>JASCZW010002046.1:0-371317 GCA_034211315.2 Aedes japonicus | reverse complement strand
TTGTATTGTTCTTTTTTTCTAACGGACAATTAGATGAGAGCATTAAGTAACATTTACGTGTGAGTAAAAGAGAATGGAATACAATTCCACTCAATTATTGAGTAGAATGGAACGAGAGTGTAGAACTCTTAAAACACTCAAGTATTTTAAATATATTTGAGTCCTTTTAAATCTCTTTAAATACTTTCAGGTACTCAAATACTCATAAAATACTTTTCAGAACTTTAAATGCAATTCAAATACTCTTTGAGTAGCTAAAATATTTTTCAAATACTTTTGGTTTCTTTGAGTTCTTTAAAATACTTTTGATTACTTTAAATATTCTAAAGTTTTTGTAAATACTCTGTAAATCGAGTTAAATCTGGACGTATTTTCAATACGACACACTCAGTAGAATGATCTGCGTGCCCCTCATTCCAAACAAAAAGAAATGCGTAGCAAAAACGACAAAACGGAACAAGGAGATTGACATTAAAGTAGCTCTTTGCCAAGAAATTTTAAAACATCCTTGCTTGTTAGTTGGTACAAAAAAACAGCTAAAGATGCTATTTGCTAACAAATCCGTTGTGCTATTTTAAGGAGTGTATAGAATATAAGCTATCCACGTACATTTGCGTTGTACGCATGTATTTGTGATGGTTTTTTAAGCTCTAAACACTGCATGCTGTGCGTTTGACTGTCAGCTTTCTTTTGTTTACTTGTTTGTGCGGTTCAAACTCTGCGTTTTCAAAATGTCGCGTATTGAAAAGGAAGTGAATATTAAGGTTCTGAACACATGGCTAAGTGAGAAAGGTATTACTATGCGAAAATTGGCGAAGCGGTTTGGAATTCATCATGCGAGTGTTAAAACCATCATTAATAAGTTTGGGGAACACTATTCTTTGGATGAACTACCAGGAAGAGCCAGAAAACGTGGTTCTTCCAACCCGAAACTGGAGCAGAAAATGGAATCTCTAATCATGAAGAACAAATCAATGTCAATACGTGATTTGGCCAAAAAAGCAGGAACGAGTGTCGGAATGATCCAGCGTATCAAGAGGCGAAACCACCTGAAGACCTACAAGAAGCAGAAAATCTCGAAACAAAGGGCAGAACAGAAGAAGCGAGCAGCAACAAGGGCCCGGAAATTGTATTCGCGTCTTTTGCAGCGTCCGGATGTATGCGTTTTGATGGACGATGAGACCTATGTAAAGGAGAACTCAAAAACCCTACCAGGTCCACAATACTTTACTGCTGTCATTGGGGAGGATGTGAGCGATGCGGACAGGTCGATTCAAGTGGAGAAATTCGGTCGAAAGGTACTGGTATGGCAAGCAATATGTTCCTGTGGTTTGAAGTCAACTATTTTTTACACTACCGGAACTATAAACGCGGAAATCTATCGTTCTGAGTGTCTCCAGAAGAGATTGTTGCCTTTATATAAGAAGCATAGTACACCTCCACTGTTTTGGCCGGATTTAGCGTCGGCTCGCTATGCCAAAACCACTCTCAATTGGCTTGCGGAAAAGGGTATAGATTTCGTTGAGAAAAATATCAATCCACCAAATTGCCCTCAGCGACCCATCGAACGTTACTGGGCAATCGTGAAGAGGGTCTTCAAGAAGACTGGTAAGGCAGCTGGGAACATGCAGGAGTTCAAAAAAATGTGGGCTCAAGCGTCCAAAAAATGCGATGCAACACTTGTCCGGAACTTGATGAAGAGCATTCGATCCAAAGTTCGAAAATTCGTGAAGGAATAACTTAAATTTCATCCGGTCTTCATTATGTTCACGATAGCAGAATTACCATTTCGAAGGTTAAATCACAGCCATTCAAGCTTGAATCTCAGCGTGTGTAAAATTTCGCAACCGTCAATTTAAAAGGAATCGCCAAATGACAATTAGCAACTAGCAAAAAGCAAATTTGTCAGTTTTGTAACCGCTATGGGGCATCTAATTGCACGTCAAAACATCGTGTTAATATCGGGAGGCGTGTGGCGAACGATGGTGTGATATTTTGACATGCTAGCAGATGCCGCAACTTCACCACATCAGAGGGCACCTCGACTAAGTAAACCACGTGGCGTTAGTGAAGCAGCAATGGCTAACGCTAGCGCTTGCTAGCGATTTGAAAATTTACACAAAGTTATCGATTAGTTTTGTTCTTGCTTAAACGTCTGTCTGTGATTAAATTAAGCGCAATCACCAACAATTTTCAGCTGACTATAAATGCGTTTGATTTTACCATGCCTGCGATTAGATCAACCATGTTGCGGTAGATTTCAATATGAGGTCTGTAAAATGTACCACAAACGTTGAAGGTTTTACCATAAACGTAGTAAATTTGACTGAAATTTCATGGTAGTTTTAAAGATAGGCATAGTCGGGTGAAATGGTAGATTTTTTCCTGTGCAGGAGTGCCGGAAGTACTGATGGGATACATTGAGTGAATCGACTATGTAAAACCATACATCGTTAAATTGAACATAAACAAAATAATTCGTAAATTTCTAGCATTTATTTTGATACAGCAAAACTTGTGAGAAATCCGGCCCGGTCTTCAAAACTGTCTATTTTTAGTGCTTCCTGCAAGAAAAAACTTACACAAATGTAAACAATATGCAAAATCTGAGACGCAAACTTTGCTTGTCATTTAGTGTGGAAAAATTTGAAGAAACGTCATCTGGAAAATTTCCCGTGCCAAATCGCGTGCGAAATCCCGTTTCTAAATCCCGTGATGCTTTTCCCGAACTGTAAACCATGAATGAAGCGTTAGATTAGCTTTAAGAATGTATTGATGCCTTACCAATGTAATAATGCTACTTTAGCAACGTCTTATGGTATAACAAAAGATATTGCAATTGTTCGATCGGTTCGATCTTAGTGGGGCCCTTTTCAGCTTTAATCCAACTTCAATGATGCACTAGACGTAATGCATATTCCCTATCCACCCAGGTAACCAATAAGCAGTTCCAAAGCGTCTATACGGCAGCCTATCAAGCATTTAAGTCGCCGTAAATGCAACATAAATGCCACTTTTGGCCCAATATACGGCTGCTTTACTCCAATGCTATGATAATGCTTCATTAATGCTATTTTGCATTCGAAATGCTTATTACAGGCTACAAGCATTTAAATAGCATTTGAAATGCAGTTTTACAACCGATAGCTTTCAAGATGCTGATATAATGATAATATAATGCTTGTAGCATCTGAAATGCAGATTTAGGGTTGATGTAATGCATATGCTAATGCTTATTGGTTACCTGGATATATATGCATGCTATTATGTTGTTATAGACTCGTGGTTACTTGGGTAGTCTTAAAAAGATTTTTATGTTCCTACACGGTAAGCTTCCTTTACCCATTAATGGGTACGATTTATTATTATTGTTATTCTTTCTGTGGAAATTTTTACGCATTTTACCGTAAAACGACGTCTACCCAGACGCAGGGTAGACGCAGTTTTTCAGTAAAATGCGTAAAAAAGCCACAGGAGGAATAACAATAATAATAAATCGTACCCATTAATGGGTAAAGGAAGCTTACCGTGTAGATGCATGCAAAACACACACTCCTGCACTCGACACTCAAGAAGTCTGTAGGTCGCTGCAAAAATAGGCCTATCTGTAAAAGAATAAGCTTTTTATAGTGAAATTTAAAGGAATTCGTTTGTATTTCCAAGTAATAGTTTGACAAAGTGTTTCAGTTTTTCCACTGTTTGGTTTTGTGAAAAGTTATTAAGGCAAGTGTTAATTTAAATTTTACCAGTTTTTCAATAACACTCGTTTAGGTATTTTTACGAAGTGTTTTTAAAAATGTGAGAATATTGTGGTTAATATCCATTTATATGCCCTGGCAACACTGAAGCACCAGAAAGATTGTTTTTAGGGCTGCATTCTACCGCATGTAATTGGTTTTTGTTTACCTCTCGCGTTCGTTCGGTAAAATCCCAGCGTCGAAGGAAGTGTCAGATTTGGAATTGAATTCAAAGAAGTTCTGAATTTGTTTTAATAAGAATATCCTGTGTGACCGTTCCACGCAGGGTAAAATTTATAAATTGGTACTAATTTTGTGTTAAAATTGTATGTTTTGCGTGGGAAACTTCTTTAGTTTCGTCTACTACCATGGATTACGATCAGTTGATGGAAAATGTGTAAGTAGATGTCAGTAATTCAACCGCTTTTTGGGACGGTTTTGGCTTTTCCTCGAGGACGCTCTCGATCTAGAGCAAAGCGTTTTTTTTTTTTTTCCAATAGCTAGCAACGAATGAGGTTATAAAATTAAATTAACGAGCAATAGCACTATTTTCGCATTGATCGATTTGGATAGCTATGCATCACATTTTTCTCTGTCATTTTTATTCACTTTTCAGAGATCTTTCGATTTGTCGTTCGATCTGTAGACTATGCCTTGGAACCAATGGGACAATGGAAGATTTGTTCTTCAACGAATCTGACGAACATTTGAGTGAGAAAATCTTCCAATGCACTTCGGTAAAGGTAGGCAAAAATTCGTGTTTTAATAATCTATCAGAATAGTGGTGATAATCAAAGGGATTTTGTTTTAGTTGGTACCGGCGAATGGAATAATATCATCGATTTGTCAGCAATGCAAGCTGAGGGTAACTGATATGTACAAATTTCGAGAGCAATGCTCGAGGTGCGAAGAAATATTTCAAACCAAGCTGGAGAAGATGGAGAATGTTACGATCGAGGTGGTTCCAGATATTTTTGGATTACACAGCGAAGATGAGAATGAAGATAGTTTTATCAGCACGGGATCGATAGACATCAAGGAGGAAAACAGTAGTTGGAATGGAATGGATTATGAAGATGCCATGGGCGTCAACGGAGGAGCATTCTTGATTAAAGCTTCCTCCGGTATGAACCAAGATACGGACAATGATTCTTTTACCGATAGCTTTGATGATAGTTACGATCGGATGGAAAAGTCCTATACTTTGACCCCTGCTGATATTGATCTCAAATCTTTGGTTGTCTTCGTGAAGGATAAAAAGCACTGGAAATGTCCTCACTGCGACAAATATTTCAATCAATCTGGAAACCTTAAGGCGCACATTAATACTCATACTGGCTACAAACCGTACACATGTAATCTATGCAAAAGGACTTTCGCTCAGAAAAGTAATCTGAACTATCACATGAAGGCATCGCACGATCCTCAACGGCCTTTCAAGTGTAATGAATGCGATCGGGCGTTTTCCTCCATGGATCAGATGGTCCTTCACCTGAGGAGCAGGCATCTTCAACAAGCGGAATCGCAACGTTCAGTTCCGCCGAAAAAGCACCAGTGTCCATACTGTGGGAAGGGATTTTCCCAAAGCTTCAACCTTAAATTGCACGTTAATACCCACACCGGCGAGAGGCCGTACAAGTGCGATCTCTGCGGCAAGACATTCACCCAGCGCAGCAATCTGAACGTTCACGTCAACAAGACTCACAAACCGAAAGAGCCTCAACAGCTGCCGGTAGTATCGTGAAGGCCGATCGAACCCAGCGTCAAGAAGTTCTTCCGGTGGCCATCGATCGGATGATAGAATAGCTCCACATGGTTTTAGGGCACGCATTAGCATTTCATTGCATAGATCTATACACACGTTTTTCTTGTCAGTAGAGCTCGGCTTTTTTTTCGTATCTTTTGCCGAGATCCGCACAGCCGAGCACCCAGCAATTTAACTGATAGTATTAGCGAAAAAATAGTTTGTTCACAGCAGTGCCGTAGCGTACCGCTGGTATCAAACCTTAATTTTGCCGAGATTTCCGCAAACCGAGATTCGTACAGCCGAAATCGTCATAAAAATTAAGGTGTGTATTTTTCTATTTGAAACATGTAGTAAAAGTTCAATACTTTAGAAAATAATGAAACAAGCTAAGTGCAAAATGAAAAAACAAAAAACAAACAAAAACAAATGCAAGCTACTCGAAGTTACACTCAGGAATGTAGGCATATTTCCAAAGCAAACCACGTTAAGCATTTAAATATTCTATACTGCCGTTATTCGCATAACTGTCCCATGTATATAGGGTATCCCATAGAACATGGGACAGTTATGCGAATAGCGGCAGTATAGGATTTAGGTAAAGCACACATCATAAGTAAACTCTATGTATCATTGAAACTTAGATTTTTTTAAACTTGACAACGGTTTTATTTTATACACCATTCATTAGTTTTAGATTACAGGCATTTACATTTCCATTGTATAACTTGTAATATTTTTTTCTTTGCTTTTGTATGAAACTGTGCACGGTTAGTATTCAAAATAAATATGATTCTACAATTTAAAGAGGATTTTTTTAGCGATTGAGAACAATGGGCCTTATTGGGCCTCGTATTGGAATTCCGAGAGTGGGAGTGACTTCTGTCACTTTGGTGAAGTGGGATGAGGCACCTTGCTATCGTTCTCACTTTCACCTCAACTTTCACATCACCCTTTTCACCTAATTCCGATGTCGGTGATCAAATGAATTCCATGAAGGTGACAGGGATGAGATGTTCGGAATAGCGCTTCAACAGTTGTAAACGATGGGGTTTTAAAGTAGTGAGTCAATTTTATGTCGCTAGTAATTCATTGTTGGTACTATTCGCACTTAACTTTCCAATTTGGAGTTAATGAATAGCTCACAAAAACGTTTGCTGACTTACACGGACAGACAGTTGTTTGAATTAAATCAAAAGATTTCTTTTTTGTATTTCAATCTATATCTATGAATTTCTGTCAGTCTGTCTGACCCTTGAATACTCGGAAACTACTAAAGCGATCGGCGAGAAAATTTGTATGCGAGCGTTTTTGGGACTGGGGAGGATACAGAACGTTACACTTTGACAGTTTTGTCAACCTGCTCCTTGAAATTAAGCTTGCTGTCTATGTAACGCCAAGATAGACAGCTGATTTTGTAGGTTGTGGAAGATTGGTGGGGAAATTTCTCTATGTCCGAAATGACAAAACATAGACTTTCAAAAAATAGAAAAAGCGTCTGTTGTATTGAATTCACGTTTTACAAAAATGGCGTAGGTTTTCTTCTCTACACAGTTCTACATGATGAACTGACAGCAGCGCTGCCAGTACGGAAATGGAATTATATGGAACAAGGTAAACGATTAGCCAGGTGAACTAATTTCGACAACACTCCTCCTTAATCTTTACCTGATGTACCAATGAACTCGTCTCTGGTTAGTTCTTATTTCTTCGACAGCTTCAGGTTCCCAACAGTCCCCAATGGCTTCGTTAGTGCATCTGCGATCATCTCCTCCGAACATAAGTACTGCAGTATCTCGCCTTTTTCACACAGATCGCGTACGAACATCTCCTTCGTCTCGATAGGTTTAGATCGTTTACCTACCCGCTCTGATCGTACAAAGGCAATGCATGATTGATTATCTTCGCACAATACTGTAGGTTCCTGCTGTTTAAATCCTAGGTCAGCGAGTAGTCTTCGTAGCCATAGAACTTCCTGTGCTGCTTCACTAAGTGCGATGTATTCCGATTCCATCGATGAGAGGGCTACTATATTTTGCTGCTTGCTTCTCTAGGCAACCGCAGTGCCGCCCACGGTAAAAACGAATCCAGATGTTGACTTCCGTGTTTTGTGGTCCCCAGAACAATCTGCGTCGGAGTAACCCATCAGCTTTGGAGCAGATCCACTGAAATGCAGTTTCCAATCCATGGTTTCACGCAGATATCTGATGACACGCTTCGCGGCCGTCCAGTCCGTTTCCGTCGGTTGTGAAACTTTCCGAGCAAGAATCGAAGTAGCAATAGCTATATCAGGTCGCGCATTCACGAAGATGTACAATAAGGATCCCAACAAGCTTCTTTAGTTCACGTTGTCCGGAAGTGGCTGAACGTCCAAGTCGCCACGAGCATATGCTTCATCCATAGGCGTTCGGGATGATTTGGCATCTCCCAATCCTGATAGACATACGCTGTAGTTATCAGCCACTTTGTTGATCTCCAGGCCGAGGAAGTACTTCAGTTCTCCTAATCCAGTTGTCTCGAAATGCTTGCTCGGCGTGGACCCGGTCGATTTCCTCTTCGTTTTCGCATCCGATGACAACATCATCGACATAGAGCACAATGTAGACTCGCTTTCCATGATTGTTTCGAACATAAAGGCATGGATCTGCCGAGCTAGCCATGAATCCGATTTCCGTCAATAGTTCATTCATCCGCTGATTCCAGCAACGCGCGGATTGTCGTAGCCTGTATATGCTCTTGAGAAGTTGGCAAACGCATCCTTCCTTCCCGGGCTTGACAAATCTCGGTGGTTGCTTCATGTAGACTTCTTCGTTCAGACTTCGTTCAGACGTTGAGGTAAGCTGTCTTTATATCCACATGCTTTAGAATCATCTTCTTATGACTCGCCACTGCCAGAAGTGATCGGAAAGTCGCTTGTGTTGCAACTGGCGCATACACCTCCTCAAAATCCACACCAAATCGCTGACTGCACCCTTGTGCGACCAATCGAGCCTTATACTTAACCGGTTCACCACTAGCGTTTCGCTTAATTTTGTAGACCCAGTGGCTGCCAACTACTTTCTTACCCTTCGGAAGCTTAACGAGGTCCCAGGTCTTGAGCTCGCGGTGCGATGCTATTTCCTCTTCCTTGGCGGTGTGCCATTGATCCTTTTCCGCACATGATATAGCATCCCTATACGTTTTCGGTTCAAACACCTCCTGAAGCCGCACCGCGTTGACTTCATCGATCAAACGAACAGGTGGTTTCCCTTTCGTGATCCGCTGCGATCACCGGGGAAATCCTTCGAAATCCGACTCGTCCACTGTATTAAACTCCGGAGATACTGCATCGTCTTCGCTTTCACCGTCGGATTCAACGTCTGGATCTTTCATCTCCGCCGTGGTGGTAGGAGTACGATTAACTCAATCTCGACCGTATCCTTCGCAAAAACTGTCTTTCTATCTTCCGAACTGTTTTCGAGAACTGCTGAAACAGGAACAATCTCACGAATACTTTCCGTCACCGGAAACTCCTCGACGAATTTCGCATCTCTACTGATTAATACAGCATCTGTTTCAGGATCGAGGAACCAGTACGCCTTTTTTCCATCCGCATATCCGACAAAAAGCATCCGGTTACTCCTCTGGTCCAGCTTCTTCCGCTTCTCCTTGGGTACGTGGACATATGCGGCAGATCCGAAAACGCGCAAATGTTTGTAGTCCGGTTTCATCCCGCTCCAGAGCTCGAAGGGGGTTCTACCAGTTGCGGAACAGCCGTTTTGCTGCGGGCTGTACGGCGAAGTCTGTTGTAGCAAAATGCTCTCCTTCGGCAAAAACAACTTGAACGATTCACTTGAATATTCTCCGCCGCCGTCGGTGCGGAACATTTTGGGCGTTTTCCTGAATTGCGACCGGGTAAGCTGAATAAATTCTCTTCGGTTTGCGATTTGCGTTCCTGGAGGTAAATCAGGCAATATCTACTAAAATCGTCAATCAATGTCAAAACATAGCGGTTTCCGCTCGGAGTGACAACTTCCATTTGTCCACACAAGTCACAGTGGATCAAATCAAGCACCGCTTTAGATTTCGAGTCCGATTTAGGAAAAGGCAAACGAGAAAGCTTACCTTCGCAGGAGGTTCCGCATACCGACCGGATTCCACAGTCCGTCAGTTTTAATCCAGTTCCTAAGTTATCTCGAACAATTTTGATTATGTCTTCCGGGTGCCGATGCCCCAACCGGCGATGCCAGATGTGCTGACATCCATCCAGATGGTTGCCTTGTAGCAGCAACGATTTTTCCTTTTCACGCCTCAAGTGATACAGATTTCCATCGCGAACACCGGAGACGATAACACTTCTGTTATTCATGATTCGACACTCACTCTCACTGAACGCAACGTCAGATCCCTCGTCAGTGATTTTGCTCACAGAGAGCAAATTGTTTTTCAAGTCCGGTACGAGCAGAACGTTTTTCAGTTTTAGATTCACGGGATTACCACTACCATCTCAAGTGTCTACATGACAATCACCGACGCCTTTCGATAACACTTTGTTGCCATCGGCCAAACAAATCGTTTGCTTTCGAGAAGCGTCCCCTGCAATCAACTTTGAAATGTCACTAGTCATATGAGCGGTACACCCCGAATCCAAATACCTATACTCATCTACTTTCTTCGACCGAACACTGAAACACACTTCACTTTCTTCTTGCGCTTTGTTTACTTCCTGCTTCGAGCTTCCAACACAACGGCTACTTCCGGAACCATAACTGACGTCTCCCCTTCTTTGCTGATCCTGAATCCACTTTCGGCAGTCCCGCCTGAAGTGCCCCTTCTTGACGCAATGACACTTCCGTTTTGAATTTGTGCCAGTCTTCAGGGAACGCTGCTATTGCTCTGCACTGCTGCCGCTGCGCATCTCACTACTACCATTACGCCTGCTCCACTCGTCTACGAGTCGCCCTTTAACGGAATCCAACGAAAGTTCTTCCTCCGGACGAGACTCGAGTGACATGATGAGAGAACTGTACGATTCCGAAAGACTTGAGAGAATAATCGACACCAGCCATTCTTCTGTCATCGTTACTCCTATTCCAGCGAGACGATTGTAGAGAAGGGTTATCTCCGAAAGATGATCACTCATACTTCCCCGCTCCGGCATTCGAAGCAACTTTTCCACACATCGATTTCCGTTCGTGGTGGGACTGCAGCGCGTCCCACGTCTCTTTGGCGGTGGTTTTCCCCATGACGTGGCATAACTGTGTGTCTTCCAAAGCTAGGCCGATTACGGACTGCGCAATTCCGTCTTTCGAAATCCAATCACTTGCCAGTTTTGCCGGTTTAGCACACTTCACTATATCGGACAGGCCCTTCTCGCCGAGATTCAGGTTGATCTTGAATTTCCATACGGGCCAGTTTTGATCCCCCAACTTCTCGATCGCAACCTTCTCCGCCATTTTCGCTACGAACCACGCGAACTTCCGTTCGAAAAATTTTACAAAAATTTTACAAAAAATGGCGTGGGTTTTCTTCTCTACACAGTTCTACATGATGAACTGACAGCAGGGCTGCCAGTACGGAAATGGAATTATATGGAACAAGGTAAATGATTATCCAGGTAAACTAATTTCGACAACAGATTTGGCCCATTCCGCCGTTGGGTGGTTTAGGCTAATTTTACAATCCTCAGGCGCAGGCGGAACAAGTCTAGTTGAAATCAACTTGCAGTACTTGTCTTGGTAGACCTTGTTTCAATAAGATTTGAGCTCTCTTCACTGATCAGTTAACACGAAATGTTTTCGTTCATATTTAAAAGTGAGAACGTTGAAATAGTGCTTTCGCGATGAAAACATGATACGAATCAAACGAAAGCCTGCTGTTTTAAAGGATGTCCAAAGTTAAATTGCATCACTTTAAACTCG
Source organism: Aedes japonicus (assembly GCA_034211315.2). NCBI lineage: Eukaryota > Metazoa > Arthropoda > Insecta > Diptera > Culicidae > Aedes > Aedes japonicus. Next base: position 359,936 of record JASCZW010002046.1, on the reverse strand, counting down.
TCCGCAAAAATAAGTCTCTCAACTGATTGTCATGAAATATTCAGGGAATAAAATGCAATGTATAATCCTGGTTTAGTTATTTTTATTTCACTGTACTTCTTTTTACCAAATCCAAAAGTCCGAATTTTCTTCTTAATACCACGCATAAGATTTTGTATAATGCTTGAACCGACATTTTTTCCGCTTTCAACCATGACTTCAAAATTTCCTGTTCTGTAGTGACAACTTTTGGATGCTTACGAAGTTCGTGCTTCATTATAGTCCGATATTTTCAATTGGCCGCAACTCTGAAGAGTTTGGGGATTAAAATCCTTCGGCACGAGATGGACACCATTCGTCTTGTACCACTCCAGATGTCCGGCCAAATAAATGTAGGAACGTTGCGTGTTTTAAGAAACGGAAGCAGTCGTTTTTGTAGGCATTCATTCATGTATACTTGACCATTTACAGTTGAAGTTGTCACGAAAGGCTTGCTCCGTTCACCACACGAACAAATCCCCTGCCAAATCATGAATTTATTGGGGAACTTCGACACTTGCTGTTTCCTGAGAGACTCTGGAACATCGAACTTGTCTTTCGCAGTCACATACTGGTCGCCGGGAATTTGTTTAAATAACGCGTTTACGTGTATTTCATCGTCCTTGCTGCAGCAGTGTGGTTTTCAGTTCAGACGGTTATCGCACAACTGCAGCGCCGCCTACCAGGAGCATGACGACATACAATTGAAATGTCGGTTAAAAGTTTTGCACAAGTAGCAGACCGAAAATGAACGTCTGTTCTTTGTGATATAATGATGTAAATCAATGTAAGTAAACAAAAGTAAATTTGTCAACACAGACAAACAGACCTAACACTTGCAGTTTCTTTCATCGATTCCGCATTAAACGGTCAATTCAAATGTTTCTTAGTTGGTAGTATCGCCACGGGTAGCGCGTTTACTCGATTTTCTTACACTGAACCCAAACATCATCCCACAATCGCCTGAAAAGTGATTCGATTGCGCCCTTTAACGAAACGCATTCGGAAATCGTATGATTGTCTTATGGTTTGATCCGTATGACGATCATCCATGTTTCGTATGACAATCAACCAAATTTAATATGATGTTTGTTTCAAAACTGTGTAGATCATTAGCGATTTATGATAAATTTGTAACTTATCAACGGCTTAGATTAATTTCACCTTACACATCTTTAACCGTTCAGCATAGATTGCAACGGAAGCACAAAAATTGAAGGAATCAGGAAATACATTCCGAGACGCCGTGGGAAACAACCGGGTTTCGATTTTTTATTCGTGATGGTACCAGTTCTGATAGCGATTGATAGGATTTTACCGAATGATGTAAAATGGAATGTTTATGAACCTCATTTCAAATGATTTGCGTTATAGGTCTTTTCCAATGCAATACGCATTCCACTTTAGGATGACGATTTTTCATACAGCGTGCCATCAAATTTGAACGGGCGGTCAATTCTCTTCGTGTATTATTTGTTGTTCAGCATAAGAAGGATAATCATCTGGTTTCTAAAAAATCGTCCTCCGCTTGAATCTGTCATTCGAAAGTGCGATTTCGATGTTTCGATATCGACCGACGGAGGATTCATTCGATAAAAGGAAGATGTTTGGGTTCAGTGTACGTTTAACGTTAACACACTACCGCCATTTGTTCATCACAGTGTGCTTAATAGATGGCGCTGGTGTGTTAGTTACGGTGATTTGTAGTGCAATATGTTCGATGTGTTATCACAGAGAACAGACGTTCATCTTCGGGGTTCTGCTACTTGTGTAAAACTTTAAACCGACATTTCAATTGTATGTCGTTATGCTCCTGGTAGGCGGCGCTGCAGTTGGGCGATAACTGTCATGTAAATGTTTATTAATAAAAAACCTAGCACATAACCTGAACACTTTTGTTTGTTTTTCTCTGCACGTGCTTTTTATACCAGTTGCCCATATTAACTTTTACACACGTTTTTCGAGAAAAAAGGTATATGGACATCAATGTCTGTTCTCTGTGGTGTTATGTTTGTTTATCTGTGATATGAATGTAAATAAATAAACGGAGATGTGTAATTATATAAAAATAATCATTTTCATAAAAAAAAACTCGCATTGTTACGCTCATTGATGATAATTGTTGAAGCTGCTGATCGAAAATTATGCATAAAAAATGCACAACTACCAATTTTAAAATGAGTTTTCTCCTAAAGGGGAAAAAAGGGGACAAACAATTTTGCATAGATCTTGTAGATGAACGTTTGTACTTTCAGTTCCGGTACTCTATGTTTGCAAATATTTGCAAATCTCATTATATTTAGCAAGAACGTATTTTTTTACACTTCAAACCCTACAGTTTTTTTTATATAACAACTTGCTGATCCCGGTGCGAGCGTTACTACGCCTACAACTAAATGAATAAAAATTACATAGAACTGACGCTTGTATTTTTTTTAATGAGTTTTTTTTAATAAATGCAGTCTTTGTACGGTTTTTTTTCTAGTTTTATGAATTAAGGCATTGCTAGCTGTATTTCATTTACTTATTACAACATTCCACAAAACAAACGCATGTAAAACTACCTCGAAACACTTAAGTGGTGTTCATGTATGGTTTATTAGCCATTCAATAATGAAAACATTATAATTCACTATACATTGATTTTGTTCCTTCGGTTTGTGTTAAGATGAGGCACTTCAATATTAACAACCACAAACTCATGCATTTCTACTTGAAATTTTCCAATAACAACCTGTTTACTACGTTATTGATACAACAGGCCATAGTTGGGAACATACAAAAAAAATATGTCCCCAACATTGGGCTTACGATGTTCTTGGAAAATCATTATTGTTTTAGCTATTTGACCAGTAAGTTTGTAACGTGTAACTATTTTCTGCTCATCCAGACTGCATTACTTGCTTTATCGATTCAATAAAGCCAAGTTTAGATCACTTCAAGATCGTGTAGTTCAGCTTAACCAGTGAAGTCATGATGCCCCAAATGTACAAGTAATCGATAATTACGCGGAAGTGAACAACTATAGCTTGATTGATATTGTCTCACTTGCTTTGGATATCATCGTTCATCGTTATAGCAACGTTATTTTGTTGATTATCGCTAAATTAATGACACATTTGGTACATAGGCCGAATGAAGGAGCTAGGCTAACATTACATCCCCTTACCCTATATATAAAAATCCTGCGTCCAATAACCCCCACAGCCAAATGTGGTTTCATTTACTTGAATAGTTCTCGAGCTATGCAGAAATTTGCGTTTCACTTGTATGGGAGCCCCTCCCCCTTTCAGAGGGCAGAGGGGTCTCAAACCACCATAGGAATTCGCCTTTCCTTCAAAAAAATCCACATTCCAAATTTGATTCCATTTGCTTTATTAGTTCTCGAGTTATGCAGAAATTTGTGTTTCATTTGTTTGAGGCCCCCTCCCCCTTCTCCTATAGAAGTCTCAGAAGAAGAAGAAGAGTCTCAAATCCCCATAGAAAGATTTCTCTCCTTGAAAAACCTCCATATGCCAAAATTGGTTCCGTTTGCTGGATTAGTTCTCGACTTATACAAAAATTTGTGTTTCATTTGTATGGGAGATCCCCCCCCCCATCCATTTTCTGAAAGCGGAGGAGTCTCAAATCACCATAGAAACATTTCTCTACTTTAAAAACCACCATATATCAAATTTGTTTTCATTTGCTTAAATTGTGTTTCATCTGTATTGGAACCCCCCTTTCAGAAAGCGGAGGGGTTTCAAATCAGCATAGCAACATTCTGTCCTCTCAAAACCTCTATGTGCCAAATTTGGTTCCTTTTTCTTGATTAGTTCCCGAGTTATGCATAAATGTGTGTTTCATTTGTATGGGAGCTCCCCCCCTCATCTCAGAAAGAGAAGCTCCCCCCCTCAAATCAGCATTGGAACATTATTTATCTTCAAAAACCTCCACATGCCAAATTTAGTTCAATTTGCTTGATTAGTTCTGGAGTTATATAGAATATTGTATTTCATTTGTATGGGAGCCCCCCCTCTCAGGACGGGGAGGGATCTGAAACCGCCATAGAAACCTTTCTTGCTTTTAAAACCTCACACATGCTGAATTTGGTATCCTTTGCTTGATTAGTTCTCGAGTTATGCTGAAATATGTGTTTCATATGTATGGGAGCCTTCCTTTTCAGAGAAGGGAAGGGTCTCTAGCTACCTTAAGAACCTTCCCGGCCCCAAAAATCCCTGCATACAAAGTTCACGCCGATCAATTCAGTAGTTTTCGAGTCTATGAGGTTCAGACAGACAGACAGACAGACAGACAGACAGACAGACAGACAGACAGACAGACAGACAGACAGACAGACAGACAGACAGACAGACAGACAGACAGACAGACAGACAGACACACGTCAAAAACTAACAGTTCCCACAGTTAAAATAACAGTGATCTATGATCTGTGGACACAATATTAGGTACACATTTTTTTTCATTGTACTCAATTATGGCCCTTTGTCTGGATAGTTTAGCATAAATATTGTGCTATGCTTGTGCACGTCGAATACAAGGTTACTCTTCCGGATCATGATTGGGTTGTGCCTTCACGCCATAAGCTGATCCCACCAGTTACAACTGGTATAGAGGTAAAACACAACGGATTAGGGCAACCAGAAGCTGTTGGCTACTCAGGTCTCACTTATATTGCCATTCGGTCGGGAAAGCACTCCTCGTCAACTGCTTAAGCTTGTAGTACACTGTTTGTCCAATAGCCAAATATTTGTCATAGGCAGATAGGCATCTGACATACATCTATGATATCTGTCAGCTCTCTAGCTGCCTATGCCAAATATTTGCCTATTGGACAAACAGTGTACTACAAGCTTTACTCTCATGCTGTTGACTTCAAGCGTCTATTAAGGATTGGACTCGGAAAAAATGTGACACTTTGTTTTGGGCGTTACTTTTTATCGCGTGGGTAAAAATTAATGAAATTTTGGGTAATACTAGTTTAATGCTTATGTGTGCAAAATTTTATCGCGACCTGCCAAGGAGTTTTCAAGATGCATTCGAAACAAGAAGAGCTAAGCCAGCAAATCTTGGGCGCGATGATCGATAAACCTGGTCTGTGCGACTGTGGATTGGCAAAAGGCTTGGAATCCATCATTCCACCGTGTCCCGCGTTGTGAAGAGGTTCAGGAGACGAAGACCATCGAGAAAACCGAAAACGGAATACCCAGAGAAGGCGCGGAAGATGAGGCAGTACTTTAAGAATAACCCGAACCTTTCCACCCGAGACGTGGCCAAAAAGGTCAATTCGTCGAAGTGGTTCGTCCAGCAGACCATGAAACGGGCTGGGCTACGTGTTTTTAAGGTCAGGAAGGCGCCAAACCGAACTGACAAGCAAAACACGGTGGCCAAATTGGAAGGTGTAGCGTGAGTGGCTGGTCAAGCCAGGCTGTCTCGTCATGGACGACAAGACATGTATTAAGGTGGACACCAAACAAATCCCCGGCCTCGAGTTTTTGGTCGGTACGTCCTGCATGGAGGTTCCGGAAAAGTTCCGGAAGAGAAAGATGGACAAATTCGCGAAGAAGTACCTGTTGTGGCAGGTGATCTGCGAGTGCGGACGGTACAGCAAGCCATTCGGAACAATTTTAGCAAAGAGTTAGCTGGTCTGATTATACCTCACGATCATTATGGATCGCACTTGAATTCACAACTGCGCACTCTAGACGAGGACCTGGAAAATAAGAACTTCATATTTGCTGCAGCAGCATTGGCTGAAGTGTGGAATGATCTCACCATTAATGGTTTACCTACAGTCAGTGGCTGAGTATGTTCATTCAGATTCTTCCAAAGTAGATCCTGAATCTCTCGAGCTCCTTGATCAGTTTCGGTTCGCCATTCACGTTAGATCAAACCAATATTGTTTCCAAATTGTGAAATTTGACAAAAGGTATTTCTTTATGAAATGTAAACAAATTATGCTCCTAAAATTATTTCAATTTGTTTCCATGACGTGCTGTAAACCAATGAGAAGCTCTTTGTCTACGGTGTTGTGGAGAAGATTTTTGCCACCACCAGTTAGTACAATCATCTGAGGAACTGAAAGGTGCTACCAGAGATCAAATTCAATGCTTTCCATCGGTATTTGTACTGAACTCAATCGATCCATGCAACATTTTGCCTAAAGCGATGTCTAGTTTCAAGCTTCTTCAAAATGTTCTTTATTGTCCATCGAAGAGTGGGGCGTGACGTATTTTCTCATAAGGGGTTTGTAAATTTGTGACAAAACTTGACAGAGAACAGACATCCAGGCTCGAACATTTTTTTTCCAATTGACTGTGTAAATTTTTGAAAGCAAATGGTTGGAAAAACAACGCCGCCTAGTCACTAAAATTGACAGACTATCAAATCTCGGACAAGTGGCGCCATCAACATACGATTCACCAAAACTAACGGAAACGAGCTGTAATTTTAAAATTGCCGTTACAGAAATTTACACACGAAGGGCACTCCAGCTTGGATGTCTGTTCTCTATGATAGGGGGGAGGGGAGGTCAATTTTGTTAAAAAATCGCGTGACGTACTCAATGGATGCCCCTTTATGAGCTATCAGTCCACGAGATGAACTATCTGAGTGGCACGGAATTCGGATACGCATAGAATTTGAAAACAACTGAAAATGTATACTTTTCACACCAATATTTATTTGATCTGAGTTTTGCTGCTGCCTCACTACCTATATTCTTTTATTTTCTTTTAATTGCCACTGGTTCACTGGTTTTTTTTGTTTCCTCATTCTCTAAGTATATTTAATGTGGAGAAAGAAACTCACGCCGATAGAATCAACGTTTTGGCCTTTTATTTTTTATTCATCCGTAATTGATTAATTTCCTATTCAGATCACTTCTTGTCAGAAGAGCTCGTTCGCTTGATTTTTCTCCGTTAAATACAATTTTTTGATCCAATTTTTATCCATGTTTTCATTGAACCGCTCTGCAAAAAATTATACTATTTAACAATAATTGATTTCCGATAGAAAGTTCACTTGTTCCACTCATCCGGTGAGTTGCAGATTGGGTGACGCTGTTTGTAGGATGAGTTAAAAAAAAAGACCGGTCTACTTCGTTTGAAATATGTAAACAAATCCGGAAAACTTTAATTTTAAGAGCAAAATAAATAAGGATACCTTTTCTCATGCGATTGCGCATTCGTGTGAGATCAATGTGTGCAGCCAAAAGTAACAGTCAAGTAACCCAAGTATGCAGCCATGGAAGCGTTACCATCGCAAACTTCGGGGAGAGCTTTCAGGCAAGCCTAGAAGCTTTAGGGACGAAAACAAACAAAAAAAAAACGAGCAGGATGACATTGAAACGTTTCATCTAAGGGTGATATTTTTCGTATACAAATTTAGCGTCGGGTCTGCTGGGTCCGTTGGTTACAGCTGATTTACTGTTTAGAATGAATGTTGCTTTTTAATCTTCGATATATGTTGGCATGTTTTGATGTTCGCTTTTTGTTTAAGTAACAACTATTTATGTAGTTTGCTTTGTTTAATCTCTTACTGACACATGTAGATATGATTGGGTGAAATGTATTCGTTTTGTTTTTTTTTTTTTTGGTTTCAAAGATATGTGAATGCATTTTTTCTATTTTTTAAATTACTTCGTTGATTTTTTTTCCATTAGAGATCGCAAAATTTTAACTATCAAGCATCTTGCGCTTTATAATATTCGTTTAAATAACTGACTTTTTACAAAGTTTACATATTTACGGCATATTCACCGTAATTTTTCATTATTGCACTTTAAACCGAAAATAATTGGGAAGGGATGGATAATAAATAGATTACGTGAACACAGAAGGAGGATTGAGTATTTTACAGAGGATAGATTTTAACAAACAACGTTTTATTTGGACGTCGTGGTGGCCGCTGCCAACGGGCTTGGGGTGTATCCTTGCGATCCACAGGTGGTCATCGAGTAGGGGCTGAAGCCACTGCCACCGGTCATAAGTCCGTTGATTCCTGTTGATTGAGCGGGTGGAGAAGAGAATCGTTAAGTTTGTCTATTCGAAGGGGTGCAGATCCTGAATCAAGTGGGTACTAACAGCAAAGATCGATTGGATTTGGATTTGGACTGAGCTTAGACCGCCGTCGCTACAGACGATGACGAAGTGTGCCAAAACTGATGCGTACCGGCCGTGGCCGAGTAGCCGTGCGATGGAACCAGCTGCGAGTGCCACAGGTTTGGCGACGATGTAACTGGAGAAAGAAGGGGGTTCGTTGTTTTAAGCAGACCAAAACAAACAATCACAACGGCACATCGAAACGAAAACAGTGACATAGAGGTTGATGGAGGGATGCACAAATCGACGGTCACATGCAGTACTAACGGCAGCGTGTTCATCGATTTTCTGTTTTTATTTTCTGCGAAAAATTTGGAACTCAAACAAAATTCAACCTCACAATCTGACAGTTGTCGAATGGTTTTCGTAGCCTGCTAGATGAGGTGGATTATGTTTGAGTCGTAAGTGTTAAATTTTGGGATCCAAAACAAAAGGGCTAAATCGACGCATCGTTCTGTAGCGATTTGGGTTCGGATTATTTCTCACGGGATTGTAACTCGAAATACGGAACCAAGTGTTAGTCCAGTCGTTGTTGTTAGTATTGCATGTGTTAGTGTCGATTACTAATAAACGAACAAACAAGTCGACGGAAAAGGTTGCTTACTTGACGATGTGTTGAAGACACTGGCTGGGGAGGAAGTTAGCCCGCTCATGTTGGATGCCGTTGCGTAACCGTTGCTACTTCCGTACGAGCCTCCGCCGGAGGAATGCGGAGTCGACGCACTACTACAGTAGCCTCCCCGGGGACTCACGCTGCTGCTCTGCGCCCGAGTGTATTCATCAGCTGTAGAAGGAAGAGGAAAGGAAAGATTTAAATAGGTGTTGGCGAGTTATGTGTCGAACTGCTTGTTACCTTCTCCCCATTGGCCCGTTCCATCTTGGACGCTAACTGCCAGTTGTCCGCTGTAGGAGTTGAATCCGGAGGAACCGTTTGGAGAGCGGGGCATGGAGTAGAGAGCTTCCGCGAGGTCTGCTGCCCGCTTTAGGATTATCTCCTTGGGGAGTTTCTCCGGATCGCCGGGATGTCGTGGAATCAACTTCTGTAACCGTTGGAAACCGTAATCGATGGTAGGTTCGCTTAGTGCTGTAACCACAGGAATTGATTATAATTACACGAATACAATTCACGGTATAAGACAACTTACAGACATAGACAAATCGACCGGGCGAGCCCTTACAGAACTGTTTGCTCTTGTAGGATAGCGTAACTTCCACCACTCCTGGTATATGTCGGGGAGGCGTCTGCACCCGAATAGCATGCGACGTTATCAACTGTCAATTAGAACAAAAGAACCATCTTCAAGTTGCGATCCAAATCTGAGATTGGTTGGAGGGCTTACCTCACTCCACACCAGCATGGTGCCGAAAACCACCTGTAGCCCGTCGAAGAAGTTATCGCCCACGATGATTACCTGCGCACCGCCAGTCGTCCAACCCTCACTGGGACTGATAGCCTTGATACAGGGGGTTGCCATTGGTAGCGGCGGATAGATGCCTGCAAGAGTGAACCGTGTATCGGAAGCACACAAAAAAAAAAAGGAACAAGGATTTATTTTCTCTTTTCGACGAGATGGTTGACATAATCCGATTATAGGAATCATAGCTACAACCGCAGCAGACACACATACACACGTACAGACGTTTTTCTGGTTGGCAGCACAGTACACTCAATTTGTGTCTCTATTAGCCGGGAATTAATTCCAGCGGATCGTGCGGTTAGCTTTAAAGTCATTTCTCTGTCAACTGCGACAACGACGGTACCGAATCAAAGTGTGTAACAAAAAAAAGGCTATTCAAATTAAAAATTCAACCACCACGTGTTGATTGCTAACCACTAACCACTACTGACTGGTCGTCGTCCTCGGGCGCCTCCGGACGTCGGTTGACGCGAGGCTAGCTGTTGTGAATTCAGTGAAACTAGCAGAACAACCGGACGTCGTCGGGGCTAGAAAGTGAGTCTATGCATACATTCATGCGCTATATTTCATAGCTGGGATGAAAATTTAATTCAGCGGCTCGCACGATGGCATCACGATTCGGACCCGCTGGCCGTGCTTCTCCTCATCGGTTAGAATGACGTACGGTGGTTGAAATTGCATTTCGCGGGGTAGTTTGTTCGACAGAATCACAGAAGAATTATCTAGGCTGTGATCGTGGACGTAGTGATTGAAAGGACATGCATAGATCGCTAGTCATGACAAGTAATATTCCTTGTTCTAAAGATTGTACTCGAAAAAAATGCAACAGACAAAAATGACCACCAAAAATTGATTTTAAGTCGGATATTTTTGAAACTCAAAGGGAATAAATAAACACATATTAGTTGTGTTTTGCAAAGTTGGTTCCTCTCCTATGATAAATGTCCGTATTTTGGACTCAACGCTACCCGTCAAATCCTGTGCAACACTTGCGCCATCTTTCTTACACACTTTCGTCCACTCTTTCTTCAAATTCTTGTCGTTTTTGAAGACCTTCCCTGTTCTCCATAATCGTCCTCTCATAATCGCCCAGAATTATTCTGTTAGGTGAAATTCTGGCGACTTTGGCGGATTCGCCTTCTTTGTGATGTGATGATGTGTGATGTGTGATAAGAACCCACCATCAATGCAAGGATTACCTATGGCTGCAGGACTATTCTCAGCAGGTTGTTCTGAGAGCATAGCCTACGTGATGGCTTCTTGTAGCAGGGTCAGCCGATCTCAGTGAGGACCTTCGGAAGACTACGGCTATGACTATGACAAGGGACTGGCGACTCCACGAGCCCTTGTCCAGTCATTAAATCCTTCGACTGCCTTAGGCTACCCCCCTAGGGAACCCCCGTTATATAGTTGTTAAAGGAACAGTGGAAATTTTTAGCATAAATGATTTATAAAAAAAAAGTTAAGACAAAAAGAAAATTTCACGGCTGAACTTTAGATTCAATTAACACATTTATTTTTGTTACGGCGGATTCGCCTTTGGCACAAAAACAACATCGTTGGCTTCGTACCACTCCATCACCGGTTTCGCGTAATGGGACGATGCTAGATCCGGTTTATCGGTTCGGTTAGGCGCCGTCCCAACTTTGAAGACATGAAGTTTGGCCCGCTTCATTGTCTGTTGGACGAACCAGACGGAAGAATTGACCTTTATGACCACGGCCCGAATAGAGTGGTTCGGATTGCTCTTGAACTAATTCCTCACCTTCCTTGCGTTCACGGTGTCGGCCGTCTTCCCCTTTTCCGCTGCCACCTCGCCGCTGGGTCCTCTGGGTCTCCTTAAACGATTTTACCACATGGGACACGGTCGAATTGTCGATTCGCAACCGTTTTTGCAATCCAGCTGTGGGACTGGCCAGGATTTTCCACGACCACGCCTATAATTTTTTTGTCGAAGAACTTCTTGCTTGGAAGCCATCTTGATAAACACTTGACAAATTGTGCTTATTTTTTTACATGTAAACATTACACTCCAAACGAGTTTTACGCAAAGTGATACTCAAAAGAAAGTGCTGCATTTTATCTTTAAGAAATTCTTTCATCAAACCATGACAATCATGGCCACGGTTTCCGATTATAAAGGGCAAACAACTTGCGCTTATAAAGGGTGTTCCGATCAAAATTTGGTCAAACAGTAATGTGTGTGGGTCGATCAAAGTTTTTATTAATTACTCAATTTTTTTATTCTTTTTCAAGTTCAGTTAATACAGAATACAGGAGAAATATTCAGCTAAGCTTCCTTTTTACCAAATGCGAATTGCCGTGTGTTTCGTTTAACATCTGCCATAAGATGTTGTACAGTACACTTTATTCGCAGCAGAACGCCAGTTTGCCTTGAACTGTTTATCGTTCACAACAGCTTTTTGAATCTTCTTAAGGTTCCGCTTGACAATGGCCCAATATTGTTCGATTGGGCGGAGGTCTGGCATGTTGGGAGGGTTCTTGTCCTTGGGCACCACTTGAACGTTGTTGGCAGCATACCACTCCATGGCCTTTTTTTTCCGTAATGGAAAGATGCCAAATCCGTACAAAATTGAGCGGAACAATTGTGTCGCTTCAGGAAAGGCAGTATACGTTTTTGTAGGCACTCGCTCAGATAAATTTCCTGGTTGACGGTTCCGGTCGCAATGTAAACGTTGCTCTTCAAGCCACATTCTCTTTCACGAGCCTTTCGCGATCGTGCTTTGGCCGAAGTGTTTTGTTTATCCTTGCGATTTGGAGTCACCACTTTCTTTTAAGTCGACAGTCCAGCTCGTTTTTAAGCTCTATCCAAGGTTGAAGGCGCCACTCATAGCTTCTTTGACACATCCAGGACGGAGAGGTTGGGGTTCCGCTCGAAACAGTGGGCAACTCTTTTTGTCGTCGCTGTGGCCTCCGGCATTCGATTTTCCCCGATCTGGCTTTCCTGGCTGTCGACAAACGTTCACCGAACACTTTTAATACGTTGGTAATAGTTGATTTAGCCACATTCAACAATTTCGCCAACTTGGCGTGAGAGTAGTTTGGATTTTCGCCATGTACGTGCACAATTTTGATGCGATGGTCCTCTTCCTTCGACGACATTTTGCTAACTGAAGTGCTAATCTCAAATTCAAAATAAAGTCATGATGCTACGCACACATCTTTAAAATGAGGGGTGTGCAAAATTTTTTAATGCACGATGAAAGGAAATGCGTCAAGTTTGAGTCGACCAAATTTTGATCGAAACACTCTTTAAACCATTCAATTTAATCTGAGATAAAAAGGGATACATAAATATTCTATGACAATGACAAGTTCACTGTGCGAAAAAACGATCACATTTGAAACTTGAAGCAACTCGTTACCAAAATCCTTCCGTAAATCGGATATTTAATCAACATTATCGAACACTTCTTATATTTTAAGCTCTAGGCAAATTTATTGTGAAACGTACCTTTGGATACATGGCCGTACGTAGCCTCTATGCTGTAAGGCTATTTGTATACCAATTAGCTAATTCATTGTAATTTTACTTAAACTTGACAGATCGAAAATAATCGATTAATCGATTGAAAACCCTTTGTGATTGATCAAAAAACTTTCGATAAAATGTCTGTCAAAATTGAGTTCAAGTCTGTCAGAAATAAGCCAGCTTGAGTAGCAGACTCAATCGATTATATTCCATCTGTCAAGTTTAGGTGCAAATTAAAATTAATTCGCGAATTGGGACACAGCTTCAATGTCGGTGAACTTTTTAGTTAGTAGTAAAATCAACTCTTGGAATTTTCAGGTTTTGTTCACCACGAATAACAGGTGCTGTTTGAATGTCAATTTGGTATGCAAAATATCTACTAAGTCCTTGATTTGATCCACTCTTTCCAAAACTACTTTAGCAAAGGAATAATTATGGAATTTTGGATTCTTCAGTCGAGAAAACGTAATAATCGATCATTTTTCTGAACGATTCTTTTTGCATTGAGGAAGGCATTCAACTGTTGCAGAAAATAGGCGTCAGCGTCTGAGTGAATTTTGAGGTAAATGCTAGTATGCAGCTCAAAAGTAGTGTGCATTAGTGACATTTCACCCATGCTGGAGCATTTGTCAGAATGACTTCGGTATAAATGGCCAAAAATTCCTTCAGACCTTTACTTTTCAGTCGCGTACTAGTCTTAAGCTATTTCTATCGAAGTAATTTGGACAACTGCTCCAGTATGAGTGACATACCAGTTTTTATTGCGGAATAATCAAACGGAATATAAATTCGCAACGATAAGTGACAGCTCCATTTAGATTACTTTGGCAGACACTACTGACGTTACGGCACCGTCCGTTGATTGTCCTCCTTTTCAATTGCATACAAGGTAAGTAATTCCGACAGTAAAAGCATTTCCTGACCATTACTTGATCTATCATAATGCACATTACTTTTAAACACCTTAATAGCATCTAAAGCTTGAAGTCGTCCGCAAAAGAAAGTGTCGGTCCAGCCAGACACCGTTGAAAGAAGAAGAAGAAAGATGACTGCCTTGTGGTGGATTCGGTACTAGACCGAATACCGAGACTTGTTGTTATTCGTTTATTTTTCGTCGGCCTATTTCCTCACAACGTGGTGACAACCACCGACACCAGGAAGACGACTCCTCGACCTGGACCCTACATATCGCACTCATCAACACATGAGCCGGAACCAACAGCTTTACTTCCCTGCCGAAGGAAGAAATGACCAGATGTTTTCGGGTCAGAAAACCACCGACTTCGACTGGGATTGAACCCAGAGCCACTGGGGTGACAGGTAGCAGCTACGCTTACCACTATACCACCGGCACCGGCAAACATTGGGATTTGACAACCTCAAATTCACATGATCGATGTCTTTGGTGTTATAATACAATCTCACATATTTTTAAAGCAGTCGGTACCATGCGTCACGACAGGTCAGGAGTTCAAATTCAATTTCTTCCGTGATAGATTATAAAACCATTACTTTATGCTAAAAAAACCCCAAAAAAAATTCACTACAGATTTACAATACAAAACCGTAACATTATAATTAGTTCCGTTGTTGGACAACAAACCATACATGTATGTACACATCATTCATGTATAGTTGCACTTTATTGTCACCATAATACATAGACAAAACAATGTATTTTAGCCAAAGTTTGGACAGTAAAAGAACAATAGAATAAATGATCTTTTTTTTGCGCTGTCGGAGCAAAAATTGATTTTTTATTGTTAAGGCACATAACAACCCTCAATTTATATTGTAAAATTGTCATTCACAATAGATTCTATGGTGGCAAGTTAATTGTTATCTTATCGTTAGAAACAATAGAATTTATAGTACCTACAAATTTTTTCACTGAACCTTTACAATAGATTCTATCGAATGTTGAATTGGATTTTTAATTGAACTTAATAATGTAAAATGTAATGCTCGAAAATTAAAAGTTCAGCCTTGAAAGAAAAAAAATCCCCCGGAGAGTATATCTGTAAAATAAAATCGGCCTTTGGCGCTATGTTCGTGGATGTTCGTGATTCTCTCATATACAATTAACAACGCAAAAAACAGTTCTTTCTCGGGACTTTCAGGTAAAAATATCAACTGTCTTGTTTCGTTATGGTTTTGATGCAATAACGGAGTTGTCTTGAAATACCTTGCATAATCTTATGGACACTATGGCCGTTAGCTTGAGTGGCCATTTTATTCCACCTTTTCTTCACCTCTCCATCCCGAACCATTTTTCCGGTCTCTATCAGTTTCCGCTTAACCAATGCCCAATATTTCTCGATTGGGCGAAATTGAGGGCAATAGGGTATTATAGGCGTATGTGGATTATAACATTGTTCGATAGCAAATATAATAATGTACCGGCAGTTAATTTATTTTTTAATTTTGACGAGCGTAACTATTGAAAAAACAAATTCAAAATATTATGAAAACATTTTGACTGCAAGACAACATCATCCTATTTCACCATGAAACACGCTATAAAAAACAGACTACCTAAACCAACAAACCAACCATTGATTTCTAGCATACATAAGTTGACATTTATGTCATAATGGGAGCCCCTGTGACTGATAATTAAGTGCCGGGAGTCCCCTGTTGCTGAAAGTAAATGTCAATTTGTGAAACTGCATGTCGGTTTGTGAAAATAAAAATGATTAGATTTTTCTTGTTTAAAAATCGAGAAAAAATAGTTGAGATTCATAAAATATATTTTTGTGCTACGAAGAACATCCATCATCAATACAGATGGAAAAAAACATTTTTTTTTTTTTAAATAAAACCCCCTATTCGAAGAAATTCATCCCGTGGTCGCGGTACCGCTGAAATAACTCTCGACTGTACAAAAAGATAGCCAAATTTGGCCAATTTTTACAGGGGCTTTGTAAATAGGTTTTTTTTCAAGGCGCTGTCTTTGTTTAGCTTCGTTTTCATAGACTTGTTTATAATGGAAACTTTATTTTTTGTCCGCAGCTATAAACCGCTTGCCAAAATAGAAATTTTCTAGCAAACTTGTCGGTAACATTAGACATATGTTCATCATGAGCGTTAACTTCTGGTCGTGCAACTTCCGGGTACGGACATTTGCGACCGTATTCTGTTTCTCTTCACGGTTTGAGGTTTCGGTATTCTGCACGAAAGTCTTGCTTTTTAGACACATCTCCTACTGAGGCCTTTTGTTTCTGTTTAAAGGTCCCAACTACGCGTTTGTGATCGTTCTGATCTTGACCTGACGGCTTTTTTTCCCGGATCTTCGTCAGTCATTCGTTCTTCGAACCGTTTTGTGATACCAGACCCCATGGAATTCGCGATAAATAGAATTGTAAGGTAAATTTCTGCGGATTTCAGATTCTTATTCTCAAATTACTATTTCAAAACTATTTTGCGAGTGTAAACAGTACACATTTAACTAACGTTTGCTTTAAAAAAAATGGAGTTTTTTTTTCGGATTTTGATAAAAAAAGCTAGGACTGTTTGGACAACGTCCGTCAATATGTTCCATTACCCTTACCACTGTACTGCTTCAACTAGACAATAAGAAAGCGCAATAAATCAGTATCTCCTATGCCTCCGCCATGGCAGGACGGCCGAACGATCGGTGTTCTTTATTTCATTTAAATCAATAATACACAACGTAGGATCCTCGCCCGTGCGCGATCAAAGACAGATAATTGCTTTTGATTAATTGATTAATTTCCCATGGAAAGTAATTATTTAAGCTTACTTGCAAAAATAATCTACGCCTTGCGAGTGGCTTTCCGGCAGTTAACCGGAACATTCGCCATGGCGGACGAAAACATGCAAGAAGGCATGTTTTTAAGTTTTTTCTTCGTTTTATTTATCAATTCCTACTCAGTTTTCACGACAAAATTGTTGGAGTAGATCTTACGCTTTAGGTTGGCCCAGAAATTCTCGATGGGACGCAGCTGGGGGACGTTGGGCGGGTTAGCCGACTTGGGTACCACATCGATATTCAACTGCTCCATCTCCTCCAACGATCGCTTCGAGTAGAGGTCCGACGCCAGATCCGGCCAGAACACCGCGTCTTCGCCCTTATGGTAGTTCTAGATGAACGACGCAACTTCCGGCAGGTATTTCGTACTATAAATTTCCCCGTTTACGGCCAGTCCAGAGCGAAAGAAGAGCGGCTTTGACATCCACTTCTCGCTGATTGTCAGCCACAGAAGCACCTTCTTGGAGAACTTGGTGTGTGATATGAACTTCACCTTGGAGCTCACTTCCTTCGTGGAGGAAATAAAATACGAATTGCCCTGCCAGTCGTTGCCATCCAAGGTGAGATAGGTCTCGTCGTCCATCACCACCGCCACGTCGTTAATCGGCGGGACAATCGAGTTGACCATCTTATTCAGCCGCTGCCGCTGTGTCATTACCTGCAGCTCCGAAACCAGTGGACGTGGCTTCCGCTTCCTGACATGTATGTTCATGTTCGCCAAGTACTTTTCCACTGTTTGGCCGGTTGAACCGACCTCCCGGCCAAGCGCACGCAGCGATGTAGCTACTTTTCCCTCGGTCTTCCTCTTCAGCATCCTTTGGAGCTTCTTGTCGCTCAGGGTCGTTGGCCCTCCGGAACCGGGCTATCTTTCGATGCTCTAGTTGTTGTCTAATAGTGCCAAAATGTTGTAGATGCCGGAACAGGCGTATCCGGCGTCCAAAAAGTACCGCACGATGTCTGTTGTCGACGCGGTGGGATTACATTATTTGATCGCGCACACTTCTGAACGGAGTTACTTCACTGTTTTTGCCATCATGGTTAGAGTTCGACTGATAGAGCTGTCAAATTTTGTCTGCTGACTCATGGGTTACTATCATTGATGCTGCATGGGTAGTTTCGTCAGTGAGGGTGAAGGTAAACCCCAGAAAAATGGGCAACTTTTGTTAATTTTTTTTAATGCAAACGTTATGTCTACGCAAAATTTCAATTAATTTTACCCAACGAATCAAAAGTTAGAGCAGGTTGAGTGTGATCGGATTTAAATGGTTCACCTCTTATTGTTAAGGAAAAATAAAGAAATTAGTTTTTTTTTTTTGAGGAAAAGTGTCAAATTAATGACACAAATCTTTACTTTCGGACAATGGTTTTCGATGTGTCCTTTTTTTTCAAATTATCTTCGTAAAAACCGCCAGAGCTGTTTCCAGAGAACTTATTTTGGATATATCGGAAACCTGTAAACTGATTAACGCTGTTCTAGAATTTCTAGAACATAATGACACTACTAAATGGAAAAAGATTCATCGCCCAACTAAGACTATCGTAAATTTAATTTCCACATCGTTGCCGAAACGAAGTAAATCAGAGAAAATATTAGTTGGCGTTTGATTTATTCTCCACTGCTATTCCCATACGGTTGTTTGTGCATTCGCCATACTAAAGAAAGGAAAGTTACCATAGCTAATGCCGTGGCCAACGAGCGGTGCAATTTGAATCATTTTTAATGAGCACCGCGCTTTCTCCGAATGCCACGTAGTTCCTTAGCACAAGACTGTGGGCGGGATGGATGTATGTGTGTCTGTGTGTGTGTATATGTGTCTGCTGGGAATTTTCCCCAGTACGAACGACGATAGAGCTTTGGCAGTTTGCTTCCGATGCGGAAAGATCCGTTCTCTAACAGAGTCAGATGGGGAACTTTGGAATGGGGATCTTTTCCGCTTCCGGAAGCAACCGTTGGTCTTCGTTTCTGGGCCAATTGCAATAATAGAAAATCAAACAAATGAAAATCATCCAATGAAACTAACTGAAGAGAACTATGACTAACAACACACACACGATATTTTTTTTGAAATATTTGTGGTGAAGGAGAAGAAGAATTTTGAAACCGACCGTCGTACGTACTGTCCGGGGCCAGCGGATGGCCGGAAATGGCCAACGGAGAACCTCCCGTACCTTCGGGATCGAGTCGTTTCGCCCTGCGACCGTGCTTGCTGTTGTTGTGCACGAACATGTTGTCGGAGATCGCCAGCAGAGGGCCGTCCACCGCGACCTGAGTCGCTATCACTACCTGCAATATATGGGGAAAGGATGGTTTGCGGGTGGTTGGAGTTCATGCGGAGTGCGAGGTAAGAAAGAGAAGAAATATAATTAATTGAATCGACGAGTTGATTAAGAGCTATGTAGAAGGAGAGGTATCATAGGCAAGCATTGTAATCGCCGAACGAATGAGAAGGTTGGGACAAGATGGAGACCTCGTTTAAAATCTATCTGTAGGTTCGTAGCGGGGAGTGGGACGGGGTGGTTAGTTCGCTCGAACTTAGAGCACACCTTTTTTTTTCCACTGCCGAGAGCTGAGTGGTAGGAGAAACAAGCTTTTAATTTATGGTCTTCATGTAAAATCAACCGACGAACAAACGAAGGTAGACAAACAAGGCCAGCCAAGACTGGTGCTGCCGGAGTCTAAAGATGGAGGAATTTATTGCCATCGTTATTAGTCGGTTGGTTTGAAGTGCCGGCACACGAGTGTGAAGTAGGCGGTGACGATCATGATGTTTGCCTGCAACCTTTTTTTTATTTGGTTTCTTGTCCACAAGTCAGTTGTATTTGGTACCGTCAAACGGAAGTCAAATGGAACTTTTTAAAGAAAATTGTTGACTGAGTTGGTTGATATTAAATGAGTACCGCATTTACATTACAGTTTAGCTTAATGGAGTGCACATGTGCCATTTTAATTGTCCACGGAAATCAAAACTAACACTCTAAAGTCACTGTAATATTTTTTGCCGTAATTTCCTGAAGCATGATAAAAAATATTAAATTAATAGTAGTTTGGTCATCCGAAAGCCGAAAATTTGAATCAAGTTCCAAATATTTTTAATTTTGCTGGAAACGTTGAAAATTTGTATCAAGTATTAACTAACATTCACGAAAACATTCCGTTATAGGAGAATTTACCAATTCTAGAAAGGTTAAGCCACGTCCACTTTTTTAGGAGTATTTTGGCAGCATCGTGCATACATTTGAAATTTTTGTTAATTTATATTTGCTTGCTAAGCAATCCTCTATCTATTACAACTGTCAGAATAACCCCAAACGGCTTGAGAGTGTTTCTATAAAGTTCCAAACTTCTCAACTGAATGCAACTTGAACTGCATGTTAAAAAAATAAAGACTACGAAAACGGCTGCGCTGTTGAGTGCATAAGATTTATTTTCAGAAAAACATGTTTTAACGTCAATATAAAAGGTAATTTAATATAAACTAAATAACCAAGTTATCACAGTCCGTTGATGGAAGAATATATTGTATTAAAGGTTTTAAAATCGATTGCCGGGAATATTCAACATTGGCAAAGCCAACATATTTCCTATTTCAAATTTTAATCGTTAAAATAGAACTTTCATAATGTATTCAAAACCTTTTAAATTTTTTGACTTAATGTTGATTTTTTGACTTTTTGGGGTAAGCTTTAATCATTATTATCCACCGGTTAAATATCGGTTAAAATCGGTCCATCGGTTAAAAAGATTTGAAGCTACAGTCGAAAATAAAATTATTGGAATTGAGAATTACATGTGAC
Source organism: Aedes japonicus (assembly GCA_034211315.2). Taxonomy (NCBI): domain Eukaryota; kingdom Metazoa; phylum Arthropoda; class Insecta; order Diptera; family Culicidae; genus Aedes; species Aedes japonicus. The sequence continues at coordinate 339,338 of JASCZW010002046.1, read as the reverse complement.
ATTAATTTTACAAGTATTGAAGACATCTCATATAATTTTCAACTGAATCGAATCTATGGATTCTTGATCTGAAATCAACTTCAAATTATTAAACTATAATTAATACATAATTTACAATTTCCTGTATCATATCGGAAGACCGTTAATCAACGTTTGAAAGCCTCAGCTTCATATCGTGATTAGATAACTGTTCTCACTCAGGTATATCAACCGGGTTTTCATTTGAATTGTTAGAATGAATTTATTATAAATGATTAAAATCAAGCTTCTGCGCAGAGATTTCGGCTCACTTTGTTTACTGTCGACTCTTCGGTTTATTGGCTTTAGTGAACAAAAACATAAATTTACACGTCATATAAACTGATGATACCCCGTTTGACATACGGAAGTTTGGCCGAATGGACGTTACATCATTTTGAGTCATTTTGATGCTAGATTTTTCTGAGAAAGTTTATTGTAACTACTGTTCAAAATGACGAATAACCCATTTTAGAAAAGTCGAAATTTAAAATCAGATTCTTCTGAGAAATGCCATGCCAAGTATCTTTTAATCATTTGATTCCAAACAACGTCTCAAAAGTAAAATAAGAAAAATGCAATTTTATCAAAGCTGAATATTATCAAATATTAGTTTCTCCCATAATTCACCAGTCAGTTCAAATTTCTCAAATTGAAATGCATGAAATCATGAGAATTACATTTGTTTGATCAGTGAAACTCCAAAGAGCTGCTCATTAGCCTGGGTCAAAATTCCAGTTCCCTTTTAATTTTTGGAAGCCTTTTTGGTCCCATAATAACTGTGCAAAATTTCAGCTCAATCGGTGAAACTATATTTTTGCGCACGAGGTTTTAATTTTACATTAGATTTTATATGGGAAAACTTACTTTTACATAGAATAATCTGGCGAGGTGACCCGTTGCCATCTAAAAATAAGTGAACCCAATTTCCCTCTTAAAAATTTTCCAAGGAAACTTTTCTTTCAAGACCGCAAAGCGATCCAACGATTGTGGAAAAAGTTATTAAGCTAAAACTGATTACAATCCATACGAACGGCTCAATGAACTGTTTTCCTAACAACACTGCCACCTGCAGCATGGCCTGTAGCCTGCTGCTGTCGGCGCGAAGCAACCACGTTGTTGTGGGACGTTCACTCGGCATGGAGAGAAGCCATAACTTAATTAGAATGCTTATCGCTGCAAATGCGCTCCCATATTGATAAACTTAAGGTGTAATAATTCTAGAATATTGGGATGCTATCTAATGCGTTCGAGAATGTTTTTTAGTTTCTTATTTCCTTTTTAGATCTAATGCGTTTGAAAATACGTTTCTAGATTCTTATTTCTTTTTCTCTGCAATACATTTATCCTTTTAGACAATTTTCGACCATACGTCCATTCGTCCAAACGTCCATTTGGTCATATGTCTATTCGGCCAAACATCCATTCGGCCAAACTTCCAGTCGGTCAAACATCCATATGCCAAAGATCCATATGCCAAAAGTTAATTTCTGTAAATTTACTAAAAATTGAGCACTTCAATTTATGTTTACAACGCGATGTAAACATACATTGCCGCACACATTCGATTGAAAATGCATGTATTTTAAAATGCATTTCACTGATCGGTATATGTGCATGAGTTTCGATAAAAAGTTCGATCTGTTTTTGAAAGAACATTCATGTAATTTTGAAAAGAATCCGTTTTCAATCTCGTTTTATTTTCATATATTTTTTCTGTGTATATTACTTTTAACCTATTAATGCTTTATTTACATATAAGATAACAGATAATCATTAGGAGAATTTATGAAAATGTTAAAACAGATTCCCAAATCATTTGGGAATTTTAAAAATGTGAAAAACAAACCCCAGGATCTTTTCTATTGAATTTATATTTCAAAACATTGTTTTCAAACGGGTAAATATTTGGAGAACTATATAGTACATTCAATTCATTCATTCATTTGAGTTCAAAATCAGATGAAATGGGTAACAATATGTCAAGCTTACACAGAAACAAATTGCGTCCATTTAAATTCAAAATATAGGATACCCAAGCGACATCAAATCGTAAAACTAGGTTGCAACAACTTGATTGTAACTCAAATCAGTTGCACACCAGTTGTTTCATCTGATTTGCAAAAAGTGTGCTACTAGGGTAACCTGATGTAGTTACCAATAATCGTATCCAGAGCTCGAAAAAATTGACGCCCGTCGTGAACGATGATTCTCTCTTCATATCATTTTATCAGTCACGCAATACATTCGTGTTGACTTATTTTGCTATGCTCAGTCATTCCGCTGTCCCTGTGATCCACACAACTCATTCACACCACAGCAAAGCACATACGTGGCTATTCAAGCGTCAAGAGATTTTGGATGCTTGACTGTATGTTCTGGTAACCAGTCATTCATATTCGCGTTTGTGAGTGATTTTTCTGCCACAGGATTTTTTTTTCAAATATTCCCGAACATTCCCGAAGACAAAGGCAGCGAAAAGTTTGTGGTTCGAGATCAAGAAAAGGCATTTTGCAGGATCGATTCGAGAACTGTTGGTGTTTCCATTTCATTGATTCCCCAAATGAATGACTGTTCTTTCTTCTTCAAGGTAGAACGTTGAAATTGAATGAGTCTGTTGTGTTTATGTACATTCACTGCTTTCTGGAACGAATGAATGATGAAAGTAAAGCAACACAAAACATGTTGATTCACCTTGCATAAGAGATTCATGAAGGCAAATTTGTGTTTACTTCATGTTCGCTAGGAACATAACGAGATGATTAATATTTTGTCTCAGTCAGGGTCCAATTTGAGAATTGAATATGATATTTTTAAGCTCTGATCGTATGAAAACTAGTTGGTGGAAAAACATGAGATACAGTGTTGGCGAAATAAATAAATACACTCGTGACTGCTTTATCAATTTCTCCCACAGAACAGAGCACCGATGGTAACGCTAACAATGTGTGTGAACAACTTGTATCCACAGTGAAACAACAGAGAAAACTAATACACGTCTAACAGTTCTATTCAGTGTTTGTGAATTATTTTGATGTAAACAAGCGATTTGTCTCCGGCGAAAAAATAAAACCATTGTTGTTTTTGATTATTATTTCGATGTTTTCGCCACAAAAAAGTTCAGAAGCGTACAGCATGTATGTAACAAATACGCTATTGATCGCAAGCACAAAATACAATTAGTTTATTTTGATGTTTGGCAGAAACATGGGCCGAAAGCAAAATCATACTCTTCTGGAAATGGCGCTGATCCGGAAGTGGAAGGAATGTGGTTAATCATATCGGCAGATAGTGATTTAAGGCGGAATGGTGCAAAACGTTCTAAAACCACAATTAGAGACCGAAACCAGAGGCAGAAAACGGGTTACCAGCCACCGAAAGGATACACTAATCATCCGAGAACAATAAGGGATCATCTGGTACAAGCCTAATTGTTTGCTCGAGTGCCAAGGAAAGTTCCGCTTCTCCAAAAACGGCACGTTTTGGCAAGAATTAAGTTTGCCAAAAAGTACTAAAACAGGGGTGCAAATAAATAGCACACTGTTTTATGGACGGACTAGTCAAAATTTAATCTTTTTGGTTCAGATGGAAAACAATTGGTACGCAGACCAGAAAATTATGCTTTCGATCCAACATTTACCAAAAAAACGTTAAAATTTGGTGGTGGTAATATCATGGTATGGGGCTGCTTTTCTGATGCTGGTGTAAGACCTCTTTATCTTATAACCGGTAGGATGAATGCTGACGATTACGTAAATATTTAACGTAGTGTAATGCTTCCATATGCAGAGGAGAGTATGCCATTGCATTGGATCTTCATGTAGGACAATGATCCTAAACACACTGCTTAGAAAACTTAGAAGTGGTTTGTAACCGAAAACATTAATCTGCTCGAATGGCCAGCCCAGTCCCCAGACTTAAACCATATTGAGAATCTGTGGAAAATTGTAAAAAATGAAGTCGCTAAACATAAGCTGAAGAATAAATCGGACCAATGGAAGGTCGTACAGAATGCTTGGTATGCGATTCCAGTTTCAACTTGCGAAAAATTAGTAGCAAGCATGCCACGAAGATTGAATAGCGTTCTCAAAAGCAAAGAGAGTGAGAATTACATCGTTTCAAAGAGAGAGAGAGAGAGAGAGAGAATTACATCGTTTTCAACCAGTTGTGGCACACACTGAACACTTCACAAGGACAACTCAACGCCTCGTTGACCATTAGAGCAGGGACATTTTCAAGTTCCACCCAGTGAAGCGGAAATTGAAGCCCTCACCGGAACGACGGTTGGATTATCTGAAAATGTAATCTTCCTCCACGACCCTCTCACCCACACTGAAAATTAAATTTTACTTTTCTTTCGAAATCAAAGGTAGGACTAACACATCTATTTGATGATTTCTGCAACGAAATTGAATTGTTCTTCTCAAAAAACTACCTTCGTATTCAATGCCATACGCGTAACTGTCAAAAGCACGAAGCTTTTGTTGACACAAAAAGAACATTCGTTCGTTGTACGAAAACAACACAAAGTGCTACGAATATGTTTTTACCAATAAAAAACAAACGTCTCTCTGGTGAATGCAGGATTGACTGGCAGATCTTTTATATCGACTCATTATGAAATTGAAATAAAGCGCAAACAGCGAGAAGTTGTTCAGCATATTTAGTTATGTTTCTGACATGAGATTCGGACTTTTATGGCAAGATCTCACAAGATCATGGTGACTCGTTACATCTTACTTGATTACTTAGTGTGAACTTATAACTCTCAATAGCGCTTTAATTTTTATTTCGGGATAAATCAATTATTCCAGCTCACCCAAGCAGTAATACCAACATGTATGAGTACGACTGAAGAGAATCAGCAATTGGTAGATCTTCACAGAATTCATTTCGTGCATTGATAAAAAAGGTATAATGATAGCATATGATAACCATTGAGAATGTTTCATACAATTTACGAGACATTTGTTCTATGTACAAAATCCATGTTTAAGAAACGAGTGAAAGCTTACGTACGGAAATAAATTTTCAGTGCATATATTGCCAAAGCAACACCGCAAAAGCACAGTGTTTTACTCTCCGTGCTCACAACGTTTCAATAGAACAATTTTTATGATTGTTCAAACAACAAGTTCGTTTGTTTCTTTCAATTACATGCTGGAAATGACTAAACTTACTTTTAAAAATTTCGAATGTCCATTTATGGTACTACTAGATAACAATGAATCAAAAAACTGTTTTAAACTTCCTATAATTAAAAAACAATGCACACAATCTGCTCTCAACTCACCAGCAAAGCAGCATATTTCCGAAATCAAATTTTGAATGAGAAGTACCCAGACAACCACAAGTCGTATAGCAGTGTTCAAATAGTATCGTATATTCCTATATTGTTAGTCGAAATCGTAATTAATTGTGGCCTGTATCGTATTATGTTTAAGTTAAATTGTAAAGAGTGCAAATAAATTTTCGACTTATATACGATGTGTCATTTATTCTTCGTACTGCGTCACAAACAAAATCGGATATACATTGCTATCCTATTTAAATCGAATTTGTTATTACAAACACAATCGCATGCGATATCAAACCAACTCGTTTAAGAAAACAATGGAATTTGCACGTATATGGCCTCCACTTTTGCACGTATAAGCCATATTTTTTGCATTCTGTACGATTTGCTTACTTACATATATGTTCGTATATCATAAAGACCACTTTCAATATACGTGCATTTTGGTTGTCTGGGTAATGAATATCTAAATTGATAGCAGCTTTCTTCTTGGTTCATGCGAGTGTTCTCGACTTTTTGCGAAACATTCGATGTATTTGATTGATGAACTTCTTGTCAATGAAATTCGCATAAATTGTTCTTAACAAGCTCCTATTTGCTTGATAAGTTGTAAAAATTAAAAGTTTCCGAAAAAAGAGGTTGCTTTGAGCATCGGCTGTGAACGGTTAAGCCCTATTTTGCTATCAGGCATGGCACGTTTCGTATTATTTCGGTTATGCGAGTGATCAAGTGAGCAAAAAAAAAAACAACACAAATGTGTCCTAGTGAGATGTGGTGGATTGCGGGAGGGTGGATAAATTAATTGTGATCCATAATATTGGTTTGCTATGCTCGCCGTACCACCATATCCTGGAGCAAGTGAATTACTATTCCCTATTGTGAGTGGCTGCAACAGCATATCTACTGTTGATATAAAATCGTTCAAATAAGAAATCGGTACTTTATAAAAATATTTTACTAAATGTCGCGTGAAATCAGCTTATTGTTTACTAAAAACAACCCAATCATGTTATTCAACATTCTAATGATTTCCCGTGAACGTGCAGTAGCGGTTTTGGCTTCCATTAAAGCGAGTATCACGTCAACACATTCCTATCCTTTCCTTATTTGACCTGCATTCGGGCGAGTTTTTATATATTGAGGATTTATGCTAGTCCCACGCATCATATGTTGGTTCTCTGTGTAATAACAGCTGGTCTGGCAGCAACGAAGTAGCAACCACGGGCGGACAATCATGCTTATTATCTTGCACATGCTCATACAAACGGATTAAATCTTTGAATAGGATAGGACAACTGCAACTTTTCGCTCTGATGAGCATGCTGTCTTGCATACTCACCCGCTTGTTGAATGACTGATTCGAAAATCCGATACGAGTCGTCTCGTCTCGCCTGCATAATATCGTAGCATATGCTCTATTAAAATCTCTTGGATACGAAAACAATACTTTAAAATAATGAATCAAACTATATAGTTATCATATATTCTTAAAAACATGAAACTACAGTACCGTGAAACAGAAAAGCATTGATCAACGGTTTGGCCCATATCATGAAAATTTAAATAAACATTTTCGGTTTTTACACTTTCTATCTATGAATTATGTTTCTTTATCAAGTATTGTTTGGCTTCTGACAGCTATAACATTGATTTAACTATTCAGTTTGTTGATTGCCAAGAACTGAAAATTGATTTAAACTTAGCTTTTTCAAGTTTCAGCTAGCGGGGAATAAAGCAGTCTATGCTCGTCAAATAGTTACCATTAAAGGTGTAAAATATCTCTGTTTTTGGATACGTTAGGTTAGCTAGGCTGCATACTTGATTAAAGGAAAAAGAGTGTAATAACATTTTTAGTCGTTACAATTTGAAGAAAAAAATCTCATAGATGTCCACTTTTTGCACATTTTTACTACTTTTTGTAACAAAATCAAAACAACTTAACGCTATTTCATTGAGGCAAAGGGGCACTCTCACAAACATTAAAATATTATAATAAAAATTCAAACAAATTTTAAAACTAATATCAAAAGTTAGGGGGGAGGGCAACGGCACCACCCTGCCCCCCCTTGGCTACGCCTATGGTTCTTTACGCAAAATATCGAAAATAAGTAACGGGCTGTGTATTTATTTTTTTCGCCACTTTTATAACAATTCATCTTCAGTTAGCTGGTCTAAATAGTCTCGCGAATGAGTTCGTTGTTGTTGAGAAGTTGAAAATATATTATTTTTTTCAATACTACAATAATCTGCTTTACAACCACGAAAGAGGGTGCCTTTCGCAATATGCAACTAGAAACATGAGTTTCGGAATGGATTAATATTTAACTTATGCCTCTTTTTATTCCTGCTGGGTTAAACAATTATTCACAAAAGGTTTACTTCAAATTTTAAGTGTACCAATGTTTGTTATGGAATTTAATCGATTGTTCGAAATCTCGAATTGGCATTGCCTACTACCACCAAAAAATAATGAATTGAAGGATGCAAAAGCCATGGTGACAGCTCAAGGATCACCCAAAGCTAACATAGTTGGGGCCAAATGGGCCTTCCAAAAAAAAGGTTATAGGTCAATTGTAAATCGCTAGTTTCCTATTGATTGCTGGTTTTAATTTTCAACTTTGACGTCCGTGTTCCTATGGAATATGAGATTTTGGTTCTCATGCACATTCTACCTCAAGGGCCAAAACATTAAGCTGATCAGATAAACAACCAACATTTATGCTCCTAAGTGGAGCCAAACAACCCCGCTTGACGGTACCGAGGACGATGTCAATTTCGAGTTCTATTTTGGGTCCATTTTTTCCGAACACTCTGGTAGAAATTTATTACGTTTTCCATAGGAAAAACAGTTAACTCTGCATTTTCCAACCGCTCTTCACGCGGTGGCCTCCGCTTGGCTTTTAATTTATGTTGCTTGTCTTTACTTTTCATCGTGTTCCATCTTTGTTTTTTTAGAGCAGCCGTCCTTCGAACCAAGGACAAGCAGCCGAAAGAAACGGGCGAACAATTTTACAAATTACCAGCCACTAAGCGAGAGTAATTTAAACCCCTTCCTCCTGATTCGACGAGTTGGGTTTGCGGTGAAATGGGATGGTAGGGGTGGGAGGGTATGCGAGGGGAAAGGCAAGGAGCATAAAGATGGCGAGTAATACTCACTTGAAACCGTCGCATGTCCCGTGGATTGCCGGCATTCTTCAAGCAGTTCTGGTTGCACTTGAGGAAGAATTTAAGGAAAAATCTGAAACGAAAAATGGAAAAAAATGGAGAAATGTAAACAAACTGGCGACACAACGGTGGTGGTTAAACTTTACGAGCTAAAACAAACTGAACGGGCGGCGATGAGTGCGAGCGCACACGGTACATATAACCTATATAATCACATGTAAGCGATGATGATGTTCCCGAGCGAGCGAGCGAACGAGGTGTTCTCGTGGGTATTGTAAAAAATGTCATCACAAACGAAGGAGTGCCATTCGGCGGTGCTCGGTGCTCAGCCATTGGCACCGTAGGAGATGGTGTTCCAGCGCGTGATACCGTTTAGCCTGAGAACCGGGAAGCATTTTACAACCCGCTCAGATCAAAGCAGATGGAAAGCTGCTCGAGTGAGCTGGATGTTGTGTCTCCCACCGGGGTTGGGTTTGACGGTTAGGAAGTAAACAATACAGCAAAGTGAGCGTGATTTACGGGAGCAGTTTTGGGTGGTTGAAAGGTGCCTTTGAATGAAGCTGATTTTTCGGAGAAAAAAATGCGGACTTTCCAGAAAAAATTAGGTATGAGGGACAACTGGCGCGGAAGGACGGTGCCATTTTTCAAAAATGCTCTGATTCGGTGGTGTTCCGGAAAATGCTACATTTGAGAGAGTCCGCACATTATTAGAGCATAAAAATCGTAGCATATTTTTTACCATTCAATTGCAAATCACCATTCAAGCCAACACCAGTCTCCAGCAATGATGCACAAGTGGAACCTGATTACAGCCAAGCATAAACAGAAAGCCCACTTTTCTCGATCCAGCAACTCACACCCCTAATCGAGAGCTGTTCCATGGTGGTGCTAATGATTGATAGCACTTCTTTCACCCTTGCGGAAAAAAGGGGCTTAAAAACTCGACCACCGCGCACCAGTGGATAGTGATACCCTTGCGAAAACCCTCAGGAAAGAAAAAAATCATCAGAATGCACCATTCTGGCACCGACTCGAAATGCTGTGCGGCAAACCTGTTCTCCGTAGGTACATATCAACAACTCAATTACTGCTCCTTTGTAAATATTTTATTATTTTCTATACTGTTTTTATTTATTAATAACTTGGTCGTTTTCCTCCCGCTCACTCTCCAAATAGTGCTACTGTGTGCATATCGGACCAACCCCGGCAGCATCCCTTCCCCTTGGCGGCTACCCGCTTTGAGTGTCTATTTAATATGTGATTTGGCCGGAGGCAAGAAGCATCTGTTGGATTTTCGGGTTCGGTCGTTTTTCCTGAAAACAACCTCCGCTCCTCCGGGGTCGTTGCATCAGCGAGGAGGAGAAGTGAGAGAGCCAGCTCTAACCACATATGCACCACCGTAGCGAGCGAAGTTTTTCGCGCTACGTTTGCTCTCGCAACTGGATGCAGGGGATAGGGAGGAGGTGGGCCAAACAAATTCTATTATTGAAGAACTTTTGCGTGCCCTGGCGTACGCGGTTGCGCCCTGAGGTGTTTGCTCAACGATTACTTGCGAAGATATGTTGATTTGGGTTAGCTGGGCACAGCGCCACCCGCCGTGAGGCAAACGATTATGGGTGATATTTCCGGTACATGAATTAGGGAAAAATAGTTGGTTTATCACTTGTTCCAAGTTTGGCGCAGAGTGCGCCCGCCGCGTTTGGGCATGGTTAGTGAATGGGAAATATGGGCTAACTCTGGACTTCGGGCTAAACGCCAGGTATCAGTTTCCCGCAACAGATGAGCATGGAGTTGCATCACTATTGTCTCTGCGCTCTGGTGGTTTTCGAGGTTTTCGAATTGAAGTTGCGGATGTTAGTCCGTCAGGGACGGCTTGCAGTTTGCCGGGAACTCATCTGTCGCAGAAACACAACCATGGTTGGATTACAGCGGGATAATGCGGTTGGATATGTTGACTACTTAAAATGTGTATTGCGGCCACATATTGCGATAAGTTTCATCAATCGAGACAGTCAATTCGATTGAGGTTCTTCGGTGGATGAAAACTAGGGAAATCTAAGGGAAATCAAAACTAAGGGAACAGATGACTGTGTTGGTAGAAAGATCATATTTGATTACATTTACATTGCTGAATCCCAAGCAATGAGAAAGTGGACTTGCTCGGAGACTTGCGCGCACAGGAAGATGATTTGTGTGAAAGACAAATTTCACAAAATAAATTGTAACATCTGCACTGACAAAACTATGCAGTATAGTAACCCATGAGTCAGCAGACAAAATTTGACAGCTCTATCAGTCGAACTCTAACCGTGATGGCAGAAACGGTAGAGAGCAGCTCCGTCGAGAAGTGTGCGCGTTCAAAGAACGGCACCCCGCCGCGTCGGAAACGGACATCGTGCGGCACTTTGTGGACGTCGGATACGCCCGCTCTCTGGCATCTGCATTTTGGCACTATTAGACGGCAATCAGAGCATCGAAAGAAAGCTCCGGTTCCGGACGTGCCGACGACCCATGAGACGACGAGAAGCTCCCAAGGATGCTGAAGAAGAGTTAAAGACCGAGGAAGCGTGGCTACACATCGCTGCGTGCGCTTGGCCAGGAGGTCGGTGCAACCGGCCAAACAGTGAGAAAGTACCTGTCGAACACTTGAACACACTTGTGTCAGGAAGCGGAAGTCGCGTCCACTGGCTTCGGGGTTGCAGGCGATGACGCAGCGAGCAGCGGCTGAACAAGATGGTCAACTCGATTTTCCCGGCAGATTGCGACGTAGCGGAGGTGATGGACGGCAAGCCTATTTCACCCAGGCTGGCAACGACTGGCAGGGCGCTTCGTATTTTGCTTCCCCCACGAAGGATGTGAGCTCAGGAGGTGAAGTTTGCTCGCACACACCAAGTTCCCCAAGAAGGCTGCAGCTGTGGCTGACTGTCAGCGAGAAGGGGATGTCGGGAGGCCACTTCCTTCTTTCTGCTCCGGACTGGCAGTGAACGGGGAAATTTATAGAGCGAGATTGCCTGCCGTGAAATTGCGTCGTTCATCAAGAAATACCATAAGTGCGGCAGACGCGGTGTTCTGGCGGATCTGGGGTCGAAGCCCACTACTCAGAAGCGATCGTTGGAGGAGATGGAGCGGCTGAAAATCAATGTGGTACCCAAGTTGGCGAACCCGCCCAACGTCCTCTAGCTGCGTCCCATCAAGAATTTCTGGGCGGACCTGAGGTTCAAATTTCTGGGCGAATCTGAAGCGTAAGATCTACTCTAACAATTTTGTCGCAATAACTGAGGAGGAATTGATAAATAAAACGAAGAAAGAACTCAAAAACATGTCTAGACGCATGTTTTCGTCCTCATGGGGAATGTTCCGGTTGCGGATGGCTATCGCGGGTATTTTCAGTAGCTTAAATAATTACATTCCATGGAAATTTATTGCTGTAATTATCTATTTTTAGCACATCACCATCCGAAAAAAGTCATTTTTTTAATGCAAACGTTAGTACGTCAAAATATCCTTTTGAGTTGGCAAACCGATTGGGACTTTGGAATTCTAGAACGACTGTTAGATTTCATAAGTTATTAACGTAAGTCGTAACTTCATCGGTGTGAGGAGAAGACTTATGTTCAACTATTATCAGTTAGATACACATCCCTATAGATGTATACCTCGTGGACAGGCATCTCAGCTGGTATGGGAACGGTTATGATGGCATTGAACAAAACTTTTGAATGTCCAAGGAGCCCTAGGAAGAGAACCTTATTTTCCTATTAGAGCTGTGCTGGGATCCCCCGATCTTTTTCTCTATACACACTACCAAAATGTCATGTAGATTTCGGTGCCCTGAGACCGACACATACAAGCATCCTTCAGCACATAAGAATGATTTGAAAGAGTTGAGAGAAGAGAGGAGTTTCTTAAGATATAATTTTACAAGAAATCTTTCGCCGACTTTTTACAAAGACGTATTACGTCTTATGTGAAATCAATGATTTCTTAATGTGTAGAAGTGTTCGTGTTTTTATTTTCTCCATTATTTTTATTTTCTCCATTATTTTTATTTTCTCCATTAAACAACCATCAACTACTAAGTTGATGGTTGTTTAGTTAAAACATCCAAATATCCTGGAAATTTACATCTTATTTGATGCACCCAAACGAAGCGGCTAAAATGACTTAAATTTACGCGTTTTCAGAATTTAACATGAAACGTAAACTGAAAGCTTATCTTTAATAATCGTGACATATATTTAGTTTACAGCATTCAATTTCACTTATTTTCAAATTACTCAAAATTAACCTCTATTCAGCCATGATATTTAGTCAAAAACATACGGAATTTAAAGCTTTCTTTATATATTCAATGGTTTTTGGATTCTGTCAGCAGATCATGCATCGAATATTTTTCAAAGATTTTTAATTTATTAATGTAAATCAGCAATTCACCCTTCACCAAGATTACGAGCTCAAATGTGGCCAATGTGGCACTGAATACTTATTTTCATCAGAAATTCCAGGAAGTTCCAGAAATATTTGATATTTCATATATTCAGTTTATGAAAGGCACAATTAGACAAAGCTGAATAATTGGTGTCTCACATAAATTCCGTCAACTTGGCTTGAAGAATGCATTTTAATTCGCTGCAAATCGAAAGGAATCAATGTCACAGAAAATGAGCAGCTGCTGAATTTTTGCTTCATTTAACTTTGCTTTTTGCTAGGCAAAATTACATAAATATTAGAAATTTCATACATTTAGTCCATACAATAAACTATGAGACCATCCTAACTGTCATTTATGATTATCGATATGGATTTAAGATGCTAAATAAGGACATGTTCTTTGAAAATTGTGTAGTTACAGTAAATGGAGACATTGTGGAATTTTTGAATATGCTCATAGCAGCTCAAAACTTGACAACACAACTCGCACCAGTTGATCCCACCAGTCTTATCTTACACACATAAAAAAATAATTTTAATAAGCTCGTAAAATTTCCCCTCGGTTAATTCCAAGCCAAAGGAGGCGTAAACAACGCAATTGGTTGTAGTTTTTGATGCGCCATACAACAATGTTTGAAATCTTTCATACAAGAGGCTAGATTAAGGCGTTATCTGGCATAAATTTACATAAAATATCCCATTATTTTCTGCCAAATCTAGCATTTCCTTTATGTGCATTAGATAACGCAGAAAATTCAATGTTTCTTAATATCTGTTCAGTTTCAAGGCGTCTTAACGGGAGCCTATTAAGCTATTAAGTCATCATAAATGCAACATAAATGCCACTTTTGGCCCAATATACGGCTGCTTTACTGCAATGGGGCTGCAAAATGGTGAGTCGACAACTGGGATGGACAGTGCGTCCCAGCAACATACAGTACTAGACAAAATAAAGTACGCACCTGACGTAAAGACTGGACTCGGAAAAAATGAGACACACAAAAATGATCACCAAAAATTAATTTTAAATCGGATACTTCTCGAATTTTCAGGGATTAAATAACTATATATTAGGTATGTTTCGGCATAATTTATTTATTGAATTTTCTCCCCCAAGCTGAATGCTTGTACATTTCTCTTAACACTGCTCATGAGATCTTGGGCGAGGCTTTGTCCATCTTCCTTACACAATTTCTCCCAGTTTTTCTTCAAAGCTTCATCGGTTTTGAATGTTTTTCCGCTTTTCTTCAACTTCTTCTTCATTATCGCCCAAAACTTTTCGATCGGACGAAGTTCTGGTGTTTTAAAGGGGTTCGCCTCCTTCGGGACAACATCAACGCCCTTCGCTTCGTACCAATCCATTATAGGCTTGGTGTATTGGCACGAAGCGAGATCCGGCCAGAACAGCGCTTTTGCAAGCATTCCTCTCGATACATCTGCCCGTTTATGGTGCCGGTTGTAACGAACGGCTTGCTGTATCATTCGCACTCACAGATCGCCTGCCACAACAGGTAATTCTTCGCGAATTTGTCCATCTTTCTCTTCCAGAACTTTCCCAGAACCTCCATGCGGGACGTACCGACAAAAAACTCGAGGCTGGGGATTTGTTTGGTGTCCACCTTGATATATGTCTCGTCGTCCATGACGAGACAGCCTGGCCACTCACGGTACAGCTTCCGCGCACGCAATTTAGCCACCGAGTTTTGCTTTTCAATCCGGTTTGGCGCCTTCCTGACCTTAAAAACACATAGTCCAGCCCGCTTCATGGTCTGCTGGACGAACTACTTCGACGAATTGACATTTTTGGCAACGTCTCGGGTGGAATGGTTCGGGTTATTTTTCAAGTACTGCCTTATCTTCCGAGCTTTCTATGGGTATTCCGTTTTTGGTTTTCGGCCGCTTCCAGCGCGCCGCTCAATGGTCTTCGTCTCCTGGAACATCTTCACAACGCGGGACACGATGAAATGGTCGATTCCAAGCCTTTTGCCGATCCATCTGCGCGACTGACCAGGATTATCGATCACCGCGCCCAAGATTTGCTGGCGTAGCTCTTCTTGTTTCGAATGCATCTTGAAAACTACTTGACAGATCGCGATTTTGCACACATAAACATAACACACTAAACTATTATTACCCAAAATTTCATTAATTTTTACGCACGCGATAAAAAATTACACCCACGACAAAGTGTCGCACTCCATATGGATAAAATGTGGTATTTTTAATTTATAAAATATATACCACACCATTAAATCTTATCATATATTTTTGATAGTTTGATAAAATGCCAGCATGAGTCACTTTTCAGCTGGACAAAATAAAGTACGCACTATTACAGCCACAACTGTGAATCTTGGCGTACAGCGTGTGAATGCTTTTTGTTGAAATTGTCAAAATGGTGACCGAAAAAAGCGGACATTTTTTTTAGAGTGCGTCGTTGGGCGGTGCAAACCCTTCCGGAATTCGGAAAAAAATCCTCAATCCGGACAATTTTGACGGTGGAGCGTGGACAGAGTGGAAGGTGGTCGATCTGGTTGGAAGGTGCTGACGACTGCGTGGGGTTAGCTAAAACGTGGGTTCGAATCCCGTTCCGGAAAATCTATTTGAGAAGCCAATCATCCATGCCTCGTACAAAACTTAAACAATAATTCAATACAATTATAGGATATAAGAACATTAATTTAGTCTACGATTCAATCAATCGTAGACGTACGATTCAATCAAATTTGACGAAATAATAAATAAGTAATATCGGCTGTGCGTATATGTGACTTATCACCGCACAAAACAAAAATGTGTTTTACTAACCTGGGAAAGGTAAAATTAACGTAACGTAACTATACTAAAATTCTTAAAGTCGTTTAACATACGACAATTGCCCAATACTTTTCAATTAGGTGCAATTCCAGCGAGTTTGGAGGATTTTTCTCCTTAGGTACGAGTTGCACACTATTGGCGATATACCATTCCTGAATTATTTTCCCGTAGTGGCAAGCAGCGAGGTCTGGCCAAAACAGCACGGAACACTTAAGTTTTTTCAAGAAAGGCAATAATAATTTTTGCAAGCACTCCTTAACATAAATATCTTGGTTTACAGGCCAGTTGTCACGAAACTTTTGCTTTTTAGCCCATAAAATTTGGTCAACAAAATCGTGTACAATTCATGCGCTCTTCCTTTGGCTGTTGTGTTTTGCGTATCATCTCGATGTGGTGTCACTGTAAGCTTATATTTTGACAGTCAGGCTTGTTTCTTTGCTCTTTGCATGTTGTATGAGACTTTCCCAATTTGTTTCCGATATCTCTGATGGAAACGTTGGGAATGCGTTTGAAAATGCTGGCCACTATTTTTCCGATCGCTGTGCCTTCCTGTCTTCGGTTTTCTCCTGATTCCAGCTTCCTAGCAGTCGTCAGACGTTCTCCGAACACTTTTACAACATTTTTCACGATTGGTTTGGCAATATTAAGTGATTTTGCCAAGTCAGCATGGGAATAATTTTGATTTTGCTTATACGCGTGCAAAATTTAGATACGCTGCTGAATAGAAAATGGCAAAAACAAAATAGAGTCACCATTCCTACGCATACACCTACAAAATGAGGGGTGATCAAGTTTTTTGAATGTGCGATAAAAAAAATTACGTCATATTTGAGACGACTAAGTTTTGACCGTTTCACCAACAATCAATATGTAACTAGCGATTTGAAATTGGTTCACTGTTGTAGGTCCCCTTGGTCCGAATTACACCTTGAAGCCAGCACCTTGTTATACATATTTGCGCCTTTGTTTTGATTTGCTGTGTTGTTTTGACAGAGAATTTGAGAGTGTGTTCATGTGAGTTCATTATAAGGGGTGCATTATTGAGCTTGGGACCGAGCTTGGGACGATGATCTAGTACTGACTGAGCCAAGAAAAAAATCGTTTTTGAATGGGACCTACTGGTCTTAGAGTTAGTCTATGGTTTCGCCCTTTACCCTCTTTTTCCTTTGCAGACGTTCAGATAGCTATCCCTTTCCCATTCTTAACTGTATAAATACAAGGCGTTCACCGTGGTGAAACCAGTGTTTGAAAACGCTCCTGAAATGACCAATAATGAGACCCGTTGGTATGAACAACTTGGAAGCAAGCTTATTCAATAGACATGCATGGAGAAAGTGGATACAGAATCGTTTGGGTTTTCTAATTGATTGTTGGTGAACATTTATTCGAGGAAAATGGCAAACGACTTTGAGGATCACATCATTATATTAATACAAATCAAGTTACTCAAATGTCCTTGGTTGGAGATTTTCAACTAATTTGCTGGGGAACATTTGTAACTTTCTTAAGAATACCGATACTGATTTTCAAGAAAAAAAAGGAAATCTTTAGCCGTGATTAACATTGGCATTGCCTTTTCCATAATCTTCCCCCTTCGAATCCTTTAACCAGTTTAAACTGTAAAATGCATCTTTTTAATGGCCTGAGAACCAACAATATTCAACAGCGCTCTCGTCCTTCGTTGGGACAGCGCAATGCAGCTGAAAATCCTCACCTTGTCAAACAATTTGAGCTTTCTTTTATATATTTTAATTGTTACACCGCGGCCCAAAATATAAATAAACAAAGTGACATTTCAAGAGGCAATAAATAAACTCACTTCTCGCCACGTGAAACTAATCGCGCCAATAAATAACGCCACCAGGAAAAACTCCGCTCTTCTTCAGGATCAGGAAACACAAAAATTAACATATTTATTTCGTGTCATACCGCGCCTCTAGCTTTGTGTACAGAAGTAGACAGGCATCATGATGATGGGCAAGAGCAACAACAACAACAACAGCAGAAAAAAAATGCTGGAACTGGTAATTGAAGGGACTCTTCTCAATTATACTTGCGTGTGCTCTGCGCTTCATTCGCTGTTATGATTTTAAAGGGCATGAAACAACGGGAGTTTTTTTTCTTCCTCAAACACATAAAAAGAGGGTCTCGAGAGCAGGTCATGTTTTCCAACTGCCGCCGTCATTGTGCCCTAATGTATGTTACATGTATGGAGTATCAAATATATCACGCATGTCGGTACTTCTCTCCCTAACTGGCACTGTCGGATTGACTTTGCGTTTCTTCACCGTGTGTTTTTTTTGTAGGGAACAGTACCTTCAGCATTGAATACAATGGAAGTAGAGATTTGAATAATTGCCCACGCCAGAATCCTATTCCTGTTTGGATGATCAAAACCGCACTTACTGACTGGATGGACGGCGGATGGAATTAGTAACTTCGGTTACCAGATCAAGAATGGACCGGTGACTAATTTGTTTGGTTGTCCGGAAAACGACACCAGAGTCATGTCCAAATATTGAACATTCTCGGAATTTTCGAATTCCGGCTTCCTGCAAGCCAGGGTCACAACTTATGGACCCACAATGTCAAACACATGCAGGCTGGAAAAAATAGCGCGTTGTTCTCACACGTCTCTCTCGTAATCTTCTTCAATTTTCCCGTGAAGCAGTACAACATCGTAAACGCTATCCTAATATCTTAACAAATTAAGGCGTCTTATTACACCAACTGCCTCCGGCTACCACAGAGGCTCGTAAAATGCCATCATCGTTCATTGGGTTCACCCAGACTGAGGTTGAGACTGTGGACGTGGAGACTGCTGCAGATCGAGAGAGAAGACAAGCTGTGAAAAGTGGCGTCTATGGAAAAAGATGTTTATCTGCTGCTTGTTCGGTTTTTGAGGTTTAAACACCCATTAATGACAGGCTTGATGAAGTGTGAAATGGTAAACACTTCCGCTCGTGCTATGCTGGTATGGAAGGAAGGGGAGGATGTTTTAGTACTCTACCTTCTGGCTTTTAGTACAAGTGGTGTTTGGGAGTAATTACATGATTGAGTGGTGCTTGGCTGTAATCGGAAGAGCAAACATTATTCTACTCGAGTGGCCACTCGAAAAATGAATACAGTTTAGAGCGCCGGGGTGCAGTCTTCGTCGGGAACCCCTTCCCTCGAATGCGCCAATTCAAAACGTGACAGATTGTCGAGTGTAGCGCGGCATTGTCAGTCTCTGTGTCACGCGGGGTTGCGATCTTGTGATTAATCGGTCGATTTGAAACTTGATATGATTAATGTGGTGCGCTTTGATGAAGTAAATTGTATCATATGGTGCCGAAATGAAGATGCATAAGAATATCTGCGATATGTGTTTGACAGGTGGAGGGGAATCTTGACAATGGTTGCAGTTTGTTTTGCGTTCGAAGAGTGGAAAATTAAATTGTTGCCAATAGTTTCAAAATCTTCAAATGAAATTTTACTCAAAAGTATTCTTAGAAATAACATTTCGCAGCAAAAGAAGTGTTGCCCCAAGTAATTCCAACATCATAAAGATAACAATTCGAAAACTTATTTTGATACCTTTATGGAAAAATGAAGTATTCCACACAGCAATTGAATTTTCAATCTTCGTACATAATATTCCCTTCCTGAGCGACTGGGAATTCGAGCAAGTGCTGGAATTTCATAAAGCAAATAAATTGGCAGAACAAAATAAGTATTGAAATGTCAACACTGAAATAGGCAAATTTCATTTATTTATTCAGTACCTTATGTCAGAAACTGTACCAATGGAAATAAGAAGGCGAACTCAAAACAATGAATTACCAGTGTGGTTCAATCCAAATTTGAAACATTTAAAGAACAAAAAACAAAAAGCACACAAATTATATAAAAAGCAAAACTTTAGCACAAATTTACAAAATTATTATCACATATGCAACCAAGTTAACACAGCCATTAATTCTGCACATGAAGAATATAATTGTTGAATTGAAACTGAAGTCAAATCATGCCTCAAGAGATTCTTCAATTATGTAAAAACGAAATTGAAAAATATTAATTTTCCCCTACGAATGCATTTTGACTGAAATGTAGGTGATAATCCTTCTGAAATCTGCAAGCTTTTTGCAAATTTCTTCCAGGAAGTATACATTACAATCTCTGAAGAAGACCGTGATCGTGACTTCTTTGCATTCATTCCTGAATTTTCCATCAATATACCAGTAATTCAATTACCTCCTCACGAAATTCTCAAAGCACTAAACAACTTGGATGCTTCTAAGGGATCAGGTCCAGACGGTATTGCACCCGTATTTTAAAAGAACCCTTTAGACGAACTTGCCCTTCCTTTAGAACTTCTTTTTAATATGTCTCTGAAGAGCGGAACATTTCCCACCATTTGGAAATCCTCTTTTTTGGTTCAGATTTTCAGGCACGAGATCAGACATCCGCAACTCTCGTGGAATTGCCATTATCTCTTGCATCCAAAAACTTGTTGAATATCTCGATTTGACAAGTAAAAAACCAAATTACGAACAAACAGCACGGCTTTTTAAAAGGTCGCTCAACTACTTCTAATCTTCTTGAATTTGTAACTTTTATTTTGAATGCATGTTCATAAACAACATTTCCTACATACACAAAAAAAAAACCAAATACTGATATATTCAGATGACATGAAGCTTTTCATGAAAATAAATAATTCTAGTGACGCAGAAGAATTTCAGAACGAAATTAAGTTATTCAACACATGGTGTAGCAAAAGCTTACCTCAACTTAACGTGAAAAAAATTAACTCAATAGCATTTAGCAGAAAAATTGAAACACCTCGTACGGAAATATTTTTAGGAAACCAAAAAGTAGAAACATGCAAAATAGTAAGGGACTTAGGCATTATCCTAGACTTACTTTTGTAGAATTTACTGTACTTTGGGGAAAAACTAACAATACAAATCATTTCTCTTCGTTTCTAATGAAAATTCGCACTTTCTTCTCTATTCCTCCCATCAAACGCTGCACACCTCCGGAGTCAACTTCCTTGGCACATTTGTTCCACATTTTGGTCATCTGAGTCTCGTCCCGAGCCGTTTTTCTTAAGTTTCCGCTTCATTATTGCCCAAAATCTCTCGATGGGCCGGAACTGCAGGCAGTTGGGTGGATTTATGTTTTTATCGATGAAATCTACGTAATTATCGCGGTACCACTGGTTGACTTCCCGGCTGTAAAGCTTGCTTCAGATAGAATTGGAACAAAAACAATTGCCTGTATTTCAGTTACTTTTTATTGAATTCAAGATCTTTTTTTATTCAAATGTAGCGTTTTCTTCATACTTTTAAGAAAAAATACGGATAAAATTATTCGTCACGGTTTCGAAGAAATTCTCGAATTTTTCCTGTAACACGGCTCATTAGGAGGCGCACACCTTCTTTGTCCATCGGTTTAGCTATCTTATTCCACCAGGTCTTCATCTGATTGATGTCTTTGACAACCTTTCCCTTTGCCTTGAGTCTCCTCTTCATGATTGCCCAGTATTTCTCAATAGGGCGGAACTGGGGGCAGTAGGGTGGGTTAAGGTTTTTCGGTACAACCTGGACCCCTTTCTCTGCATACCATTCTTGAACGACTTTGCTGTAATGACAGCTTGCCAAAACATTACGGGATGGTCGTGGGATCGAATGAACGGCAAAATTCGTTTTTGGAGACACTCCTTTTGGTATAGTTCCGACGTCATTGTCTTATTTGTAACGAAAACTTTCGTGTTTTTGCCACAGCTGCAAATGCCCTGCCAAATCACGAATTTTCGTGCAAATTTGTCGGCAAAAACAAATTTAAATTTGGCTGGATCATCCCCCCGAGCCGTTGCCAAGTAAAATTTTTGACCTGGGATTTGCCCGAAGTTATCCTTGACATAGGTTTCATCGTCCATCAGAAGACACCCGTCGAACTTGGTCAGCACCTGGTCGTATAGCTTCCGAGCACGGATTTTGGCCACACTATTCTGTTTTATGGTCCGATTTGGCTGTTTGCTAGCTCGATACGACTTGATTCCTTCCCGGAGTCGAGTTCTCCTCACGGTACTATGGGCAGCACCGAATTTTCTGGCCAAATCACGGTCCGACAGATTGGGATTCCTCTTAATCGTCTTCAAAATCTTACCACGCAGTTTCCGGTCGACAGTTCTACTCTGACGATTGGCTTGAGGCTTCCGAATCGTCGTCAATGTTTCCTTATACCGTTTGATAACGCGCCATACGGTATTTCTGGACAATTTCAGCTGTTTAGCTAGCCTAGATGCAGACCAAAATGGATTTTCCAAATAACTGTGCACAATTTTTTCCCTTCTTTCGGCTTCCATGTTGATTGTTTACAAAGTACAGTCGATTTGCGGAATGTCAAAAATACATACGTGAAGCTGACAAAATTCCCGACACGTGGGCGCCAAGAAATACCAAATCTGTTCACCAGGAGCGCCACAATATGAGCAAAAGTTGTTCCAATTCTAAAAATGAAGCAAGCCTTAAAGCAAATAGCATGCTGGGCTTAATCAAGTGGTTCAGCTACAATTTGCAAGATCCATATACCATTAAAATAGTATACATTACATATGCAAGGCCAATTTTTGAATACTGTAACCTAGTATGGAATTCGTACTGTGCCATACGCGCAGAACGCATAGCATCCGTCCAAAAACAATTTCTCATTCTTGGCCCTAAGGAAATTGAATTGGACTGTATTTCCACTGCCATCTTATGAAGCACGCCTGCTTATCAATTTACAGACACTTAAGGAACCCCGCGAATTTGCAATGCTTTTCTACATCAATGACATTATTTCACAACGTGCATAGTTTTTCTCTCATAAAGGGTGTACGGAATCAAATTGCGACACACACAAACATTCGGCAAAAAACGCCCGTTCAACCAATCATCTTCAAACGTTCAGGGAGTTAAATAAAACATGTTATGAATATTTTTCCGTGTTTGATTTATTCAATTTCAATTCCATATCCAAATGCACGAACCTTCTTCTTTACACTTCTCATAAGGTTGGAATATTTGGACCAACTTTTTTTTTTGCGTGGCAATCCATTTTTCTTCATATTATCCTCCGATTCTATTTCCTTAGGATGCTACGGAAGTGCCTGTTTCATGATGGCCCAGTACTTTTCAATTGACCGCAGTTCCATTGTGTTCGGGGGGTTGAGATGCTTCGGAACAAAATTGACCTCCTTAGGCTTGTACCACTCCAATCGGGCCAGAAAATCGTAGGACCCTCGTGTGACCTAGTAAAACTTTTGGAGCCATTCCTTTAGGTACACCTGCCCATTGAGCGTTCCAGTTCCGGAAGCTGCCGGAAGTCTGCTTTTACATACGTCTCATCATCCATAACGAGGTGGATTCGTCAACATCTGGGTGTAGAGCTTCCGCGCACGTGTTTTACCAACCGTACTCCGCCGTTCTTTCGCGATTAGGAGCCTTTTGAACTTTGTACGTGTATAGTCCTTCACGTTTTTTCGCATCTCCCATGAAAGTTTTGGTCCTCTCGAAAACTTGAACTACCCGCTTGTTATCCCTCACACTACACGGAGATCCATTTTTGCCACTTTTTTCTTCTGATCGATGGTCAAACGTTCGTGGTACCGATTAAAAACACGAGACATCATAGAATGTACCATTTCCAGCTTCCTGCTGATGGCACGATGAGAAAGATCCGGATTCTCGATGTACGTGCGCAAAATTCCTTTGCGCCGCTGCTGTTCTTCCGACTCCATCTTCGCAACGATTGCACATCTGCTATTGAAACTTACACAGCATAAACAAATACCCATTGAACTAATTCCACCCAAAATTTCAACAGAAAATTCTCAACGGGTAAAAAGTTACAGCCATTTAAAAGTGGTGCAATTTGATTCCGTACAACCTTTACCTTTTCAAGTTTACAAGCAAGATTATTTTCAGATATGGATAATACTTTGAAGTGTTGTAAACCTCTACCCAAATAAAAAAGTGTGGTTTACAGACTAGAAGCTTTAGAGATGGTGCTATTGAATATTTTTGCACAATTTAAAACAGACTTTTGCCATCTTCGCGCGTGCATGAATTGTTACGAAACGTCAGCATCAGCAATCGCTATTTTTGAAAAATTGGTAGATAATGAAATTAAAGAAGTGTCATTTGATCAGTGGATTACGATTGATAGGTATAATATTGAATTAAACACTTTACCATCTAAAGAGTGTGTTTCCTTTTTCATGAAAAAGATTGATAAATTAATATATCATTACTATATAAAAAATAAGCAAAGTAAATTTTTTTAAACATAAATGGAAACACTAGCGGAGCAGCGTCACAATATAAAAAAAATGCTAGCCTCTGTGGATGTGAAGATAGGCATAATATTGAAATGGCATTATTGGCAACTTCACACGGCAAGAGTCCTTGTGATGCGATCGGAGATTCTCTTAAGAGAATGGCAACTAGAGCAAGTTTAGCTAAGTAACACAAACAATCCAATAACGAATGCTAGACAACTTTATGACTGGGCAAATAATCGCAAAGAGGATCATGAAACAAAAATTACATTTTGCTTTGTTTCCACGGATGATTACAGAGAAAATCAACGTTTGATAGTTTTTGAGCATGAACTAACAATTTTTTTAGTTTCAGTGTATTTTTTTCTTGAAGAACATTTCATAACCTTCAACTATTCCAAGAGCAATATTTTGATCAGATAAGCCGTTTGCGAAAAAAAAAATTTGAAAAAAAAACCACATTTTGAATACGCCCTTATAGAAAATTAGTCCAGGATAATTTAGATTTTTTTTTTAATGGAAAACGTATTTTTGGGTAGAACATATGGACAACATATGGACAAAATTTCATTCAGATCGGAAAGAGTAGGGTCCAACGGGTTTGCTATTCTGGCTGGAAATTCTCTATTTAGTGTACTATTTACTCTCAGACTCTACTCGGGTCATGACTCGGCTTTTCAAACTATTTGAATTTTGTGGAGCCGAACCAGCTGTGGCTGAAAGGCTCTTTAATAAAGATAAATCAATCAATCAACTATTTGAATTAATTGATAACAAAATTTGTTGAAATGCTCAAATCCATCCGATTTGCCTACAAATCATGACAATGTATAATCGAGACATTTATTCATCCGATGGCGTAATTGATCGTCGACTCAGCTGAAAGTCAAAATTTGAATTCAGCATCAGAATTGCCAATCACCACAAGCAATCGTAAATGCTCTCACCGAAAGAAAAAAACAACAGCCAAAAAAATAAAAATTCCACACATGAAACGAAAATCAAGCAAACTGTTTACGTCCCAATAATAACATCAAGAAAGCATAAGTTTTCACTTCCTTATCGTGTCCGCTTGGCTGTGGAATCCAAGCCTACTACCCCCCTGCTTGAGGAATTGCGTCCAAGCGGCTGCAAGTCTGGGATCGTGGGGATGGTTGATGGTTGCTGATGGTGGAACGGGAATAAAAATGGCCGGAGTTTTTCCCCCCTGGCCGCGATGACGACGATGATAACATCTCTCGTCGATGATCGCCCTTTTGTAGTCTACGCACCATCATCATCCCCATCCCCGGACTCTAAATAACAAACAAACGCATACCTACCTAGACCCATCCACTCAGATTGAACACAAAGAAATTTGCCAAAAAAACGGCTTACTTGTGTGAGTACGATTGTTTTTGTTTTGATGATGTTGGGCGGCGGTCGGTGGTGGACAGAGGGAGGCAGGAACTGTATGGATTTGAAAACGGTTTTGTCTGAATCGGAATAGACACGGTAGCTGGTTGTGTGTTGGTGCGTGGGTGTTGATGCGTGTATTTCTTAGACCGGAAAAAATGGGGTTGCGAAAATGGAAGAAACAAAAATCACCCTCTTAAAAGAAGGCGAAAACGGAACCCCTCGATGCTGTTTCTTTACAACAAACGGTCAATGAGATGTGACGACGACAACGACGACGACGGTGAAGAAGACGATGCCGAGACGCCGTTGATGGTGCAAAAAGGGGGAAAGCCCGGAAAAGGGATGATGACGACGATGATGATGCTGACACTCTCTCACTCCGATGATGGCTGCCGGCAACGAAATTTGGGATATTGGGGGACTGAGGAGGGACATTGGTGAATTGATAGAGGGAGGCTTTGGGATTCGAATGCCATGCTGTTGGGACTTGGGGAAACCTTCGTCAGCGTTGTTTTTCTTGTTCGGAGAGGGTGGGGGTGTTGGTGGTGGTGTAGTGATATACACACGCACATAAAGTAAACAAACAAAGCGTGTCAAGAATAGAGCTGCCAGGTGAGATTTGAATTCAAGGCAAGTTGGTAAATTTGTAGTGCAGGTCTTCGAAAAATGTACTGAAAATTAATTTTGGTTTATACTACGAAATCGAAGGTAGAACTAACGTTGTTTTCTGCAACGATACTGATTTGTTGTTTTTATAAAGACACATCCGTAATTAATGATACACGTGCTACTGTCAAAAGCACGAAGCATTTATTTATATATATATTTCACACAGAAAGAATATTGGTGCATTGTACGAAAACAAGACAATGATCTACGAACATTTTGTCACACATTAAAAAGAAACATATTTCTGGTGGTTGCGTGAATGATTGACAGATCTACTATATCGACTCGAAATGTGATTGAAAAAAAGCGCAACCGGTGTTGTCCAGTGTTTTTTTTTTTTCATGTCTCTGACATGAGATTCGATCCTATAATTGGGAAAAGCTTTTACTGGAATCATGGTTGATCTCACTAGGTCATAATTACTCTTGAGAAGATTTTTGATTGATGAGAATGAAGTTATAACTCTCGACAGTGCTTCAATTTTTATTTTGGAATAAATAACTAATTCCCGCCCATGCCAGCAGCGCAACCATCATGCGTGAGTACGATTAAAGAGAAGCAACGATTGGCTGGTCTTCAAGAAATTCATTTCGTGTATTATGCAAAAAGGTGTAATCTTAGCATTTCACCAGATAAAAAGCAATATGAATGTTTCATCAAGGGGCAAGACAGCTCTTCATCTCGAGTGATTTCAGAGTTGCTTTTGAGGCACCTCGAATAACTCACGTTACTAGTAGGCGAGATCACTTTCTCTTTTCCACATATTTTTTTTCCACAATAACATTGGGATCAAGAAGCTACTGTCAAAATTTGTATTCTGTTCTCTTTGCAAATTCTCAACTACCAAGTATTATGCTGCGGTTGAAGATTAGCGTGAATTCTTTCTCTTTCATCGAATCCATCAAATACGATGGAAGATTATTTTGGCGATCATTTTGAGTATCCGGAAAGTTTTCAGTTTTCTGTGGAAAACAACAGGAACATCTAATCACATTTAACCGCAATGATTCGGTGGACAACAAGACAATAAACAACACAATGCTGATGATGACTGTTTTCGACTCCTGACCCGATCTTGGATATGTTCCTGTTCCTGGACACATTTCTTGGCTTCCCTTGGCATAGAGTGTGATTTCGCTCTTTCAAATGTTACATGAAGCAAAGGTTTATTGAACAGAAGTGCCCAGAATACTAAACTGATTACGATAAGGCAATAAGATTGCCATACGTTTTTGGCGTAGTTTTTTCATTGTGATATCATTGATCATTGTGATTCATTGATATCATTGTGTTTGGGCGGTAACAAAGGGGAGTAGCAAAAAGTCACAAAATCGATGAACATCGATTAAATTTCGAGGCACATCGAGTTACTCGCGAGTAACACGGTGCATGAAAGTAACTCAGAGTAGGCCTGTCTCACCCCTAGTGTTTCATACAATAAACGAGACATTTTTTCTTTGTACAAAATCCCTGTTTACGAGTGAAAGATATTTAACGAAAATAAATTTTCAGTGCGCACTCCGGTGCTTCTTTAATTTGGATGAACAAAGGGACTAAACAACAAAAGAAAACAATGTTTGTACCTCTAGTGGGTTTAAGAAGCTCAACTCAATTACACTGATAGGCAAAATAAAGTGCCCACCTCTTCGTTTTTTCAATTCCTCTCATTTACTTGGTTCAAATTAAAGTAAACACAGTGTAGTTTTTTTTCTTATTTTATTTTTTATATTCTTTTTAAGTTTCACTTATGGAATACTAAAAAAAAGAGTTTTACTTAAAGAAAAAAAAAAATCAATTTGTGTTGAAAAAAAAACAGTGACAAAATAAAGTGCCCGCTTCAAAAATCGATATGTTTTGTTTCCATTGGAAGATCCCTCGATTGTTTCTGTTTTGATATTTTGACATGTTTTGAAGCAAACGGCTCAACCTGGTGCATTTGTATACGTGATCGCATTTGATTCAATTGAAAAAAATGGAGAACGCAGTGCTTTCGAAAGCAATTCCCTTGTGTATCCAAAAATTGGTCGTTCGTGATGTGCAAAACGGTGCATCGCACCGGGCTGTCGCTAAGAAGTACAGTATCAGTAAGGCAGCGGTTGGCAAAATTCTTCTGAAGCTTAAAACGTTTGGATCAGTGGTGGATCGCCCTGGCAGAGGCAGGAAGCGGAAAACGGATGCGAGAACGGACACCAAGATCATGCGCGAAGTCAAGAAGAACCCGAAGGTAACTGTCCGCGAGATCCAGGAAACCCTTCAGTTATCAGTTTCCGGTCGAACTATTCGTCGCCGTCTCGTAGCACAGGGGTTGAATAGCAAACTTGCCCGGAAGTGCCCATTTATCAGCAAGGCAAACAAAGCCAAACGGCTTAAGTTTGCTAAGGAGCATGCTGATAAGCCCCTAGAGTTCTGGAAAACGGTTCTCTGGACCGAAAGCGGCGGGTTCGTGTTTGGTGCAGATCGGGAGAGGAGCTTCAGGAGCGCCACATCCAAGGCACGGTGAAGCATGGAGGTGGAAATGTGATGGTCTGGGGGTCTTTTTCGTGGGGTGGAGTGGGAAGCATTGTGAAAATCGACGGGATAATGACGGCAGATTCTTACATCAACATCCTGCGAGAAAATCTGAAGGTTTCGCTGATCCAGACGGGTCTAGAAGAGAAGTTCGTATTTCAGCAGCACGAGGACCCGAAGCATGCTGACTAGAAGACCAAGTCTTTCTTTCGGTATTGTTGGATCAAACCGCTGGAATGACCTCGACAAAGCCCGGACCTCAACCCCATCGAGAATTTGTGGGCGATTCTAGATGCCAGGGTTGACAAAACTTGTGTTACCAATAAATTCAACTTAACTTTTTTGAAGCCTTAAGCGCGCCTGGGAAGAGCATGATCCACAGCACACAAGGAACCTGGTGGAGAGCATGCCGAAGGACTAGTAGCTGGTTCTGAAGGCCAAAGGAGGACATTAAAGGAGGATTATTAAAATCCTTTGCTTAAATTTATCTTCCCGGGAGCCAAAATGAAGTGGGCACTGTTTTTTGCCGCTGTTTTTTTTTTCAACACGAATTGAACAAAATCAATTCTTCGAACTCTTTTTTCATTATTATTCCGTAAGTGAAACTTGAAAAGAATATGGAAACTAAGATTTAAAAAAGACTACAGTGTGTTTACATGGAAGAAATTTCAAAATATGATGAGGTGGACACTTTATTTTGATGTAGAAGGAGATGTTCGCTCATCACCATGAGGCACCAAGAGTGAACAACAATGTTTTTGGCTAGAATGAAAGATGTGAAGAGAAAGTGTTGAAAGGTCCGTCAGAGTGCGGCAGGTAGGAAAATTAACAGATGTTTTTGAAAATTGAGCGAAAGGGCATGTATCCAATGGTACTCGAACCATGGACGTCAATCTTTGCCTAACATCCCACTGCGGGGTAGGTTGTAGCGACGGAACCAGTCCGCAACTTCAACAGACTTCTCCGAGGTCTCTACGTTGGAGACGACGAGAAAAACTTTAGTGATCGTCAGTCGGTGCGAATCAAAAACAAACCCAAAAAAAAGGAGAGAGTTCCTCTCCCATGTGCGCATCAGTAAACAGAGTGCACACAATAGATCGCTAAGAATAAACTATACAAGCCACAGTGGTACATGAGCGTCTTTCCATGCGTCAATTTTTGCCTGTTGAAGTGGCGGACTGGTTCCGTCGCTACAACCTACCCCGCAGTGGGATGTTAGGCAAAGATTGACGTCCATGGTTCTAGTACCATTGGATACATGCCCTTTCGCTCAATTTTCAAAAACATCTGTTAATTTTCCTACCTGCCGCACTCTGACGGACCTTTCAACACTTTCTCTTCACATCTTTCATTCTAGCCAAAAACATTGTTGTTCACTCTTGGTGCCTCATGGTGATGAGCGAACATCTCCTTCTACATCATAATCGTTACTCCTCGCACGGAGAATACATAACATAACAATTAATGCACTTTATTTTGGTTATCAGTGTATGTATAAGAAATTTTATCCGAAGTAAAAAAAAAATCATAACATTTAATGACGGTTGAGAACAAAAAAAGAAAACATAACGAGAATGAGAGTTTTCTCTTGATATCGTTGATTCCATTTACTTTCTTCTTAGTTTTAGAGAGTTTCCGAGAGCCGAGTTAACCAGAGCCCAGTATTTTTCAATCGGGCGAAGTTCTGAACAGTTAGGTAAATGCCCAAGCAACACAGCTTGTTATAAACATGTTGAAAATATTGTTGAATGACAAAAACAGGTTATAGATTAAGGTGTATAATACTTTATTTCATTCTTTAATAAAACGCAAAAAGTGAAGCCTTATAAAACATAAAATGGAAAAAAAATATCCGCATACAAAAAAAAATAACATCGCCAAGCGTGAAATTTGAACACTAGTCCTTGGCGTGATAGGTTTGTACCTCTTTTTCTAAGCCAACTCAGATTGTTGAAAAGTAAACTCTGAGTATCTATTATATGCTTCCCGCTGGCAGTGAAACCACAATCCTGTATAGCTAATTCACCATAATGAGAAAAAAGAACACGTTTTGCAAAACATGGTATTTGTAATGTAATTTAAACAGTATATAGAACTGCTCATAAAATTGTGTCCTGTTTATGTTTTATAAATGTATGGAGCCATGTTTTTAAGAACAATAATAAAGTATTCATCACATGCAATAGTGAAAAAGGTATTTTTAGCTGCACCATTTGTCAGAGCCATACGAAAGTTACAAAACGCTCCAATCTTGACATGTTTTGCAATACGTTTATAATGCATTTATAGTACAAACAATTATAAATCATTTTAAAAAGATTTTGTTTGTGTTACTTAGGTGGGCTAGTTTTGGCACGTATTTGACCTCTTGTGCGTTATACCATCCCAGAACAGATTTTGCATAGTTACAAGAGGCCAAATCATGTCAAAACAGACCCGGAGAGCCATGACCTCTTATGAACGGTAGCAACCGCTTTTGCAAACATTCTTTCTCGTACACATCTTTGTTTATAGTGTCGATAGAGAGGAAACTTTTGGATTTTCGACCACAAGCCTGTTGAGGTGACGGATTCGTCCGTACCTTGACCTACCCCGCAGTGGAATGTTAGGCAAAAGGAAACGTCCTTTTGGGGCTACCTCCAAGAACTGGCCACTTTTACGGATGTTCCCGATCTTTTGGAAAACTAGTTGGTTCTCAGCATGGTTCTCAATGATGATCAAACTAAAATTGTTTTTTACTTTCAATGTTTGGAAGCACACACCCCAGATTTTGATAGCAATTCACAAAGTGGGCTCAGATGATCTTTGCTATGATTCTGGGGAGGAACTAAAAACCTGAAGACCTGATAAGACTTGAAGTTTACAAAATATTTCGAGAACTGTTTTGCACCAAACGAAAGGTATTTGTTTATTGTGTTGATAATAGCTAGAAACCGTTTTAGTTTTTCCATATTCTTTTTTAGAAAGAATTTAAAAACTTATGATTTCGCTCCGTTGAAACGGTCACCTTAAACTAGTTTGTTTTTTACTTTTTTCAGATAGAAAAACTGATATAGAACACATTTAAAAAAAAACAGTGTACACTTTTATTCAGTCTGTGATTTTATACATTCATTTTCTTTCGGAGTCATATATAACCCCTTAGGCCTGGAGTGGTCAAATGATATCTGGCGTAATTTTTCAAGAAATATCTCATAAATTTATATTAAATCTAGCATTTCATTTATGTGCATTGGACAGCACAGAAAATAGCATGTGTACTGTGAAGGTAAATTTCAATTGAAAAATTAGAATATATCCGGAGGTGCTACAAATTTTGGTAAACAATGTTTTTCTATGCATTTTGTTAAGAAAAGAAAGTTCTAAGAACATTCTAAACGTGTGCAACAAAACACATGACAAATATATAGAAACTATGATTTTAGGATCATGGTATGAAACTCATCTGAAAACACCATTTTTCTTAAGTTATCTATTGCGCTGTAATCGAACATGACCATTTGTTTCTCCGTTTGGATCAATGTACACAGGCTTTAATGCTTGTTCACGACAAAATCTGGACAACCCTATATACGTATATCTCTGGAAATACTTCTTCAACGCATGAAATGTTTCGCTGAATTATGAACGTATGTCTGTTTATTGTGTAAAATCACTTTTTGGCGTTGCAAAAAACTTTTAGATCGAACATGGCGTCGAAAGAAAAGCAAATGCGAACAGCAGTTGTGTACGGTGGCAATGAAAATCCGAATCTGTCAGTAAGAAAACATTCAAAAAAGCTTGTTTTCTCTGCAAGCACTGTCCATAACGTTCCTAAATCTTTCAATACACGTTTCATAACAGCCAGGAAGGCTAGGAGTGGAACATAAACGGATCTCAGGAACCACCAGAAGGACGCAAATGTCAAGCAAATATTGCAAAATACGAACTGTGACTAGAAAAATATAAATGTCCCCAGCTTTCGTGCATATTTCCAAGCATCGGCAAGGTATGCAGTCGTTCAAGGTGAAAGCTGTACCGAACCGTAATGATAAACAGAATGTGACGGCCAAAACCCGGCTCGCAAGTTGTATCGCGTATACTTGACGAAGTTTTCCTGCGTGAAAATGGACGATGAATCTTATGTGCTGGAGGACTTTAAGCAGCTTCTCGAAATGTCTTATTATATTGGCATGCAACGGAACGGCGTAGAGGAGCATTTCAGGGCGAGGTTCCCAAACAATATTTGGTTTAGCTGGTAATATGCAGCTGTGATGAAGCAAACCAAAGCTACATCACTACCGGAACGGTAAACAAGGAAATATACCGTGAAGAATGCCTGAAGAAGCGATTGTTACTATTTCTACGTAGTCCCTCGCTATTTTGGCCTGATTTGGCACCTTGTCACTATGACAAAGATGTTTTGGAATGAATCCTAGAGGGTTTGAGCTGTTTAGTGGAATACCTGTAACTAGAAATTAGAAGAAAAATTAGTATTTTCCATTTAATTTCAACTACCTTTGCCTATCTTGACAGATACGCGTATTTCGTCTAGCAATGTGAGACTTCTTCAGTGTCTCGTACTAATAACTCGACTTATTAGTACGAGACACTGAAGAAGTCTGCACATTATGAGACGAAAACTGCGCATATCTGTCAAGATAAGCAGAGGCAGTTGGAATGCAAATGGAAAATAATATTTTTTCTTCTAATTTCTAGTTATGTTTTGGAATTGTATAAAGCGAATGGAGTCCATGTTGTACCGAAAGAGACGAATCCACCAAACTGCCGAAGTTACGACCTATCAAGCGGTATTGGGCTCTCGTGAAGAGAGTACTCTCTCAATATAAACAAGAAGCTACAACTAAAGAAAAAAATTTAAAATTTTGGACAAAAGCAACTAAATCGGTTACAGTGAAGTCTGCACAGATCCTAATGGCTGGAGTAAACTCAAAAGTTCGTAGTTTCTTCATGCAGCCTTATTTAGTAACTGGAATTAGTTTTATGATGACTAATAATGCACAATTGATTGAATAAAAAATGCATCTCGCATTGAACTAACAGCCAACTATTCCAAATTTAATAATTGCTGATTTGTTGCGAACAAGCCTTAGTATCAAAATGAACTCAATGATCCAAATTCAAATCCTCCCATTTTCAGTTTACTCCGACTCAATTTTTAATCGACAAACTTCTGGTCACCTTATCCTAACTCAAACACTGTTCCGTCGAAGGAGCGAGGGTAGGTTAGGTTTGAAGACGTACACATTTTCCGCCGGAGGGCTGTTGAGAATTGCTTCAACGGTTGTTGTCTTGATGTCGCGCGGTATTTGCCGTCTTGGAAGTGCGAGTTTTTGTACCCCGGGCTGCTCATCGTTTTGCCTAATGTGTCTCTCTCGCAAGTCTTCATCACCTTCAGCGCTGTCGTCTTCATCTTCATCTGCGGGGTTCTTCCCGGTTGTTATCGTGATTCGACGCGTATTACGACCATAATCCGCGTGCTAAACGCAGTAACTTTTTATTAGCACTTGTTAGGCGCTCGCTAAGGTGGTGTTTATACAGAATTTGGAGCAAATTGCCTCGAGTGAGAAATTCGTGACGCTAATTGAATTAAAGCTTTAGCATTTATTTTAGGGCACGGAATCAAGGACACACTACCAACACACAGTCAGCTGTCATATTACTGTCAATTTGTGGGACAATTAGAGGCTGTCAGCTCAATTCCGCTAATCAAATTTCGTAAACTTATTCGGCCTAAATCAATACCTACCCACAAGCTGTCGATATGTGTGTTTATTAAAGTCGTAAAAAGTATAAATCGATATTTATTATTGCCACCCAATCGAGTTTACGTCTGTATAGGAGAGGGCCATCATTGTTGCCATCGTCTTCTGATCTTTATATCGGTCAAAGTAAGGAGCAACCTATTCGTAACCCACCACCAATCGTTATCTTTTTTACGCATCCTGACGACGGAGATTTGTATTCTGATTTCCTTTTTTTTTTATCTTACTGCTCTTGCCACCCTCTCCGCGCGTAGAAATTCAAATTAATTCCCCCGATTGAATTGAACCACCCGAAAGGCTACAGGGAAGCGAAAGTGTCGAACAACCCAATCTTCAAAGGATGATGATCAGCTCAAATGGTTACGGCCCGGTCCTTTTTTTGTGCCCGTGTTTGCAATATTGATTTCTCGCCTCGTCAAACCTATCAAATGGAAAAAATACAGAAACTTTTTCGACGTTCTTTAACTCTTCAAACTGGGCCGCCAAAAATCGAAGGGAAAAAGGTCAAGACTTAAAGCAATAAAATAGGGAAAACAAAGACATTGCCCGGGGGTTTCGTATTCTTATAAAAGAATTTCCTCAGAATAGAAGGTACCCCAGCACTCTCGACGAAACCCGAAAACCAATATCGAAAACATTTTGTTAAATGGCGAGGAAAACATACTTTTATTTGTTTTCTTCTTGTGATGGGGGGTTTCGGTGTGAAGCTGTGTGAGTGCAGAATGACTGCTTGTGGAGACAGCACGTGATTCGTTCAATGTGGTACGGCACAGCTGACAGTTGGTTTCCTCGGGCCCGGAAAAAGCTAGCGGAACAATGCTTTGGTGGTGTCACGTTGAGTAGCAGAAAGGATATCACGATGTGCGTAGAGGCTAATTTAGCAGGGAAATAAATCTTGGAGGAAACTTTTTACATTTGGTCCCCTTTGTCCTTCGCAGTGGAACTGGAACTAGAAGACTACCCCTCCCATTATAGATGGCATTGAAGATGAGATCGGGTAATAACCATATAATGGTGATTATGGTTCCATATCGATCCGGGCTCGAAATGGAACCGGTGTTGAGAAAACTTTAAGATTCCTGCCGTATCGCACTTGGTACTTGGTGCGGAGAGGACATAAATAATAACCACAGCCTTAAGTTTTCCGCACACCAGTCAAAACAGGATGAAGAAAATTAAATGAAATTAAGTTTATTTCATCGTCTTGATACTTCCCCGGGAGCTATGCTGTATCACAATTGGTGAGGGTTGGCACGATGGGTTTATGTTTCTTTTAAAACCTGACATCTTCTTGTTGGTGGCCGTACAGTCTCTTTGCAATAGCATTTACCATGTTTTAATAATGGGTATAATTTTACTCGTTTTCCTAAAATAACATTTACTCAGTGGGCTAAGTGCTACTACAATGTAACGTAAAATTTGTATTTACTTGTTAGACTGTTTGCAGATGTTGAAATTCAAGAATAATGTATGAAGAAACCGTTGCGGTCCCATTACTTTACATATTTTTTCAAAATTAGTTGCTTGATAATCATCTAACCGTCTCTTGTATTAGGCTTATAGATTTATAATTTTACAGATTATCGATTTTTAGGGTATCAGACGGTAAGAGCACGGTCTAGCAAGCCGGAGGCGGCTGGTACGATTCTTAGTTCGGTAGATTCTTTCGGGTTGGAATTATTCTCGACTTCCCTGGTCATTGTCGTTGCCACGTAATATACAAACTGATGCATTGGTGTTCGCACAGGAAGCTCTCAATCAATAAATGTTGTTGTGCTTTTACAATTACTAAGTTAAAACTAGGCGAATGCTCGTTGAAAAGAGAGCCAAAGCTCGTTAAAAGAAGAAGAAGATTTTTTCGCTTCAGAAAAACCACCGACGTCGACTGGCATTGAACCCAGACCTACTGGGGTGCCAAGTAGCAGTCACGCTTACCACTAAACCACCGACGCTGGCAAGATAAATTTAGGTTCACATTATTTTAAAATTAGTCAATTAGGAATATGGCATGTTTAATAATGTTCTCAGCTTTTCGGTCCGATTTGTCTGGATTTGTCTCTTGAATTCTTTGGACTTCTTGTTTTTTTGCAGCTGGTTTGCTTTAAATCGAAACTTTTTTCAATTTGTTTGACTGGTTCTTATCTAATATAAAGTATTGACCTGAAGTGAACAACTATTTCTGGAAATTTATTTTTTGTTAACTTCAATAGCTTTTTTTATAGAACTATGGGTGATAGTATCGCCTCTTTTTTTTAAACCGGTACTACGCTGCTGGGAGCGCTAGTACCGTTAATATCGGTACTAGTACCGGTCTCCAAGAAATGTTCAAGATTTTTGTTATCTCTTTATTGGACCAGAATTAAAACTCAAATTTGTAAAAAAAAACATAAATCTTTTATCTACGTAATAACGCCTTTATTCTTTCTCTTAAGAGAATAATTGATTTCAGAAGTAAGACATAAAGGGAGTTCCGATCAAAATTTGTTCAAACAGTAATGTGTGTGAGTCGATCAATTTTTTTTATTATTAAGTCAAATTCTTTCTCTTGTTCAAGTTCAGTTAATACAGAATACAGGAGAAATATTCAGCTAAGCTTCCATTTAACCGCTTACGAATTACCAGGTATTTCGTTTAACACTCGCCATAAGATGTTGTACAGTATCCTTGTCCACTTTATTCGCCACAGAACGCCAGTTGACCCTCAACTGTTTCTCACTCACAACAGCTTTTTGTCTTCTTCAGGTTCCGCTTGACGATGGCCCAATATTGGTCGATTGGGTGGAGGTCTGGCGTGTTGGGAGGGTTCTTGTCCTTGGGCACCACTTAAACGTTGTTGGTAGCAAACCACTCCATGGCATTTTTTTAATAGCAAGATGCCAAATCCTGCCAAAATAGAATGGAACTATTGTGTAGCTTCAGGAAAGGCAGTAGACGTTTCTGTTGGCACTCGCTCAGATAAATTTCCTGGTTGACGGTTCCGCTCTTCAAGCCACAGGTACAGATGGCCTGCCACACCAGATATTTCTTCGTGAACATTGACAGTTTAATGTGCTTGGAAATATCTACCACCTTTCCCCGTCCTGTTGTCGTATAAAATTCCTGCCCAGGAAGCTGTTTAAAGTCTACTTTGACGTAAGTTTCATCGTCCTGTACCACGCAATCAAACTTTGTCGCGAAAGTTGTGCACGATGAACTTTTGCGATCGTGCTTTTGCGATCATGTTTTGTTTATCGTCGCGATTTGGAGTCACAACTTTCTTGTAAGTCGACAGTCCAGTTTTTTAGTTGAACGGTTGAAGACTTTGAATACGTTGGTAACAGGTGATTTCACATTCAACAATTTGCTTCTCTTCCTTCGACGACATTTTGATAACTGAAGTGCTAATCTCAAAATCCAAATAGAGGCATGATGCTATCCATCAGTTTCGAATTAGGCAAATTCAGTTCGTAGAGTTTTAACAATCTAGGGGTAATCGTACTCGTTGAAGCAGGATCTGCCTTAAGCTGCTGAAGTAATTTTTCGAATTTGTCCTTCGCGGTAAAATTATCGTCTTTATCTTCTTGTGTTTAATTCAACGTTTGGTGGTGTTTCATTCACAGTTTCCTCGATCTCGCTTGCTTCATAAAAAATATTTCAAAATTGTAACTCATTGTCCTTTATGCGGTCGGATTGAATAAAAATGCGAAAAGATCAGCGTATTCAAACCGTTTTTCTCTAATCCACTCTTTCAATTCTTTGAAAAGTTAGTGTTTTGGGGAAGAAAACTATTTGAGTATGAAATGAAGAGCAATGTTTGCTTCCTATAATTTACAGTGTTGGCTGCACAACTGCGCTACAGATGTGTTTATCTACAGTTTCCAAAGATGGTATTATTTCGAGAAATGATTGAAGCATTTCTCTAAATAATTCCATCTTATCGTCTGTCAAGAAGCTCACCTCAACTTGTCCTTTAAGGTCGATCGTCGCTTTTTCACCGCAGTTCTGATCTCATAAAACCTCTTAACCATGGCAAGCAAACTATTCCATAATTCCATTCATTCTTATAAAAAGTCACTTTTTGCATCACATAATTAATGGACGTTTCCAATTACAGATATGATAAATAAACAAGTTTACACCGAAGAGTGCCTTAGAAACGGCTACTATTTTTGTATGTATATTAGTATGGAAAAACAACGTCAACATTGTGTCACATGATTGAAATCCTGCAAACACCCTAAAAGCTCAACCAATCAAAAGATATTGGGCAATCGTGAAGTTGAATTTTGGAAAATCGAAAGGATTTGCCAATATTGAGAAAGATTATGCAAAGAAGTGGGGAAAAAGCTTCCAATAAAGTGATCAAGGGCACAGCGCAAAAATGAATGGGTGGAATTAAACTCTTGAAAGCGGTATCCTAGGAATTTAAAAATCGAGCATTCAGCAATAAGCTTAGTATTAATATTTTTTGAAGGAATTTTTTGAACAAATTCATAGAAAAGCAGACCGTATTTATTTTGCTATTTGATTTTGGTTGGTTTATTTCAATGAAACGGATAATAAAAACAGTTTCATTTGTGCTGCGCGTTTTTTGCTTACTTTGCTTCAGCCATCATTAGACGCAGTTCGCTGGTTGTCTCCATATTACTTATTATGTCTAAACTTGTTTAATGCTAGGACGCCTTGCCGGATGGTCCCACGGCACATGACCATGACACATGGCACATGAATAGATAATTGTTGGTATTGTGTTTAACTCATTCTTGTCCTTGGCGATCAACTGCTCATACATTTGATCCACGAAATCATTGGAGTAGATCATCTGTTTGAGGTTCGGCCAAACATTGCGTTATGTGTCTTGCGTTATGTGTCTTGATAAAGGTGGCAATTACTGGCAGGCTCTTCGAACTGTATATCTCTCCGTTCACCGCAACCTCCAAATGAAAGACAACCGCTTTCGTTCTCGCTGATCTTCAGCCACAGAATGACACTTAAATAGTCACTTCTCGGCCCAAGGCGCAAAAAGACGGAACCAACTTGCCCTCGACCTTTCTCATCTGCATATACTTAACGGGTTTAACGGTCGCGCAGCACTCTTGGGCCTGTCTCACTAGATGTCCATCGTGCAAGGATTTATTTATGGTCTAACCGCCTACATGACAGACACTCGGATGCAGCCGCCTCTAACCTGGAGAACAGAAGCTGTTTTGAGCCGCCCCTAACATGAGATAAAGACGCTCGAATAGGCTGTCCCGGTGGAGAACCTCTTCCTTGTCAGCATACAACCAACGTCCCAACGGTTAACAGATCTTTCTTATTGGTACTCGCCCATCCAGCGCCACGAGAGGAAGGGATAGTTGCTGGACAAGAGGCTAAGAACTACAGTGGGGTTTATATTATACGTGCAGGCACAGACGTGGAATTTGCATGAGTTGTCCAGTCAACTACCATTAAATCGAATCAAATCAAATAATGAACTTTCAACTAGTATAAAAAAAGCATAAGTAGGCCAGGTTCCTTTCGAGAAACACAATTTTTCACAGCTTTTCGCTTGGCTTAAAAAGAAGTTCTATCAGAGAAAAAGAATTAAGTAAATGCTAAATAAACAGTTGCTCTATTTGACTCAACATTGAGTGGTTATAGATTGTTTTAATTTAAAAGTTTAGCCGCCCAAATTTAAGTAAATTTTTTTGGGACACACAAGTCGATTATACAACATCATCGGCATCAATCAGATTGATGTTGTTAAATGGTCGAAACGGGGATTTTTCCTGCCGTCTTTCGAATACTCCAAGTGCTTGCAGGTCCTCCTCGAACATTGTCCTCGTTTCGTACCTTAGAAAACTACCGGTCTTATCAGCGTCTTGTACATGGCGCACTTAGTACGAGGGTGAAGTTAATCAGATCTTGGAGTCCTTAGTATGGAGGACTTCATGCTTATTAGCTTCTCAAACATGTTCTGCTGTAGTTGTTATCCGACGTCACCAATGATCAGAGGTACACAAACTCATCTACCATCTTGAACTCATCGTCGTCGGTAATCACACTTCTGCCTGTCGAACTGTTCCGTATATTAATAACTTCTTGGAGCGTTACAAAACGTTTGCGTTGGGAAAAAATGAAATGGAAAAAAAAAAACTTCGAGCACTCCAGACTACCTCGAGTCGAGCACTCCAAACTAAAAAAGTCTGTGAGTCGCAGACGAAATAGGCCTATCTGTCAAAAGATAAGCTTTCCATAGTGGAATTTAACGGAATTCGCTCGCGTTTACTAGTGATAGTTTGAAAAAGTGTTTCGTTTTGTCATTTTTGATTTTTTTAAAAGTGAAGTGTTAATTAAAATTTTCCTAGTATTGCAGTTCAATTGCAGTTGTTTTGTTCTTATTCGGTAGTTGCACAAAAATTTCGATCTCTTTGCTTAACTGTTCAGAAACCTTGGTGATCGCCTTTGTCCAAATTTGTTGGAAATATTGGATATCTTTAATTCGTTGTTTCTCCTCAGAAAGCTTCCGCTTTATCACAGCCCAACATTTCTCGATTGGACGCAATTCTGGACAATTTGGCGGATTTGCGGGTTTTGGTACAATTATCACTTGATTTAATTTGAACCACTTCATCACCGTTTTTGCAAAATGCCATGATGCCTAATTTGGTCAAACATAGGTTTTTCCTAGTGGTGTTTGACGAAGAGCAGCAATCGCTTCTGCAGGTAGTTAAATCTCGTTTTTGATTGTGTCTGAAAAGATTCACTCTTATTCCTCGGGTAAATTTCTTATTCCTCCTGGAATATAGCAGCTGTACCATTTCTGACCAATGCAGAATAGAAAAACAGCCCTGAAAGATGCTTGGAATCCTCCAGGACATAAGTTTCATCATCCATAACAACGCATGAAAACTTCGACAAATATTCGCAGTACAATCGTCGAGCCCGTGATTTTTCTGTCATGTTCTGTTAGTCGTTGCGATATGCAATTGTTTTTATACCAGTTCAGCCCCAAATGTTGTTTTGATTTTTAAATAAAACCAGGTGACATTCTTATTTTTCGAGCAACAGTTCGAACAGAGTTATTTGGGTTTTCATTCAATATCCTTTTTACCTCTCGACGTATTACAGGACCAGCACGTCCATTGTTTTCATCATTTCTCGGTTTTTTCTTGACCGTCAAACGGTCCAAAATGAGTTGATCACACCGTGAATAGTGAATTTAGGTAAATCCAATTTTGATGCAAGTTCCCGTATTAATAAGACAGGATTTAAACACCAATTATATTCTTTTTCAAAGATACCCAGCTATACGTCATTGAAATTTCTCACCCCTACATGAAATATTTAAAAAATTACAGTGTTTTGAAGGTGTCCGTATTAATATGGATACAGACCTCACAAGGTCTCCAAGTCACACGTCTCAAAAATCTTCGCAAGATTTTATGAATTTTCAACATACATTCAGACTAAGACGTATGCTTCATATTTGGTTTCCTTCGCTCTGTGTTAATATGTTTATTCTTGGCCTGAGCAAAACTTTAGTTGAATTTTGGTAAATAGTCCTCAGATTAAAGAAAATCTCTATAGCAGCTAAACCGTTCCAACTAAATCCCACTATTGGACGACACAAAATGGTGCATTGCCAGACCCCTCGATCCAAACAATATCAAACCACCGTGTCTTACAAGATGCTGCTT
Organism: Aedes japonicus; assembly: GCA_034211315.2. NCBI lineage: Eukaryota > Metazoa > Arthropoda > Insecta > Diptera > Culicidae > Aedes > Aedes japonicus. The sequence goes on along the minus strand of JASCZW010002046.1, from coordinate 297,302 downwards.
GTCGTCGTCGTTGGCGTCGTATGAAGCAGAACAGAAGACAAGTTCCCCCAGTATCACTTCAACTCGGAAACGCCAAGAAGGCATCGTTGGATGATTTCCACCATTAGTGCTACGACCGAAGACGACGAACACGACGAAGACGGCGACGGCCTCTCTCTTACTAGTTAATCCTCTCCATAACCGTTAAGGCACCAGGTATCGAAGGTCGCAAAACTGCTGCCGTAAAGACATTGTCAGACGCTCACCGCTTCCTTACAATTGCGTGGGCTGGGACTGTAGCTGTAGCTGATGCTTAAAAATGGCAAGAAATCATGGAATCATAAAGTAAATCGTCTTATAGGACGATTTGTGTTATTTCGATGCCTTCCACGTTCCATTGCGTAGCGGGGTGGTACGTTTCCCGACGTTTGTTAGGGGTGGATGACTGGTGGTGCTTTTCAAGTCAAACAAGGCATGGGAGCACTCGGTCTTCGGTGCGTAACAACCAACAAAGCAACACAAGAACAAGACGTTGACCGAGAAGAAGGAACAAGGAAAAGAAATTGGCGTGCTCTCTGGTGTCCATAGCAACACATACGGACGCGTCGTTGTCCTTCTTATCGCCTGGCGGGAAGGAGGTGGGGGAACTTTCTTCCTAGGGGAGGTTCGACAAATTTATTGTGTGTTGTCATGCATCGGCTACGTTCCGGTTCTATTGACCATATCGGGTCATCAGAAAAATAACGCACACTTTTGTTCCTACACCCTCTCGATCGGTGTATTGGTGCTTGCTGGATGCCAAAGACGGCTGATTTCTCCAGCGCGTACCATTTGTGATTAACTGAGTGCCAAATAGCAATTCTACTTTAAAATAAACAATCAGTGATTCATACCACTCTCCGATGTGGCAGGCAGCTACAAATGCAAACATCTGGAAGATTAAACGCCTCGTCCGATGCTTATATTAATTAGAATCCATTAAACAGCCGAAATTCTAGCGGAAAAAAATGCATCAACAAATAGCTCGTTCAGCACAGGACCATTTTTCATTTGCATTTGCATCCTGCTTGCATCGGAGTGGACATCCAACGCGTCATCGCACATTGCATCTCCCCATTTCTGCAACCAGCGCCCGGGTATCGACGGCGACGGTGGCGTCAGGAAAAATTGCCTACCAGACAGAAACATCAGCATCTCCCCCTTTTTCATCGAGTGCATCCGAGCTCAGTTTTCCGATACCTTTGTTGTTATTTTGAGTCGAACAGGGGGCATCATATGATTTCCCGGCACCAGTGTTGGTGGAACGGACTTGGAACTCTCCAGCAGTTCCGCTCAGCCGTGTGTTGCTGGTGTTGGTGAGGGTAGCGTTCTAGACACGCACTTCTCCGGGGTAGTTCATCCCCTGGGAGTCGGGGATGTGCGTTGTCGGCGTCTCCGCGTCCTTCAGCAGGGTTTTCTTTGTTGAATTGTGATTCTTTTTCTTTGCACCACACCACTGCCGGAAGGGTAGCAGGCGGCCGGCAGCCAGGAACCGAAGCATGGACGAGGTAGTTATTGTAGGAGATTATTGCTGTCGTTGTTAAGTGTTACACGCTTGTTCTTTCAACCCTTGCTCGCACACATCGCACCGTCACCATCGTCGGGACCAGGCAACAACCGAGCGAACGGCTTTTGCGAGGGTGTTTTATGCGAAGAATGGGCTCAACACTTTTAAGGAGAAGGGATGGAAATCAGAAATGGAAATAAATGTATCCGGACCGATACGTGCTCGACATTCGGAAAATGGTGGTTGGATGCAGATTTTTTGATGGCGGATTGCACATGATTTGAATGGTTTGAGTGGGAGGGAGAATGAAGGTTTTGTGGGATTTTGCAAAATCGGAGGTTTTGGCGTAATTTGATGGGTTTCCAAAGTTGCGCAAATAAGTTAAGGTTTTCATCCCTTGTTTCAGCCAGTTCACTTACGTGAGCATAGATTGATAGTTTCTAAGATAATTAGACACTGCGGAAGAGGTATCTCGGATTTTTCTGGATCGTTTGTTGTATTTCTAAAGACACTTTCATAATTTAAACTGCGACTTTCTTTGCGAGTTTACGTTTTTTATAAGATCTATTTTATCAAAGGTCTTTTCAGTCTCATTATACAGAAAAAATAATTAATTTTAACAAACTTGTAAAATTTTCCCTTGTTCACTTGGGAGCATATGCAAGCATATACAATGAAATCGTTTCCCGAGTAAAGTCTAACATCATAAAGATAGCAGTTTGAAAACTTATTTTGGTATCAACATCACATAGAAATCAAAATTTGTTATTACTTCACAAATGTCAAGTATGATATCAAATTTAATTTTTCATCTGGATTTCACTTTTCTTTGAGAAAAGTAGTGTGGTTTCATGGCCTTGACATAATGGCTTGCTATCAACAGGAAAAAATGTACCACAAATCGTCATTTCAATTTGCTCTCACTGATAGTAGGATCAGTTTGAAATTTGATGTCACATGAATACATTTTTGCTATCAATTTTGATAACAAAAATTAAAAACGGTTAAAACGAACAAAACGACAGCAACCTGAGCATATCAGCAATATCACAACATCATATTTAGTTTTCTTTAGGATCTCAGACTCTACAAGAGATGCTATCTTTCATACAACAGGCTAGATTGAGCCGTTGCTTGACTTCAATTGAGGGGAAATATTCCATAAACTTTTGCCAAATCTGACATTCCATTTAGAGAACGTCCATTAATTGTGTCACGCAAAAAGGGACTTTTAAAAACCCCTCCCCCCCCTTGTCACGATTTTTGTATGGTACTTAAATTTTTCTTGTATGGATCGTCACGTTTTCCCAAAAACCGCTCCCCATTACTGCGTAACAAAATTAATGGACTTTCCCTTATGTGCATTAGATGACGCAGAAAATAAAATGTTTCTTTCAAACTGTGAAATTCAGCAAAGACAGCCCCAGGAAGTATATACGCACCCAGTTTTCAGTAAAAATACTACATAAGTGTTAGAAATACAGAAAATAATGGGATATTTCATGTGAATTGAACCAAGATTACGCCTGAATCTAGTCTGTTGTGTAAAATCTTGCAAACACTGTTGTATGGCGCATGAAAGATTGCAAACAATTTCGTTGTTTACGCTTCCTTTGGCTAGGTATTGAACAAAGGGGAAATTTTACACGCCTGTAAAATTTATTATATTTTTCTGTGTAACATAGGAATAGCACATCATGTTAGTTTTCTCAGCATTTACAATCTAGCGATTGTTTGCTAGCTGCACAGTTTGAAAGATACATGTAATTTTCTGGGTTATCTAATGCACATAAAGTGTATGCTAGCTCTTTTGTATGATAGAATGCACACGATTTCGTTGTTTACGCTTGCTTGTTATTGAACGGGGAGAAGTTTTACGCGTCTATTAAAATTCATTTTTTTTCTGTGTGGGCACCCTCTTTTGAACGTTCTTCATAAGATTCAGCACTGACTTCTTGGTCGACGTTTTCTTCCAATCTTTTTCAAACTGTTTAATGGTATCTGCTGCCGAGACATGTTTTCTAAGATATACCGCAGACAGACATTCAAGCTCTACTTGCCAACATGTGTAAAAAACATGGCGTCCATCGTTTTACCAAGTGACAGTAAGCAATCCGATGGCACCACTGAGCTAATAGAGCAAGCAGTCCACATGTTATTTTTGTTTTGGTTTTGTTTGATTATACATTTCAAAACTAACGTAACTAGAGCTTCTCTGAAGTAGATAGCTGAACATTGCAATGATAATTGATACGCAATCACAACAATTTCAATGAATAATTTACGAATTAATCCAGTGCGGGTGGTTTACGTCGATTGTTATTGTTTTGTTTTCATATTCAGTGGGTGGTAAATATGGTGATGATTGATATCATGAGTGAACCTGTCAGTTTTCAACAGTCTACGTTTTCAACAGTCAGTTCTACGTGAAAATAACATAAATGTTACGTGATTTTTCACGTACAATTCACTGGCACGTAATGTTTACCTGATTTTTCTGAAGAAAATTTGGTTACGTGTTCAGGTGGTAGTTACGTAAAATTTCACGTGAAAACATCGTGTCGATTTTCGTGGGTATAAGTTGTTTTTGATGTTTATTTCACTGTTCATCTAAGCAGTTGTAATGAAGAGTTGCGAAATCTTACCACAGCAACAAAAAGCTTGCCAGACCATAGCTTCCTTACCAAACTTGTCAACTTGAATGAATGTCTCAAATTAGTTCAATACTTCCTTTTCGAGCACCGTTTAATATTGTGGCCCTGCAAGCATCGCATATTGTACAACTTTCGCACTATGAGCATGATCGACACTTCTTGTTTCGAACTCCGTTTCGGATGCTTCTGCTTCGAAGATTCAAACAATCTTTGGCACATCTTTCAAAATTGCACTTCGAAATCCCTACTTTTTGGGCAAATTCCGCTCTCAAACCTCATTCTTGTGCTCGAATGCCTTCATTATACGTTTATCCAAACGAGCAAACCGTATAAATCACCTCTATAAAAAAGTAACTCACTTCAAGCAACCCCTCAAATATTCTATAATATAACCCCTCAAATATTCTGTCATAACACAGCAAATCAAAACAAAAACGCAGATTCTAGTGCCGCAAAGTGCAAAAATATAGTGATCATTGCACGGTTAGAAATAACCTCAATTTTTAGACAGTTCAGGGAGCTTGCATACAAGTTGATAGAATCTTGAACGAAGAAGCGAAATTTTACAGTGTTTTTTTTCCAGATTGTATTTGCAAAAATTTGCACTAGTGATTGTTTTCCGGCTATTTCACTTCAATGGTTAAAAAACTAGAGCACAAAAACTCCAACCGGTCTTATCGAAATTTTTCCAAGTCCTGAACTGTCAGATATGCCATCACGCAATGATCTATTGCGCGGTGCAAGGAGCTAGCTGTTCTTGAGTCCAATGGGGTTGCCAGCAGTGAGTCAATTTAAATAACTAGTTTCCTATTGATTGTGGGCTATATTATAACAAAATCTAGCACAAAATTTGGGCGACTTTAACGGATTTCTTCTCATGGTGCATTTAAAAAACACCTACCCTCTATTTTTGTAGGTGTGTGCGTGCAGAAACATGCCTTAATTTTGATTTTAACATTTGCTCTCCAGTTATCAAATATAGGCCTGCTTCGGGCTGAAACAAATATCTCGACAAGAATTTTAAGAACACACTAATAAAACTCGTCGAATTTCATCACAACGTTAATTCGACAGAGATTTTTCATAAGGGCCTAACTTTTTTTTTTGTTTCTTGATTATCGAGATTTTCAGCCTCGGGCTGGTTCATCTCCCGTCGTAGTCACTCAAACACCACTTTTGGGCATTTTCGTTACTTCTTCGGGGGTGAGATTCGAACTCGTGACTTTGGCGTGAGATGTATGGATGCTAACCAATACGCCGGGGTCGCCCCCATAAGGGCCTAACTGACAAACGTAAAAAATGCCTTCTTCCGTAAATTTCTCGTGGCACAAAGGTTATCCATGTAAGTTTCCAATTCTATCTGATAGGTGAGCTCTTCCTCTTCAAAATGACCGTGGTGGAGTGATTAGGAGAATTTTCGATGACTAGAAATTCGTGGAAGAAGCCATTGTTTATGTGTGTCAGTTAGGTCCCAATGAAAAATCTTTGTCGAATTTACTACTGGACCTGACAATTGTTCACTGATTTCTACCGCCACGACCGATGCCTACTACCTACCAGACTCTCTCTTGCTATCGCTCGCAAGTTATCAGGCTCCTGGAGATAGAGCCTGGTTGCCATATTGACTTTTGGGAAATGCACACTCTCGAGTGTTGCATTTTAGTAACATGGTTGTCTTGAACTAATTTGTTCCATGCTTTTTACTTTTTGTGTTACAAAACAATAGTCAATGAACATTACGGTGCACATTTTTGCTGAACAATGCGTAATTGCACAACATAATAAGCAAAAGTAAGGGGAGATTTTTTTTTCATTTGATCAGTATGAATGTCATAATTTTGTGAGGGATAGTCAACACATGCGCATGGCTTGTTTTAAAATTATGAAGCTACTCAAGGTTCCAAAATAGAACAATGAAGACGAATACGTCAGTAATGTAGATACAGCTACCAGTAGAATGTCGTTGTCACCCATGAAGCGGTAATTTTCAATTAAAATGTTACATGGCAATAATAACATCCCAAGAAACAATTTTAGTTTTATTTCATGCTATAGGGCACTCCTCCCGGTTTTGTTGATAAAACTATACTCAAAACTGTTCTGTCCACCAATACCTTCTCTTTGCATCTTTTAAGCCGAAATGTGTACACAGTGGCCCACTCTGTAGACGGCTGTGAACACAAATAAATAAAACCTTTATAAGACCATAAAGATTTCTAACATGTTGTAGTGAAAGATGTTAGGAACACTTGAGAACCTTCATAAAATCTATTGGTTGCCAGCAAAACCAGCATAGGGCCAAATGGGCAAAGCTGTCAAACTTCACGGTAATATCGTGGTTGGTTTTTGTTGTTCTCCTTTGTTCGATTCTCTGCTCTTCTGATTCATTTAGCCGTAAATTATATCGAAGAAAAAAAATCTAGTTTGATAGCAAAATATCCAAAACAAATTGAGTTTTTCATAGCTTATCATGCCCCAAATCATATGCGCATTTAATTTTATGGTGAATATTGGCACGATAGGAGCAAAAAATTAATGCGCCTCGGAGATTATGCGAGTTTACCTCTAGAAAAACAATATTTAAGCAAATATATTCGATAAATTAATCATGAATTACCTGAAAATTGATGGAATTCAATCAGGTTATCTAAAGGAATGCCAAAATTGGTCTCTGATCTACAGTTCATTTGTATTTCATTTAAAATTTGGTGTATTTATTTTTCCACATTTCAATTATTTCATATATTTTAATAAGGCATTTGGAAGAAATCACAGTTGGCAATGGCTGCTATTTGGTCATTTGGTGACTTTTCTCAATGCCAATTTCCCGTTTCCTGCATTTACTGTAGGAAAAATGGTTCTAAAATGATTTTGCGACTGACCAAAATAAATTTAAATGAGTCCTAAAACGGAATTTCAAAACCAAATTTTATGAGTTCATAAAGTCAAAATAGAACCTGTGATAGGGATAAAAGGAACGTTAGAAGACAAGTTTTTAAGATCATTGTAAAGAAGCTGTGTAGGTTCTCATAAACCTGACTAAATTTTGACAACTATTTGCACCTCTTGGTGGCATAATTAAACCAAATGGATTTCCAGTGGCTTTCATAAAACTTTAATAAAACTTAATAGTGCTGGATGGTTTTGTCAATCTTGCTTGGGGTGGTAACAAAAGCGTTCCGGAAAATGAACACGGGCCGTGAACTATAATTCACGTAATTAGGATTTTAACCAAAAAAGGTAAAATAGCTCCCGATTACGTGAGTCAGTTCGCTCACAGAGAAAAGCCTGCATTTTTAGAGTGATGTAAATATTGATGCTTGTAGAATTGTATTTCATTCCACATGAAACTGAAACTTGCAAGAAATATTTCTATGATAGATGTACAGGGTGTTCAATAAGTTCGAATACACTTTAAAAGAGTGTTGAAAAAAACAGCACGCAGCACGCACCTCGTCCATCGCAATCTCGTCATTGATCTTGGATATGGGCTTCTTAAATTGGTCCATAGTGCTCACTTGGCCAGCATATACGACTTTACATAAAAGTCCAGAGGATTAAGGTCCGGGGAGCTAGGAGGTCACAAAGTCTCATCGAGAAAATCAGTCAAATTCTCCCGACACCACGCTTGGACGATATTCGCCGTGTGGGCCGGTGTTGATTTTCACGTTTTTCTGGATACGGCCTCCCAAATCATCTCCAACGCGGCGCATTGGAACCGCGGGATGTTCATGTGGGACAGGGGGATGCTGGCCAACTTCGGCACCCACAGCCAATCATTTTGGACATTGTGCGGCTGTTGCAAGACAAACAGTTTCTCATCAGAAAACACGAACTCCTGACCTGCTTGCCGCAAAAGTATCAGTTTGAATCTATCCAGCCTCTTCTTCGTTGTAGACTTTGTTACCCGTGAACCTTGCGTTTCTTGTACGGCTTGTATCCTAGGTCCTTCATCATGATGGTGTGGGCAGCCCCGATCGACACATCCTGATCAGCAGTGGTCTTCCGGATCGATCATTTTTAGACGAACCCACTCCTTCAAAACCTTGATGGCTGCTGGCGTCCCTAACTGGTGAAGTTTTACGCTCTTCAAATGGAACGAACAGTAACATTAAAAGTGATCAATAGACTTCGTAAAGTTGACATTTATGACCAATCGAAACAATGTATGCATTAAAAAATGGACTGATTCTAGTGATTTATCATGCGAATACCCTACCATCTGATGGTGAGTCCACCTATCGATCTTCAATCGTAGCATTCCTGTAGTGTACAGAAAAAATGACAGTGTTATCAGTTGATTGACAGCAGCTGCTGAATAGGAAACCTGAAGAGGTTGGCCTTATCGTTCCGCGCCTTGGAGTGGATGAAACCGTTTAAGAAGTAGCTGGGAAAGCTGGACAAGTCGTTTTACAAGTCGCAACGCCGTGGTCATAAAGGATGGCGAGACCTACTTGACGCTGGACGGCAACTACAGGCAGGGGACCTTGTACTTTACGACCCCTCATACCAAATTACCGAAGAAGATCTTTCTGTGGATGACAATCAGCGAGAAGGGAATGCCCAAGCCGCGGTGCTTTCCTTCGGAGCTTGTCATAAACGGGAAGATACCCTAGCACCTATGTGTAACAAGTTCTGCTATATTCAACGAGTTTTTTTTAGTTATTCTTTCTGTCACTTTGGCTGTTTATTCATCCTCAATGAAAAGATATTTATTGATAAAACAATTATAATATGGTATCATAATTTGTATCAATTTGGTATAATCCTTTGCTAGGGTATACAGTACGAAGTACCTGCCGGGAGTTGCCTCCTTCCTCAAGCTGGAAGTTGCCACCTTCACGCGAAGAAGAAAGTTATCTTTTGGTCTGGCCTCGGTCCATTATGTCAAGAATCCACTGAAGCAGATGGACTGGCTGAAGATTAATGCTACACCGAATACCGCTAACCTTACCAAGGCAGCATTCATTAATTATGTCACGCAAATCTGGCCGAAAATTAACCCCCCCCTCCCCCCATGTCACAAATTGTCACAAATTTTTGTAACCCCCCCCCCAGGCAATTATGTCACGTTTTTGTTAACCCCCCCTCCCCACTCAAAACTTTTTATTCAAATAGCCAATATTAGTCACAAAAAATCATTTTTATTTCATACAGAAACAAATTCAACTTTCCTCATATTATATCAAATTGCATTCTCAAATAATACAATTCAAAAATAGATTCAATCCTCAGTCCAAGGGTTTTGCAGATGTTGCTCAGCATTGATGACCGGGAAGATATCTGCGTCCGCTGAAGCACTCGTAATGGTTTCTGCACATCAGTCAGATCAAGTTCTTCGTCATCTATCCATTCGCAATCGAAGTTGTCTTTGTTGGTTACAACCATACATTCCTGTTTACGTTTTGCCACAACTTTAAACGGACGCAATTTTCTCTGAAATTGAACGGATGTATGCTTGTGCATCTTTATGTGCTCGCGAAGCATGACTAAAGATGCAAAGTATAGGCCACAGCTGGAACACACTCGTTCGTTCAATGAGTTTTTAATTGAAGGACAGTAAAGATCATACGGAATCGTTCCATATCCGGACATCGATTTAGGTAGAATCTGTTGAGCTTGTAATGAGTTCAATACGAACATTGATGGGAAATGCTGTGGTTCGTCCTTCGATGACCCAATCAATCCTCGAGATGTTTGCGTCAGAGAGATTGGTGGAGGCAAAAATCCATTGCAGATAACGTGATCGATGCTACTTCGCAGTGGTGAGCAGCATTTTCTGTAAAAATATAAATTTATGCACATATAACAATTATTTGACCATCAAATGCATCTCAAAATTTTACCTATCTGTGCATTTCCGTATCTGGAGTAAATATTGGCTGGTTCGCACATGAGTTCCAAACCAGTGTTGGTCATAGTCACGAATTGACTTCGGATCTATTTCAGAAGCATCAGGATCGATATATTCAGCCAACGTCGGATGACCGTCGATGACCACATCATTCCAGACTTCTGTCAAAACTTCACCAGCGTACTGGAAATTTTGCTTCTCCAAAGCTGAATCAGTTGTACGCAATTGGGAATCCAGATGACTACCAAACTGGTCGTGTGGTATTATCAATCCAGAAAGCTCCTTACTCAAGGGTGACATACGTCGCTCCACTCTATTGAAAGCACTCCTTCCCGGAGCGTTCGTTGCAATGAACAGCGTGTCAAGGTTGTACTCTTTAAAATGGTGTATTGCTATCTGTATTACCTTGCGATATCTCGGATTTTCATCAGGTCCACCGTCGACGGTAAAGATTAGGACTGGTTTGACCAATCCATCAAACTTAAAAATACCATCAAACGATTCAAGAGTTAGAAGCCGCGTGATGTCTAACGCATGAGAAAACGCCGTTGACGAAGCGTGTTTGCCTGACCGAATTGCAATGTAAGTGGGGCCCGAAAAACCAACAGCCTCCGGTTTGCCAAGACCATTCGGTTTGATTTCGATTCCAGCGTACACGGACGGAATTAGTTTATGCTTATTTGCAACTATCCAATCGTGGTCAGGAAGCGTGATTTTGTACTCCACATGCATAAGCATGGGAGACTGCTTATTGGCAGCCGTTAGGCCTATCGCCACTCTCGCCTTATCATCCTGACTGATAAATCCTACTTCATTGGGCCCTAGCACAGATGCCAGTTCTTCCAATGATCTTATGGTCGCTGTACAGAATCGGCCATCGGGATGATCGTTGTGTTTTGCATTACTTGCGCGCATCAACTTCACTGGTACAGTATTTACGTGACATTTACCTTGATGGGAATTGGCTCGTTTTGGGATTAACCGCAGATATGTTGCTGTTCTTTTGATATTGAATCCCTTGCCTTGTATTGCAGAAGTCAACTCATCTAAAGTTTTAACGCTTCTGACGCTCTCATCACTGCGCTTTTCGTGGGCCGCAGATCCATGAAGTGCGATATCGCATATTGCCTTGAGCAGCTCCGGTTGCTGCTCTTCAACACGAGGGCGGCCAGGAGAATTTCGGAATGAAAGATAATTTCCTGAAATTTGATATTTATATCTACTGTGCAAACAAACTAGTTAATATATCATATTTACCAGCCTCTGGGATGTCCCGAATTAACAGTTGTTTAGCCTGCTTCATTTTCTCACGATGCTTCTGCTGCCGCTCTTGCTCGTCTTCCTTGATTTTGAGATTCTTTTCAAGTTTGATCTTTTTAATTTTTAGCCCTTCGAGTCTCGACTGATCATCATCCGTCAATAGTCCAGCAGACTTCTTGTCAATCAGAAGCACTACCTCAGAGTTCAGATTATTTAGCTCAGCTTTAAGTTGTTCCTGTACTGGTGCAGGGCGTTTATTTGATGATGACGGCTGAGCCATATACTCAATTTCCTTGATGGGTTGCGCGGGTTTCACTGTCGGCGCTGATTCCTTAGGAGCACTCATAGACTTTCCCATAGTTGAAGAAGTTTACCTTTTTCTTTAGCTGCAAGGCATGAAGCTCTTTTATTTTGTTATTGACTTGCTCTTCAAGTGCGGTGTTGTCATTGCCCTTCCGTTCATTCCAGAAATTAGTAGCATCCAATTGGCACTCCCTTTCTTCTTATCCGGGTAAGCCTTTACATACGCATTGTACAGCGTATTAAAAAGTTCTCCACGATTCATTTTCCAAAATACACTAACTGCGCGAACCAATTTTTCACCAATAAACACTGGACTTTATTCACTGACGCACACTGAATGAGCTGCAGCTGTCATTCATGAACGGTGGAATAGTATTCACTCTAACTTGAAAGTACCCATTAATGAGTCGAAAAGTATGCATTTTGAAGAAAAGTGGCTTAACTCATTATTAAGAGTATACTTTCCTCATTTCTGAGTATTGCTTACTCATTTATGAGTATCAATTAATCATTAATGGGTAACGAATACTCAATTAATGAGGAAAATATACTCCTAATAATGAGTTAAGCCACTTTTCTTCAAAATGCGTACTTTTCGACTCATTAATGGGTACTTTCAAGTTAGCGTGTTAGGTATGGTAGGTGTCGGAGCCAAACACCGGATCCGTAGGGTACTTGAAGTAGCTTGCTAGCTCTCTTGCGACAGAACTCAAACGTGTCCTAACACGGTAGGAAAGGAAATAGGTGTCGCTCAAACTAGCAACTGTCGGGTAAAACGAGTGCTCTGTCTTGGCTCATGGGTGGAAAATTCAACTCTTCTTACCCTGAAAAGGCCGGGTTGGGTTCCAAGGCCGTTGACAGCAAACACTCTAGTCGTAGGGTGGACTGTATTCAACACTGTATAACACTGGGCTGTTGCACCGGATAATGGATCCAGAAGATATTGATAGAAAAACTACTGCTTCTATTCACTTATCCTTTATTGCTTTTTCCTTTTGATCTTAACACCTTAGAATTGATATAATGACTGAATGACTGCGCCACTGCGGTGCCGTTTTTATATTGTGCCGCTACTGCTAGAAGTTCCAGAACATGGAAAGTTCCAGAACAATGGAAAGTTCCAGAACATGGAAAGTTACAGAACGATGAAAAGGTCCAGAACATGGAAAGTTCCAGAACGATGGAAAGTTCCAAAACAATGGAAAGTTCCAGAACATGGAAAGTTCCAGAACGATGGAAAGTTGCAGAACAGGGCGTGGCATAGTTTATGCGAGCGGTGTGTGAGTGCTGCATGATTACTGCTGTTGCTGTTCGTTTACGAAGGGGCGTGAACAGTAGGGATAGTAGTAGTAGGCGATATTGCATAAGAATATCATTTTGTTTTTGTTTTTTTTTTTTCAAAAATGTGATGTCACGATTCAGTTTACCCCCCCTCCCTCGTTTGTCACAAAATGTCACGGTTTTCTGAACCCCCTCCCCCCCCTAAAAGCGTGACATAATTAATGAATGCTGCCCAACGTCCCCCAGGTGTGACAGATAGGAAATTTTCGGGTGAATCTCAAACGGTGAATCTACTCCAATAACTCCGCTATAAAAACGGAGGAGCAGTTGATCGCCAAAGCCACGAGAGAGTCATCCGGAAGGGCATCGAATCATTTTTGTAGAATGTTAAATAAACGCAGGATCAAAGAAAAATGTGTTCCATTGAATTATCTCTTTTATTTTCATCGCCATACGAAATTATTTCATTTCATAATGCGTAGGTTTAACCGTGATACAACAAAACTTTTCACCTTACATACCTCTAACACAGAAGTCACGAGTTCGAATCTTACTTTCGGACAAGTTACGAAAGTACCTGTTGGACACTATCATAACAGTCGGATAACAAGCAACTACAGCTACCGTGGACAGCCTGGCAACGCATAGCAACCGGACAACTAAAAGGCAGTCAACAAACTGCCAATGTTTCATTCTGTATTAAGGGTTCAAAAAATAAAGAACCATTTAGATATTGTATCAAGTACAACCCAAAGAGGTGTTTGAGTGACGGTAGATGAACCAGCCTGATGCTGAAAATCTCGATAAACAAGAAGCAAAAAATCCTATACATACCACAACTCAGATCAAAATAGACAAGTGGACGCTCCGAAATTCCTTAGATTGATTCGTGACCATAGTTTACATTACCGGAAGTGTGTCAAAAACTGGAGTAATTGACAAATTTTGTAATTGACCAATCTCATCAACTACCTTTGCCGTTACCTACCCTTAATGTTTATTTAGAATCGGTCAAAATGCACTATCAGCTCTCCATATGGTGTTTTGAATGGGAGGGCTCTAAAGATCTTCACATCAATTGGCAGAGGTACAGTTAGTCGAGGTACAATAGGGCATCATCCCACGAAAATTGCGATGCGATTGAAAGAAACAGTCAAGGAAGAAATCTATATGCCGCCCGTTTGATATGCAACCAGCATTTTCAGCTAATGAGTCATGAGTTTGCATCTGAAATAATATGCAGGCCTTACACGCGTGTATTCGCGTTGGCTTCGAGTTTTCTGTTCAGCTTACGGCTGTTTTGTTCATTGCACTGACCTACTTTTTCTTATTATCAGTTTTCCAACTCCATACTCTTCCAAAAATCAAAATCCCCCTATGTGGGGACTTTTAACCGAACTTTTGCACTGTTTTTCATTTTAAGTAGCACCCGTATTTTAGTAGCAATCAATTCACTTTGTACAAAGAAGAACAACACTCTTTCTTTAGGGTTTGATACGGAAATTCCTTAGAAAATTGACCGGAAAGACAATGATTTTACCACATTAGTCAACAAAAGCCGTTCAGAAGCTTCTTGATACACTTTCAGTATCAATTTCGGTCTAGAATACGATAATTTTGCAATTAAAAAAAAAAAATTAACTATGAAGGAGAAAGAACGCGTATTCTTCGCTCAAAAGTACAACCGACCTTTTTTCGTTTGATTTTTTAGATTGGAATGGATTTGGATTGGATTTGGATTGGATTTGGATTGATTTGATTGATTTGGATTGGATTTGATTGATTTGGATTGGATTTGGATTGGATTTGGATTGATTTGATTGGATTTGGATTGGATTTGGATTGGATTTGGATTGATTTGGATTGATTTGATTGGATTTGGATTGATTGGATTGATTGGATTGGATTTGGATTGGATTTGGATTGATTTGGATTGGATTTGGATTGAATTTGGATTGGATTTGGATTGGATTTGGATTGGATTTGGATTGGATTTGGATTGATTTGGATTGATTTGGATTGATTTGGATTGATTTGGATTGATTTGGATTGGATTTGGATTGGATTTGGATTGGATTTGGATTGGATTTGGATTGGATTTGGATTGGATTTGGATTGGATTTGGATTGGATTTGGATTGGATTTGGATTGGATTTGGATTGGATTTGGATTGGATTTGGATTGGATTTGGATTGGATTTGGATTGGATTTGGATTGGATTTGGATTGGATTTGGTTTGGATTTGGATTGGATTTGGATTGGATTTGGATTGGATTAGATTAGAATTTTTGTTCGATTTTGGTTAAATTTTGATTGAATTAGAAATGGTTCAACTAGACAGGCTAATAAAACCGAAATTAATTTCCCCACCCCCAGCAACGACGTATTGACGAATATTTCACGCAAGCATGTCATAATAATCACTCTGCCAGTTATATACAATCCATCTATCTTGTTACCGAACACGATGCCATCTTAGATCGGTTACTCCAATTCTTTATAATCAAAAACTATTTTCGACCCGAAACATATGAAAGCAATTTAATATTGCTCATTTCTTAGTTCCCAAACTTTTCCTCCGGTATCTAATTTTCCTAATGCACTACGCGCGATTGGCCTTGGTCGGTCGACTCGGTGGCTAGGTGGCGTGTTGGTTCAATTCTCCGGAACGAACTGGACAGCAAGTGAGGAAGAAGACAGCCACACACGTTTATGTAAATGGCTATGATGATCCACACGGAATGGTTGCTTTTACGTAATCGTGCACACAACGCTCCCCCCCCCCCCCTTCTCCCTCTCCGGACTCGGTGTCATGTGAATAATTTAAGCGGAGCATTTAACTAGCTGGCAAACGCTTCAGAATGGTGGCCCTCGCTCTAACCTCCAACCCAACCTGCACGTCTGGATGAAGGTTGACATTATCAGTTGGACAGATGTAAGCAGAAAGAAGATGGTGTAAGTTTGAGATAGAAAAAAAAATGCTGCCAACTTTTGAGAAAAAGTCTTAGCAGAAAAGGGAAATCCATGTTGGTAACTCTAACGCTCGTTGGAATGGGGACAGGACCATCACATGATGGAGCAGTTTGCGGAAAGTTTTTCACCGAAAGAGGCGAATATGCAACAGCTTGCTGCGATAAGTTGTTATAAGGAATTACGGTGAATTTGTCATAAGGTACAGGACGTTTATGTTTCCATGGAAGTGTGGCTGGGTTTCGTGCGACGAAGGACTTTGCGACTGAAATGTGTCATCCTTTTGATACGAAGAGGCAGATGTCCTTTTGGCAGGAATTGAGCGACTGATATAGCTTCACGAACTTCAAATGTTTTTCTTTTTCCTGCATAAAATTGTTAAAAGCAAGCACACTTTAATTGCACAACCACTCACTCACACACATTGAAACAAATCAACCTCAATCAGCGTGGGTGTTCCTCGTCCATAGCATTTAAACAGAATTGTCATTTTTCCTTTTTTACCCGCTGGTGGCTCCTCGTAGTTGGTGGTAATTAGTACGAATTCAAACCTCCAACATCGCCGAGCCGTAAGATGTAAGTACACTCTTCTCGGCATCTCCTCAACTTGATACCACACAGAGCTGCGAATCAACCGACCTACCTGCACATTTGCCAGGAAAATGAAATTTGTAAATACTTCAGATGCCGTTTTTGGTGTTTTTCTGCTTTAGTCAACACAATACAGAGAGGTCTCATTGAAATTCCACAACCGCCGGACGTCGTCGTAGTTGGTCGTTCACCATAAGGCATCACAACAATGAGCGAGACCCGATGAAAGGGGACACGGCAAATCACAGCTCAACCGAGCGGACTCCTACCAAGTTGAGATCCGCCAGCAGAACAGGTATTTTTGATTGATTCGGACCACACACGCCGGAATGGGTGTTTTTGCGACGGTTTCGCTCTGCCCCGTGTTCTAGGTAGTCGTAAATTGGAAATTTCTACTAAATTAGCAGATCCGATAACTGTCGTGTGAAACCTGTCAGCAGTTCGAACCGACTGCGGAAAATATGACAGACGATCAAGATCGGCCAGGCTCATTAACGTCATATATTTCATCTATTTGACACTAGCGAGGATCGATTGGCCAACGATCCATACCTTTAAATCGCCACGATAAGATCTCTCATAAATCTTTCAGTAGCAATTTCATGTACGGGGCTCAGGCCGTCGTCGTCAGCGTCGTCGTCGTCGTCGTCGGCAGATTTGTCATGGCAAAAAGAAGGTGACTTTTTGCGAATCGGCTTTTGATAGATTGACGGCGATGGTTTCTTCTGAACGATCTGCGGCATTTGTACAAGTGACAAGGCTTTTTCCAGGAGGTAGAAATTGCATCTGACAGAATTTTTTGTTCCGTACCGAGCGGAGTAACTTTCAGTCCAAAACGATAACGGTGGCGGCAAAGTTACAAATGACCTGCAAGCAGTTCAGAGCAAACCTTGCTCTGATCACGGATTCCGAAATGAAAGGAGTTCCTGGTAATCAGGTAGCTACGGTTACATTTTTCACGAAACAATAGCCCGTCTTGCGATCGAGCGGTGTGTGCTTTATGGGCAAATGATTCCCGGACATTCAAGCACGCATTCATAACTGGTTGTTTTTAATGAAACTGATGAAAATATGCCTGAATCGTTATCTCCGGCCATGCGAAATACAAAAGATCAATAACAATCAATAGAAAATAGGAAAAGTCGACGGCGGGATTGAATGCTAACAAAGTGGCCGCTCGCGCGTGTTCCGCTGTCAGTGCGGGCGCGTCGGAACGTGCAGCACATTCATCCCGTGCGTACGCGTATAATAAATTCTATATTTGTAACGAGAAATGGATTTATTTCTCGAATTATTATTAATTTAATCTCTTGCCTCGGCTCTTTCCCGGAGGCTTGCCGTTGCCTTCTTGAGCAGCAGTCGAAGAGCGCGATGTCAATAACTATATCGTCAATAATAATGAGCCCCAGGCCCGGAGGACAATTTATTTGTAGGTAAGCAGGCGATCGGGAGAAGAAACACAAACCCGCGAAACCGCGATGACAGGAAGCTTCATCCAATGGGATTCCACGGGATGCCCGGGATAGAAGGGGCTGATGGTTTGCCTTTTCTTTTCCAGCTCGCTCGGAGAGGAAAACAGTTGTTGTCGTTTCTTATAAAATGTTACATCGCGCGTTCGGTACGTGCGGCCACTGCAATTGGCCCGGGGAATAGGGTAGGTCAGTTTTGTGACGCTCTCGGGTTTAAGTTTTAAAATTGAATTATTGAATAATATGCATCTGGATGGTTATGGATGGCTCGGAGTATCCATTTAGCTTCATTCCACTTTAAATTTCGGTTCTGATACGTTTATCAAAATTTGAGATCAATTGGTTACGAACACGGACTCCAAACTTTTTGTAATCATCTTCGTAATCGTCCGGCATAATGACATTCGAGAATGTTTGCTACACAAGCATGTATAGGTTGTCCCAGAAAGTATGAGCACGGTTAAAAATCAAGATATAAATTTTTTTTGAAGGAAATTTTATTTTGGTTTCATGAATCATTTCTCTTTAATCTTCTTTCACAGTACTCAGATAAAAAGAAACATTGAATTTTATGCGTTTTTTAATGCACATAAAGGGATTTGGCAGAAAATAATGGGATGTTTCATGTAAATTTTAGCCAGATAACGCCTGAACCTTACCTGTTGTATGAAATATTGAAATCATTGTTGTATGTTGCATGAAATATTGTAAACAATTTCGTTGTTTACGCCTCCTTTGGCTTGGAATTAAACAAGGGGAAATTGTACGTGGTTGTTTACATTAATCATTTTTTTCTGTGTGCCGTATAAAAAAGAAGAACGCACTTGTGCTCATCAATCTCTGCACAGACTTTTTCCCAATTGTTTAAGACAATTTTTTCCTGTCCTTCGACACTTTTCTTCAATCCTTTGCTGCTTTAACACGTTTTTTTTACATGCATTGTTCAAAGCCCAATATGTACCGATTGGTTGGGCTTGAGGAGAGTTTGGGGAGGATTAAAAAGTTTTGGCACCTATTGAACTTTATTGGTGTCGTACAGATCCCTAGTAACAATTTAAGTTTTATTCCAGCCGTATAGCACTCTTCCCGGTTTGTTGATAAAGCTACATTCAAAACTGTTTAGTCTATCAGCATTTCCTCTGTGTTTCTTCAAAGCCGAAGTATGTACAAGGTGGCTCACTCTATAAACGGTTGTGAAAAGAAGCTAATAAAACCTTTATTAGACCATAGAGATTTTGAAAAAGTTCTATTAAAAGATATTATGACCACTTGAGAACCACCATTAAACCAATTGGCTGCCATGCAAACCAGCATACGGTCAAATGACCACAGCTGTCAAACTTCACTGTGATATCGTGGCTGGTTTTTGTTGTTCTAATTTGTTCAATTCTTTGCTCTTCTGATTCATTAAACAGAAAATAATATCTAGGAAAATAGTCCTAGGGTTGCGGGCAAAATATCCAAAAACAAATTGAGCAAAATATCCAAAACAAATTGAGTTTTTTACAGCGTATCATGCTCCATATCATATGCACTTTTAAATTAATGGTTATTCGTACAATAAGAACCGAAAACTAATGCGCTTGGGAGATTATGCGAGTTTACTACAACAAAAACAAAATTAAAACAAAAATGTAAGTTAAATTAATGATACATTTCTTGAAAATTGATAGAATTCAATAGGGTATTCTAAAATAATGCCAAATTCTGTCTTCGATCTTCAGTTCATTTGCATAACATATAAGATTTGATGCATTTATTTTTCCACATTTCAATTATTTCTTTTATTTTAGTATGGCGATTGGAAAAAAATTACAGTTTTGCCAAAAAGCCAATTTATCTTCGGAATGGCTACAATAAAACTATTTGGTAATTTGGTGACTTCCCTCAATGGAAATTTGCCATTAACTGGAGGCAAAATGGTTTTAAAATGATTTTTAAACTGACCATAATTAGATAATAGTCTTAAAGTGGCATTTCAAAACAAAGTTTTACGAGTTCATAAAGTCAAAATGAAACCATTGATAGGAGTAAAAGGAATTTTAGAAGACGAGGTTTTAAGATCGTAGTAAAGAAGCTGTGTAGGTTCTGATAATCCTGATTAACACTTGAAACCTATTGGCACCTCTTGCTGCCAGCATAAAACCAAATTGATTTCTAGTGGCTTTGATAAAACATTAATAAAACTTAATAAAGCTATATGATTGTGGCAATGTTACTTGGGATGCGAAAATCCAGCCAAAAAAATACTGGACGATCATGCTTCCTGATGAAGCATTCCCGGATGTAGCTTTGACTACATTTCGCATTCGTAAACAGATTTCTCGAATTTTGTGGTAAAAAAGGCTTGTCGGTAACATTTACGTCCTGGGCTTCACGCACGGTGCAATATTGATCTTCCGGAAGTGTATTATATTTAAATTTGACAAATGTTCCATAATCCATGACAATACACTCCAATTTTCTACACACAGTAGACCGTCATACTACTTCCGAGCCCACGGCCTAACGGTTGGAGTTTGCTATTCAATCCATATTGAAATTTTCTGTTTCTTGAAGGTTTTCAGATGCACGTAAACAAATCCGTTTCTGTTTTCATGAATAAAAAAATATGATGAAATAAGGAATTCCCATGGTTTCATGATTAAAACGATAGATATGAGTCGTGAACTTAGGAAGTCTTATTTTGACTCTATTCAAATATTGACACAGCTTCATTATTCAAGAATCCATTCAATAATAACAATAGCGTAGTGAATATCCACCAAGTACTATCACTGTTATTTACATC
The DNA here is from genome assembly GCA_034211315.2 of Aedes japonicus. Lineage (NCBI taxonomy): Eukaryota > Metazoa > Arthropoda > Insecta > Diptera > Culicidae > Aedes > Aedes japonicus. Next base: position 276,604 of record JASCZW010002046.1, on the reverse strand, counting down.
AAGAGTTGGTTTGAATCTTGACGATGGATTTATTTTTTGTTTACATTTAGAATCGATAAAGTAGATTTACCAGATTCTTGAATATAGTTTTCCAGTATCAGGAATTTAACCCGACTGATGCATGGTGTCCCGGGTGGATTCTTGCCTTGGATGTTGCACGTTACTAGCCAGAAGTACACAGCTTTTTCGCAACATTTCGAGTCGAACTGTTTTTTTAACCTAGGACTATGTTTTTTTCTTTTCATCCGGTATAGTCATTTCAAAATTTTGAAAAATGATGGCGTTACGCTAAAGTGAAAGGTTTTTGAACGCTAATAACTCTTGCTAAACTGAACACAATAACTTCATTCATACACCATTTGATCAGAAAACCTATAAAAAATTTGCAATGAAACTACAACAAAGTGTTATTTGTTCAAGTAGTTCAATTTTTTACTTAAAAATGGACCTTCTTATGCTCCCGTACAAATCTCCATATGAAAAGTGTTTGAAAAATGGTTCAAATGGTTCAAATTGTCTTCTTCTTTTATTCTAATGGTCTGTATATGATTTCAGTTTTCTACACGAGCTCTCAGCTTGTGGTTCGAACAGGAGACTTTGTCCACCCGCCATAGTTACCGATTTCCATGTCTACCCAATGCAATGATAAAATTTCGACCACTGAAAACGGGCCATTTGTTCCTTATGAAATCATTTCGGTTCATCTTGCGTGCTTTATAATAACATTGAATAGCATGGCATAGAAAGTTGAGGATCACGTAGCTGCAGTATGGAGCAAAATTCATTACAAGGGACGGGTCCAAAGCAAAATTATAGAACTATGTTATTTACAATTCAACCAACCATTTGTGTAATGACCCAGCAAACACAAGATCGTATATAATAACGGATAAGAGTGCAAAGTGGAGACGATATACGTACATTTTACATGAAGTCAATTGGACGCATGTACGTATATCGCCTCCACTTTGTACTTATATTCGCTATCATATACGATTTTGTGATTGCTAGGGATATGTATATATAAGATGACACCTTTATTACTATAAACCAACGCGGTCCTACATCAACCTTGCGGTTATATCCCTGATATAACCAACCACAAATTTTTCATTCGAAAAAGTCATCATGATCTACTGGTCTATATTTCGGTCCATTGGTCCTGGTTCTGGACCACATTATATTTATTTATTTTCATTCAGTGTAGATTTTGAATTATTTCATGGATCGCTGAAAAGGTTCACTTATATGACAGCTGAAACGCATTTAGTGGTAAAACATGTTTACATTCTTGTAGAATGGCCTCGAATCAAGTCGAAGTGCGGAAACGCATTTTGTTCGAATGGGAACAAAATCCAAATTTATCGGTACAAGAGGTACCTAGTTTGGTAATCATTTAGCCAGCGCTCGACTGTGGATCGGAAGGTTGAAGCCATTATTGAGAAAAATCATACATACAAAAAGTGAAGTAGAGGCAAGGACTGAAGGCGTACTAAGTGAAAAAGGTGCCCAACCGTGTTAACAAGCAAAATTTTACTGAAAAAAGTAGTGCTAAGGAGATTAACCCAAATTTTTTGCAAACCTTTTCTTGTATAATTATAGACGATGAAACATACGTACTGGCAGACTTTTAACATCTTCCGGATCTGGCATTTTATACCGCAATGATAAAGAACGCCGTTGCCAAACATTTCCGGGCAAAGAAGGTGTCCGAATTCCCGAAGAAGTAATTGATTTAGTAGTTGGCCAAAGGTAGCTGTTGTCGAAAATCTACAAATTTTGTCTCTTCCAGCACTATCAATTACGATGTGTACGAGAAAGAATGTGTGAAAAAGCGGTTGCTACCGTTTATCAGAAGCCACGAATCTCCAGCTCTGTTTTGACCTGATTTGGCCTCTATTCGCTATGCGAAATCCGTCCTGGAATGGTATAAGGTAGAGGTCAAATACGTGCCAAAAACAGCCAATCCACCAAACTGTCCAATAGAGAAGTACTGGGCTCTAGTTAAGCGGAAACGAAGAAGAAAGCAATTGGTACCAATAATTTCAAGAGAAGATGGAGAATCGTCACGGCGGGCGTATCTGAGAATACCGTACAGTACCTGATGGCGGGTGTACCACAGAAAGGTCGAGAAATTAACAGAAAAAAGGATTAACCAGCGGCGTTCAGCATCAAATAGGGTGCATATAACAGCGGTACAAAACTTGATGGAAGGTGTGAAACGTAAAACCGGACAATTCGTATTTGGAAAATCGGAAGCGTAATCACATAACACTAGTTTACAGCATTTATGAACTCGGTAAGCTGATCATTATTTCTAATGTGAAATAAAGGGAAAGGATGTTCCTGGATCAAAGAAAGCCATTTACATCGAACAACTCGGCAATAAGGTAATGGTGTGGCAGGCCATATGCGGATGTGGACAAATATCTCTTCTATTACGACAGATACAATAAATTATCAAATTTACGTGAAGGAGTGTCTGCAAAAAAGGTTGCTACCCTTTAGCGAGCAGCATAACAATCCTATAATATTTTGGCCTGGACTTCCTTCCTGCCATTACTCTAAATATGCCCTACAATGTGTTACAAAAGGAACAATGTCGTCCATTTGTGCCCAAGAAGAAGAATCCACTGTCCAGAGATTCGCCTTATCGCAACTTTTGGGTTTTGACGAAGGCGAAGCTGAGAAAACACATGAAACCAGCTAATAGCGTTGAATTTTTTTAGAGAGATTGACCAAAAGTAGTGATCAAAAGCTTATGGGTAATGTTATTTACTAGTTTGAGAATACAGTAATGTAAAATCACAGTATGGTCTTTTTTTTATTTGAGAAAGAAAGTGTATTCATATTTCTCGGAACAGTCTCTATCTCGGGAGTTGGGCGTTCTTATCTTGTTTTGCCCAGAGACATTTTCATATTTGTTATTTTCTGTCCCAAGTGGATTCTATGCGGATAACCTACCTTCAAAACATAGATCGCTTTGATTTTTCTACACTCCTGCAGTTCTGTACAGGCGACTTAAAGTGTATTTGTATTAGAAATCCGTGTAGTAGGAAATCAGACTGTATGAAGGAAGTTATTGGGAGAAATGGCCATCCGGGGTAATGCCATAGAGCTGATGTAACAATCGTTCGAACTCTAGTTTAGTTGTAATTGACGAATGTCACTTCGCTCCAATTTGTTCTGTATTTTTCAGCTCTCTGGTCTGACTGATAATACAGTGGAAGCGATTTGTTAGGCGCTTTTTTGAAAAGGTCGATTGGTCGAGAACAGAACTACAGTTTATGCAGGTGTTTTACGCTGTTCATTACCTTGTGAGTTCTGGAATTTTTAGTTCGCTAGCTAAGAATAACAACGAAAACAACCTTTCCTAATTTTATTCTTGTATATCGTTGCCTTGTAGCTATGACAATAGAAACGGTAGGACTGTTGAGAGGGCGAATCTTTATTGCGTCTGCAGTGTCACTCCAAACTTCAATTTTGATGACCATTTAGTAGAGAATGGCGCATGGAACGGTTTGGTTAGTGCTTTTAGAACATCATTGTCCAACTTGCTCCATTCTTCTATAATGGCAGTTCGGCATAGAAGAAGGGTGTTAAATATACGCCCATGTTTTAAAACTCTTCGGGAAAGAAGGCCCCAGAAATCCTCGATTGGATTGAGATCTGGACTAATGCTGGCCATTCGAGAACATGGATGTTACAATTCGCAAGAAACGATTTCGTGTTACGTGCACATTGGCAAACGGCGTTGTCTTGCTGAGATATCATGGTATCATCCATAATATTTTCAACAAATGGGATAAAACTTCGTCCAAGAGCTGCACATACGTTCCACAATTCATTGTGGTCGAAATGAAACACACTGGTGTTTTTCGAGCAAGACTTAAACCTGCTCAGATAATCAGAGAGCACCCTCCAAAATATCTCGATTCCCTTTTGGGGCTTTTCGCGTCTTATGTTCTGCCAAAAAATAGTTGATCCATCCGGTCCATCCACATTGAATTTCTTTTCATCGCTGAACACCACATTATCCCAGAATTGATACTTTTCTGGTCTTATATCGAGGCAATAAGCATGGAACGGGCTCACTTTTACCTTATTTAGTATGATTATCACTGCTTAAAATTGGCTGTACTGGACGTTTAGACACTGGAATATTCAATTCCTTCCTGATGTCACCCAGAGAAAGCCGACGATTGATTGCCAATCGCATAATTTCACGTTTTGCGCGTCCTGAAACCGATGCTGGACGCCCTTTTCTCTTGATGGTCGCATATTTCTCACCCAATTTCAAGAAATTATGGAACAGCGTTTTGCTCCTTTCTAGTCAACCTGCCATCTCACGGATTGTAAGTCTATTGTTACGATGGGCCTGAATTTCTCCGCGCTCGAATTATGAAAGAGTGGTCGATTTCGGAATTTTCTGAAAACCACAGAATAAATATGATAAGTTTTCGGTTATAATATAGGCTGGAAGAGTGTGATATTATAACAATGGTAATATTTGTTTTTAAAACTTACGTGGCCAGCGAAACCAAAAACAATCAGTTTGTCATTATAATTATTTCTTTCAAGGCAGATGAAAACGGTCGATATCCCGCATTTAAAGACATGTCATCACCGAAACTGTGTACACTCCCGCTTCACGTTACTCAATTTTTGAGTACAATTGTATGCTATCTCTTTTTCTCTCACGGAAATGTTACTCAATTTTCGTTAAAAAGTGGATCAACTTAATTTTTAATTAGATCCACTTTTTACGAAAATTGAGTAACATTTCCGTGAGAGAAAAAGAGATAGCATACAATTGTACTCAAAAATTGAGTAAAGTGAAGCAGGAGTGTAGTAAAAGAGAGATGACTTCAAACACACAAAACTGGAAAACAGAAGTTTTGCGGAAATAAATCCAATTTTAAAGCTTTGCAAATTTTCGGTTGTCTTTATATGTTTTTTGTTCAGTGTATGTGCTCACTAAGTGCAACGCAAGAAATATTTCTTTCATACAGTGTATGACAGAAGAAAATTTAATTGAAATTTACTTTGATTTATAAATTATCACTTATATTTAGCACAATATTTCAAATTGGTATGATTCAGATAAATCTTGAGCATGTTAAAAAAATTAAGATTTGTAATGAAAAAATGTGGCTGAAAACAGGGTTTAAGCAGGGTAGAGCGTTTTAAAATTATGGTAGAGATTCGTTAGAGGAAGCTATGGGAGCTATAGCTTTAATCAACTACATAACTGTCTACAAGGCTCGCGATGACTAGTAGCTACCTTATTTAAAATACCAGGATTTGCCTCCCTTGAAATTAATAGGGGCGATTTTATTTGGTGGGTTTGCATAAAACGACTCCGGTATTAAAGGACGCTGGAATTAAAAGGAAAGTACTAATCTGTCTTCTCATTTTCTAGTTACAGGTATTCCACTAAACAGCTCACGCTTTCCAGGATTCAACTCAGGTAAGATTCCCCGTTAAATCTCAATCACCCTCCTACCCTATTTTCCGAGGCAGCCGTCACAGACCATCTCGATACATAATTCATCTTCATCAACCAGATCACTCACCATCGAGAGCATCGCCACTAGCAGCAGTCCGCAGCCGTGGCGGAGGCGGTGATCCGGGGACCAAGGGTCCCAGGCCCGTCCTGCCTTCAATATCCATATCACGTGCCATTTTTGACTTTAACAATAAACATTACAAAATTGGCATCACAATCATCGACCGTCTTTATTTTTATTCAATTAGAGGAGCAGACCTTCTCCGCGTGACCGTCTCGTGCGGTTCTCGAGATCGTTTCGTTCGCGTATTCGTATCACTTTGCCTCTTGTCGTCGTCGTCGAACAAAGTTTCGCTATCCGCTTATCGCCGCGCGGTGACTTTCGACTGTGATGACAGTTTCTCTTGTCGCTCTTGTCGACATTCGTCCTTGCTGATAGAATCGGCTTTTTTTTTTTTCTCTCTCTCTCGGTGAAATGGTATCGATTCCTAGATGGAGTTTTTCTCAAATTTCCCGGAACATAAATTGGCATGGCATAAAATTCAATTAATTCTAACCAGCCAGCGCGGAAAGTGTTTTCCCAGAACATGGGCTGCAATTTCTGTGGGTCTGTCCTGTCACGTTCGAACCGAAGCGAGATGGAGAGGGCTCATCAATATTCCCTCTACATCGTACTGCCGGCAGCAGCCAGCAACCACACCTCTTGGCGAGGGCCTTAATTTTGGTCAACAACCAGGTGTGAAAATGTAAACAATCCCTTAGTCGATGATCGGTTGCGACAATCTGTGACGTGAGTGTCCCGTTTTAGTTGCAATTAATCTCTCCAAACCATGCACAGCAAAAGACCTCTGTACACGGCGACACGGCAATCGAAATGGTAATCGGAATCCACCGAGAGTCGACGGCGACGGCCAATGATGGAAGTTACGGAGTGATCGGCATTTGTCACCGTTGGTTGCGGCTCAAACGGACCGAACGGCGGCGGCGATCAATTCTTATTCGGACTAGGTCTCAGATGGCAACGACGGACGACGCGCGGGGGAAAGAACCGAACCGTTTCGGGATTTTGCGATTTTGCGCGCTACCCAAAGCTGGTGGAATATTTCCCGACCAGTTTTGATCAATTTTAATTGCTTGATTAAATAACGGAAAAGTTAATTGCAGCTCGCGAGGTTGGCTTCCCTGGCTCCGCTGAGATTTGTTAGAGTGGAAATTTTGTACGACTATTTGATTAGTTGGATTTCGATGTTTGGTGGATGGAAAAGGGTGAGTATTTGCAGTGAATAAAAAAATCGAGACTATGGAAATCTTTTTTTCTATATATACTTTAATTTCTAGGAAGTTTGTTATTGGCAAAGCTGTGGTAAAGGTACTGTCCATAACATTTCAAATTTTCATTACGTTCAAATAGAACACACGCAAAAGTCAACTGTCGGTGAAATTTTCATGGAATTCATGATTGATTGATTGGCTTGATTATCGAGACCAGATCATGAAAATCTTTTACTGTTTTCTACAGACGACGAAACATTTCTGCTGCCGCTAGCCGATGCACAGTGGGCAAGAACTGATGAAAACTAAGGACAAAATCTGTAACTTTTGTCGCTTTTGAGCGCGGATTGTAAACAAGGCTATTTCCACGTGAAAATTGCCTGGAGAACCGAATGGAACTGGTTTCAATCACCGCACGGATACGGTTGTGGTTATAGAGCTTATTTTATCCCACTTCCCCTTATATTCTTGAATAGTTTATAGATATCTTTGTACAAAAAGGCTCAAGATCAACCAAATTAGCTTTATGCTATGTAAAATTTCCTGGAGAATAGAATAGAAGTTGTTTCATCTACAGCACGGCTCTGTGAACGAAAATATGGCTGATTTTACCCCACTTCCTCTTATATTATTGAATACTTGATAGATATCTTTGCTCGGAGTCGCTCAAGATCAACGAAATAGGACTAGTCCAATGTGAAATTTCCTGGAAAATCAAAAAAAGGTTGTTTCAACCACCGCACGGCTCTGTGAACGACAATATGGCAGATTTTACCCCACTTCCCTCTTATTTTTAAATAATTTATAAATATCTTTGCACGGATAGGTTCAAGATCAACAAAATAGTGCTAATCCCATGTGAAATTTTCTAGAAAATCGAATAGAAGCTGTTTCAACTACCGCATGGCTCTGTGAACGAAGATTTGGCTGGTTTTACCCAACTTCCCCTTGTATTCTTGAATAGTTTATAGTTATCTTTGCACGGAATGGCTCAAGATCAACCAAATAAGACTTTTCATATGAAAAATTTCCTGGAGAATAAAATTAAAGTTGTTTCATCTACGGCACGGCTCTGAGAACGAAAATATGGCTGATATCACCCCACTTGCCCTTATATTATTGAATAATTCATAGATATTATTGCTTGGAGTCGCTCAAGATCAACAAAATAGGGCTAGTCCTATGTGAAATTTCCTGGAGAACCAAATAAAGGTTGTTTAATTTACCGCGCGGCTCTGTGAACAAAGATTTAGATGATTTTACTAACTCCTCTTATATTCTTGGGATAAATAATTCAACTATATGGGTTAAACTGGGGTGAAATTTGCCATATCTTTGTTTCCAGAGCCGTGCGGTGGTTGAAACAAGATCTATTCGATTTTACAGAAAATTTCACATTGGACTTGCCCTATTTTGTTGATCTTGAGCGACTCCGAGCAAAGATATCTATAAATAATTCTATAATATAAGGGGAAGTGGGATAAAGTCTGCCATATCTTTGTTCACATAGCCGTGCGGTAGATGAAATAACTTCTATTCTATTTTTCAACAAAATTTTACACAGGATAAGCCTTATTTGGTTGATCTTGAGCCACTCCGAGCAAAGATATCGATAAACTATTCAAAAATATAAGGGGAAGTGGAGTAAACCAGCCATATCTTCGTTCACAGAGCCGTGCGGTAGTTGAAAGAGCTTCTTTTCAATTTTTCATGAAATTTTACATGGGATTAGCACTATTTTATTGATCTTGAGCCTTTCCGTGCAAAGATATCTATAAATTATTTAAAAATAAAAGGCAAGTGGGGTAAAATCAGCCATATCTTCGTTCACCGAGCCGTGCGGTGGTTGAAACAACCTCTTTTTGATATTCCAGAAAATTTTAAATTGAACTAGTCCTATTTTGTTGTTCTTGAGCGACTCCGAGCACAGATATCTATAAACTATTCAAGAATACAAGGGGAATTGGGGTAAAACCAGCCATATCTTCGTTCACAGAGCCATGTTGAAAAAACCTTTATTCAATTTTCCAGGAAATTTCACATGGAATTAGCACTATTTTGTTGTTCTTGAGCCTTTCCGTGCAAAGATGTCTATAAATTATTCGATAATATAAGGGATAGTGGGGTAAAATCAGCTCTATAACTCCAAACCAAACAATATCCGTGTGGTGATTGAAACCAGTTCCATTTGATTCCCCAGTCAATTTCCACACGGAAATGGCCTTGTTTACAACCCGTGCTCAAAAACGACAAAAGTTACAGATTTTTTCCTTAGTTTTCATCAGTTCTTGCCCACTGTGCGATGGTTTAAAACAAAGTTGCGACATAGATTTTAGTCGTTCAAAATTTCGATGATTGCTGGTTTATTAACGCATACACATGATATTTATTATATGGTATCAAATTTTAGAAATTAATATCATCAACCCATAACCCCAACCCAAAATATGAAATATAATCACACGCCTTAATTCTAACCTGTTTGTAACTATTTTCTTTCTACTTTTTATCCTCCACGTTCGCTTGAATTGAGAGAATGAGCATGAGCATGATTGACCGCCCGAGGTTGCCACTTCTTTTTTCCACAAACCTCTCAAGCTTCGGCTTTAAAGTAAGTGACCAATAACTCTAAAGTTTGTGTTGCGGTTAGCGAAGCAGTTAATTCTAATTCTAACTAGATTTTTTTTATATTCTAACTAAATTTTTACTGTGTTTGCTGCTATTTTTAGCCTACATTTAGCACTAATTTAAGGTCCAACTTTTAAGTTTACACATGCAGAAACTAATCACTCTATTGTCGTCAAAAACAATGGTTTTTCCCACTCATTCAACGTGCTGTCGTCTGTCATCTATTGAAAACAGCGTTGACAACCGTCACCATAATCCCATCGAGTAACACCGCAAAATGCTTTCCGGATGCAGTGTACCCAGCGGCAACATCCTCCCCCTCGTAACACTGGCCACCGGTCCCAGTTTTACCACCATCTATTTATGCCCACGATAGCCAGTTTTGCGACGGGCCTACGCAATAATCCCCTCGCAGTTCTCACGACAGCCTGACGAATTCTTCCGTCACCACCAGGTACAATCTCCATCACTCGTCCCCTGATCCAACTATTTCTCTTATCGTCTTCGACAATCTGCACCAGGTCATCGGTAGCGATTGGCTTCGCTTCCCCGAACCATTTTGTTCTCCGGGTTAAGGTCGGCAATATCTCTCGAACCCATCGCCTCCAAAAACAGTCAAGTTGATGGTTGATCATGTTCCAGGAGTTCTTCATAGCTAACGAGCTATCGATCGGTTCTGCCACTGGATGTCGAACGGCACCTGAGCCTTCTAGCAGGAAATGGTTTGGAGTCAGTGTTTCGCTTTCCTCCGCGTCCACGCAGATGCCTGAGTGGGCGACTATTGACGATCGACTCTTCGATTACAAACGTGTTCAGGGATTCGTCGTCAAGCTTCCGGTCATTGTTGTAGGCACCCATCATCGCCAGTGTGAAGAAGGAGGAATTAAGAACCACTTAGTTGTTGTATTAGTCAGGGTTGCGGCAAGGCCTATTTGAAGCTGCCTCATGAGCACCTCCTTCGCGCCATGGAAATTGTGTCGTTTTCCATGTGGATTTTGGCTGGGGCCCCGCGACGACCCACGAACCGACGAATGCTCTTAATGCAAGCATCCGTTGACAAACTGTGCACCACCTCGCAATGTACTGCTCGAACAGAGAGACGAGGGAACAGCGCTATCCACCTTTTTGCGGTGCTGTCGTGTCGTGACACATGATACCGCTGCCGTATTTCATTTACTACGGTTCCCGAGTTTGCGTGCCGCAACTTCCGATAAAAGGCTTCCACGATCAGAAGCGTCACCCGATGATATCTGGGAAGGAAACGGCGTCAGTTGATTCAATACAGTGTGCTTGCTCAGGCCTTCCTTCGGTATGCGCGAGGAATTTTTCCATGCTTGAAAGCGTCACTAGTTCTCCAGCGTAGGCCTGCCATTGTGCCATTCGAATCAAGGTAGTTTCTGCCTGTTGTTGCTTCTTTTGAGTGAGGTAATCAGTATTCTTCTCTTCACCGTAGACCTTCCGCTTTCTCTATGAAGGCGCTCCCATTTGGAAAAAAAAAAACATCCGCAATCCACTACTGATACGGGTACTGCAGTTTCGGCGTGAACGTTACAGACTCATAACTCTTCCTCGACGTTCTTTCGTGGTGTTTTCTGGTTCGGCCACTCTTCCTCGGGTTTCTGTAGAAATGATGGTCCTTGAAACCAGACTTCTCCTACTTCCAGGGATGAGCCGTTTCCCCATTTGATGGCATGATCCGCTGGATTCTGCTTTGATGGTACCCACCGCCACTCGTTCACCTCAGTTTGCTCCAATATTTCGCCAATCCTGCAGGAAATTTACTGTTTGTACAACCGGGGATCTGCTCACAACCAGGCGAGCACCATCGTCATATCTTGCAGCAGTATCTTTCCATGGATCATGAGAAAACCTAACAACCCAAGCGTACTTCGATCCGCTCATCAAGCATCGTAGGACTTGCCTTTTTGTAGGGCGATCATCACTGTACACGAATTGCTGAACATCGTTTTTGAGTTGGGCGCAATAACTCAGAGCGTCTAAATCCGTCAGCCATAGCATACCAAGCACTCGTCCGTAGACCGTGCTTTTGTCCAGAAATAGGTGTCGGCTGCTAGCATCCGTATCATCCCCCAAGCGCTGTTTCACGTAGCTACTATTCGATTACCAGTTTCGCAATTGGAAACCTCCTCTGCTATGGCTCAGCTTCACATGCTCCGCTATCTTAGCAGCTTTTGCTTCCGTGTGGAAACTGTCTATGTAATCGTCGACGTAGTGCTTGGATATGATTCCTTCTACGGTTCAAGGAAAATTGCCGGCGAATTCTGTAACTCTTCTATTTTTGACATACTGCGCCGACCCTGGGGTAGTGGTTGCTCCGAAGATGGCCACATTCACGACTTAGACCTCCGGTAGAGCTGTCGGATCCTTGCGATACATGAAACACAGCGAGTATCGATCCGCTCCACTTATCAACATTTGATAGAACAGCTCCTTAATATCGGCGCTGGCTGCCACTGCGTACTGACGGAATCTTGACAACACGGCGAGTAACGACGTAGGTTGATCCGGACCTTTGAGATGCATTAAATTTAGAGAAATCCCGTCGACTGTTGCTGCGGCATCCCAGATGAGACGTATCTTCTCTGGTTTCTTCGGATTCGCCACCGCTCCAAGTGGAAAATACCAGACCCGTTTAGGATTCGCTGTTTTCAATTCGTCCTTTCTGGATCGGTGTGCGTAGCCCTTCAGCTGATATTCTCCTATCTGCCAGTGAGTATTCTCCTTCCACATTGGATCCATCCGACGCTCCTGGCACTCCAGTATTCGTAAAACCTACTTTCACAACAATCCGGTCTCAAATCGATCGCCAATTCTCGAGAATTTGTTCGACTCTTCTATCTTTGGCAGAGAGCAATTCAGTTACCGGTTTGGCTCCGAAATCTTCGAGGGAGAAATAATCTTTCTCCAATTCATGCAAGACACGGTCATGGTCGCAATCACAAGCGTGGAAATTGAGGGTATATGAAAAGTGGCTTGCGACATATTAAACTTCATGATTTTGCAAAATTTCGTCTTCACCCGAGCAGGAGACAACAACATATGATTACTTAATTTTGATCTTGATAACTGGCCTTGGTATTAAACAGCTCAGATTAAGAGGTAAAATACCTAAGTAAAACACCCTCAGAATGTCCTCCGAAGACAATGTTTTGGAAAATCATGAAGTTTGATATGTCGCAAGGCAGGTTTTCGAAAAGATTTGAATATGGCCACTTTTCCTGAGGAACTCGGATCCTGCAAGGCCTCGTTCAGTGACCAGTATGTTCAGAAGTCTTCAAAAAGTCGTCTGATGACCTAGTTTTGCTAAATCAGGACATTTGATATCCCGCATGCATGTTTCGCATCTAAAATTATTCCGCCCGCCATCCCTGAACAGGAACTTACCCCAATATTACCACCTTGGAATGTTAAACTACGGATATTTTCGGAATGATCAGTACAGATCCGCAAACTAGGATAACTTAAGATCCACAAACTATGATAACTGCGGGGTAGGTCGAGACACGGACGAATCCGCCACCTCAACAGGAAAAAGTAACGTGTTGGATCTCAGACGTTGCGAATCAAAACAAACCCAAAAAGGAAAGAGTTCTCTCCCATGTGCGCATCAAAACAGAGTGCATGCAATCTATCGCTAGAAAAACTATCAAAAGCTATCATTGGTACATGAGCGCCTACCAAACGTTACCTTTTGCCTGTTGAGGTAGCGGATTCATCCGTGCCTCGACCTACCCCGCAGTGGGATGTTAGGCAAAGGTAACGTCCTTGGTTCGAGAACAACTTTATCCATGCCCTTTCGCTCAATTTTCAAAACTTCTATTCTATTTCCAACCTACCGTACACAGACGGAACTTTCAACACTTTCTCTTCAGATCTCTCATTCTAGCAAACATTACTATCCACTCTTGATGACTCATTGTGATGAGCGAACATTTCCTTTTACATCATAATGGTTACTCCACGCACGGAGAGTACAAAACATAACAATTACAGTGTGTTCTTTGGCCAGTTTCACAATCTCGAAATATTGTCTCAGAGAGGCATTCAGTATTTGTGGACTTTGTCCATGGGACGTAAATGCAGTTCCCTGCTCACTTCCCTGCTCAGTTCCCTGCACACGAACGCCTCCAAGTTTCTAGAAGATTCCACACAAAACCCCGTCGTGTGTGATAAAACTACTGATGTATTATGCCGAACCTTGGAACTGATTGCGAACTACGGTTCATCGAAATGGGATTGCGTACACAACAACTTTCAAGGTTTTTGGGCAAACAGATTAAAAGATGCGTTTGAAGAGCTTGAACTTATTCTACTTCTAGAAGCTCATTGAAGATAAGACTGGAAAGCTTCTTCAACTTGAACTGCTCTGCTTAAAAACTCAGAGACTGCCAGTTTGACAAAGCGATGTAACAGATGCATTATGGTGTAATTATCACAGGAATCGAAACTGTTTTAAAAGCGTCAATTTGTGACATTTAAGGTCTGTATCCGCAATAATCCGGACACCTCAAAACATGAATAAAACATAAATTTCGCATTGTATTTCCGTCGAAGTTGTTTATTTCAGATTTCTGGGATGTGTTTTAACAATTCGTGAAGACAAAACATAGTTATTCGGTATTTGCATAAAATTTTAGAACTTTGCGCTTAACTCCGTCCATTAGGGTTTGTACAGACTCTTCAGAAATCGTAGAAGCCGTCTTTGTCCAAATTTGCTGGAAGTGCTGGAAGAAACAAGGATCCAAAGACATCAATTTGATTCCTTGCTTCTTTCTAGAAAGCTTCCGCTTCATCAGAGCCCAATATCTCTCGATTGGTCGTAGCTCTGGGCAATTTGGCGGGTTTGAGGTTTTTGGTACAATGTTCACTTGATTTGTTTGGTACCACTCCATCACAGTTTTAGCATAGTGGCATGATGCCAAATCGGGCCAGAACAAAGGTTTTTCTTTGTGACTTTTGATGAAGGGTAGCAATCGCTTCTGCAGACACTCTTTCTGATAGATCTCCTTGTTGATTGTGCCTGTAGTGACGAAAGTTTTACTCTTTTTGACACACGTGCAAATTGTTTGCCACACAAGGTATGTTTTGAGAAATTTCGATGCCTTCTTCGTTCTGAAATGCTCAGCTGTAGCATTTCTGGCTATAGCAGAATAAAAAGCCACCCTTGGAAGCTGCTTGAAATCCTCCAGGACATAAGTTTCATCGTCCATAACAACGCATGAAAACTTCGTCAAATATTCGCAAACAAACGTCGTTGGATCTCACGTCGAGTCCGTGATTTTGTTGCCAAGTTCTGTTTGTCGTTGCGATTTGGAACTGTTTTTACTATATACGACTTAAGTCCCAAACGTTGTTTTGATTTTTGGGCAAAACCAGGCGACATCCCTATTTTACGAGCCACCGTTCGAATGGACAGATTTGGGTTTACGTAAATAACCTTTTCACCTTTCGGTCCATGACAGGATCAGCGCGTCCAATGTTCTTGTCACTTCTTGGTTTTCTCTCCACCGTCAATTTAGGCAAATCCGTGGATTTCGGCAAATCCAATGTTTTTCCAAGGTCCCATATTGACAAGTCAGGATATGCCGTACGCCCGTACAAAATTCGCTCGCGCACTTGTTTTTTATTCGTCGCCATCTTGAATACTAATCATGAAATGTAAACATCAATCATAGTCTTTTTCATCATGGAATCTCAGCTAGACCACAGTGAAATTTTTCATTCCTCCGTGCAATATTTCAAAAGTTACAATGATTTGAAGGTGTCCGGATTAATGTGTATACAGACCTTATCTCTTGATAAGGTGATAATCCATGTCGCTGAGATTTGACTCTTTATTTGATTTGCCCAGAAGAGTCACGTCACTGCAAGTGATCTTTCTTACTTCACAAAGTGACATAAATCACTGACTCTCGTTCTGAGGTTGTTCCAACCCTCACTGAATGAGAATAATTTAAAAACAGTGTGAAATTAGGAATATACTGATTTATGATTCATCGCTGCGAGTTAAGTAAGGATTCAACAAAACATATATTTTAAAGTTCTACATCGCCCAATATCCATCGGAGTTCATCAAGTTTGCTTCCGTTGAATCCACTCGGCCCAACTTTATGCCACACTCTTCAATCCAGCCAACTGTCTGCCCATGCACATTACAAGCCACATCCAATCAAAATCCAGCAACGCCGACACATCCCTGAATTTCGGAACACGACGACAAATTGCTTCGGGCCGATGAAATTTGCACCATCATTCGAAAAATTTAATACTATCGAATTTACATATTTCCCGCTGACGGTTGACTTGAGGCAACTCTGTATCGTCCTCCGTAGACTGTGTATGACCACCCCAGACAGAAGTTGTCACACTTTCCGAGAATGTGTCCAACATCTATGCTCCGTATGTGCCACTGACTGGTGTGTACGCAATAAATAAATATTAGCACATATAGAATGACATCCCCGGATCCGAGCGGTGCCGTACACATTGTATCGCCGGAAGGTTTTTCGAGAGGCTTGATTTGGTTCTTCCGATAGGACGCGACCATCTGACATACTCTGCAAGGACGACGACGATTCCTCATATGTGCTTATATGACTCCTACGGAAGTATGCTAATTCGAACAGATGCGTCCATGGCGTGAGTGTGTGGTTTTTCGTGCACCGCGAGAAAATCGATCATGGAAATGGAATTAATTTCGAAGGCTCCTTCCAACTCCTGGCCAGTTCCGTGCATAGGAGATTGACAAGCGCGACCGTGACGCACACATACACACACACACGCCAATTCCGGGAGGACCATTTAAGTGTGATTCTTCTGCCTAGGGGCATTATGGTCTCGACTGTAAATATGGAACTAATTTTCCGTAATTACCGCAAGGGGGTGCCCTTCGACAGTGTGATAAAGTCGCTCACGTGACCTGTCATTAGGGGAGAGAGGGAGGAAGATGAGCAGTTCTGAGTTGGTTTTTTTTTCTAGGTTAAGAGCTCGTAAAAATGATGAACATATGCTCCTCGGTAAATGTGTCTAGGCTTCATGGCGGGAGCTCACCACTAATTGGTTGCGTGCCAAGCGTGTTCGCATGTAAACGATGATTAAAGCTATGCGACTCGGTATATTTTGGTATTGTCAAACCTAGTCCCGAGTTGGAACAAACTTGTTCGGCACTGAGAGTAGATTTATGTTCCGAGCATCTTATGTAAACAACAACCTCCCCCTGAGGTCGAACAAGATTTTTGACATTTACACAGCCTCCTGTTGTTTGCTTTCCCGCAGCCGTCGAGCCACGTGCCAAACCTCCGTGTCAGTATCGATCAGCAATTTAATTCTAATCCAATCTTCTTGCACTGCGTATTTACCTTTACCTAGTGAGCACGTGGCGTTTAAATTGTCAAACAGCACGCGGTCAATGTTGGGCTCCGGCCTTTTCTGTCTCTCGCCCTTCCCATCTTCACCGTCATAAATCATCTGTCATCGTGCAAACAAGTGTCGTTAAAATTCTTCTCCACCATAAATCATTAAATTAATTGAATCTTTTCGCAAAAACGGAGCCCACCGACGATCGGCTGAAAGAGGTAGAGTTCCTCTATCAAGTAGCTACGTTATTCCTACTTAGCATAAAACTTGTCCTGGCCATTTCTGGCCGCGCACGGACGGCGCGGTTTCTTCATTCGTCAGATGTCGCACTCGTGCAACCGAGAAGCACATTTATTGATTGAAAAGTCAGTGGCGGTGAATGATGACGGAATGGAAGAAAAAAAAATCGAATCCGAGAGAACATGGACAACCATGATCTACGTCAACACGTGTGTGTGCATTCTCTCGGCGGAGCTCAAATTCACTACCTTGGAGGTCCGGCGAGCAAAAACACTCAACTTACGCGGAAAATGTTTTATTGTTCCAGGAGAAGAACGATCAACGAATCAGTTTGGAAAATTGGATGAAGAGGAAGAGGGGACACCGAAAGAGTTATTCTGGAGCTGCCGAAGACGACGACGACGGCGAGGTTGTCGTTGTCATCGAAGCCGCAAACGGTCAAACGTCTTTCTTGATTTGGAAGTGTGCGAGCTGACCCGGTTTGGATTACATTATAATAAATGTTTAACAAAGCGGAGGAATTTTCGCGTCGTTCGAAACGAGTGAGGTTCTGAAGCCGGTAGGCGGTTGTGGACAATATTGGGATTGGGATTGATTTTTTTTTGATGAATTATGATGGAAGAGAAAGGATGTGTTTTCGTTCAGTGTGAAATGGGTTTCAATTGTTATGTTATAGAATTAAAAATATGTTTTGATGATAAGCAAAGCAATACGAACGAGTTTAGAGCCTCAACAATCTTTTATAAATTTTTGCAAATAAGATTACCAACACGACTTTCCAAATTGCATAATAACCACGATTACTGTAAAAATCGAGTTGCATAAAACTTGTATTTTTGCAAATCAGTTGCATAATGCATGTATGAGAATCCAGTGCAATTGCTTATGTAGCAAAGACAACAGTAGACCATTATGCTACACAGCCGCACTTCAAGAAAAGTGATTGAACATAAGGCAAGGCGTCACACGGTTAAGTTTCCACCCACAGCCAACCCATTGAATCAAGATTAGCCATTGCCCTATCTTTTGCACTTCATGTATGTTGGATGCTACTGAATACAATTGTCCACGAAAAATAAGCAAAAAATCGGTGAGGGCGCAAAACAACTTAGGGGGATTAAACTATTCTAGGCAAGCCAAGCTAGACAAGCTGGTTGGTAAATGATTGGAAAATGCGTACCGTATGTGCTTCGCGTACCTGTACGTGTAAAATAGATCCTTTTGGGATACTTAGCCTAACGTCCAGTTGGTCCTATCCCTACCTCCCCAATGTGTCGACTGGGATATGAGTAACCATAGGAAAGATAGAGTAGCCAACCACGGTTTGGACCTTACCTTGGTCATACGCTGACAGGGAGGGGGTCATATGCTGTAGGGTGCACTCTATCCGAACGTCTGTCCTGCATGTCAGGGGCGGCTCAAAACATCGTATGTTCTCCATGTTAGTAGCGGCTGATCATCGTCCTCGCACTAACATGGTACTCTTAACAGTGCTGTGCACGATGGTCCTACGGCGGAACAGGGGGTTGGGGAAGGTCCAACATGGTAACAAAAATCCAAAGTTACAAATAATACAGAAGTTAATATGGATATTTGATAAGTAAGGCAAGCTTAGCAGAGTCCACACTCTTATGAGTATTTTCGCAGCGTTGTTCACACATGTACCATTTATTTGCTTCATGATCCCTTTATCGTTTAATATCGAGAGAATTTTTCAAAACTGCTTGAATTTTTTTGTTTATTAAAGGGTCATACTTCTCACATGAGCGTAACTATTGTCGGTAGTCCAACTTATTATTTGGATATTGTTCTATTGGCACTGCATGTAAAAATTACGAGCAACAAAAACAGTGCATGAGGTTTATTTGTAGAAAAATACGGGTAAGCGGAGTATCTCAACTTTATATCAGGTAATTTAATTAATATCATATAACCAAGTTATCACAAAACTATATTAAGTGAAGAGCTTTGATGGAAGACAATATAGAATTAGTGGTTTGAAAATAGGGTGCCGAGAACAGTCAGCATTTCTCCTACTTGATGCACACAAAATATTTTGAAACTCTGCACATTTCGGTCGGTCAAAACTGGAATGACTCGAAATTATGATACGATCGAAAGGTAATCAAATGAAAAACGTCGATCTAAATATTTAAGATGTTAGCCTACCTCTTTCATTCGTCGCGTATGTACCAAATATGCCAGAAATTCTACGGTTATGCGTAAATTCACTATGGCATCATGATAATTATCTTGCTATTAAGTTTTTGGGTACTTTTTCGTCATTTTCAAGGGTGTCCACGATGAAATTGCCACACACAAAATTGATTCGCAAAATTCGAGTTTTCATCCGATTGCCATCAAATTTTCAGGGATTGAGAAATAACTATTAAACTTCATTTTCACATTTTACTCGTATTTTATTTACAGTCCATACGCAAATGCCCGCACCTTGGCCTTAACCCCGGCCATAAGATTCTGCACAACCTGTGAATCAACCGTTTTTTGCATGTAAACCCATACTTTCTTCAGTTCCTCGACTGTCTTCACTACTTTAGGTCGTTTAAGGAGGTGCTGCTTCATAATCGCCCAGTACTTCTCGATGGGGCGGAGCTCCGGAGTGTTGGGAGGGTTGAACATTTTCGTCACGAAATTGACCTTATTGTCCGCATACCACTTCAGCACGTCCTTGGAGTAGTGGCATGATGCCAAATTCGGCCAGAAGATTGTTGGGACGTTGTGGGCCTTCAGGAGAGGAAGCAGCCGCTTCTGGAGGCACTCTTTTATGCACACCTGTCCGTTCATCGTGTCCTGGGTCACGAAAGGTGCACTCCGCTTCCCGCACGTGCAGATGGCTTGCCAAACCAGGAATTTCTTCGCAAATTTGGACATCTTCTGAGTGCGGACATGCTCCGGAACGCTGAACTAATCCTTGGCCGTGAAAAACAGGTTGCCGAGGATTTGTTTGAAGTCGGCCTTCACATATGTTTCGTCGTCCATGATGCAGCATTCAACTTTCGTCAGCATGTTGAGGTACAACTTCCTGGCACGGGTTTTGGCGGACTTGTTCTGCTTCTCGTCGCGATTAGGGGCCTTTTGTACCTTGAACGTTCGAAGCCCAGCCTTAGTTTTGGCCTTCTGGACAAAACTTCGGCTTAGGTGCAGCTTCTTAGCCACATCCCGAACGGAGGCGTTCGGATTTCGGTTGAAGGCCCCAACTACGCGGTTGTAATTTTTGGTGCTGTACGGAATACTTTTTCCTTCACTTCTGGGCTTCCGATCGGTGGTCAACCGTTCCTCGAACCGCTTAATCACTCGCGACACCGTGGAATTCGCGATTCCCAACGTTTTAGCGATGGAACGATGCGAGAGATCCTGGTTCTCGTGATGAATGCGCAAGATTTTATCACGCACGAGCTGTTCTTTCGACTCCATTTCCGCGAGTTTTGATCACAGGACTTTAAAACTTGCAGGATGTAAATAATGCACTATGAACTAAATCCACCCAAATTTTCATTAAATTCTACCCAACGGTTAAAAAGTTAGAGCAATTTCATAGTGTGGCAATTTCATCGTGGACACCCTTTATTGTGATAAAATTGATAGAAATTACACAATATCCCTGGTTAAAGACTGTATTTGATGAAATTTGAACACACGCAATTGTTCGTAACTTTTTAGCGTGTGGGTAAAAATTATGGAAATTTTAACTGAATGTATTTCATTGTGTTGTGTCAATTGTGTAATGAGTTTTGTGAAAATCGGTCGAGTGATCTCAGTGATGGCTTCGAATGAAGAGAAAGTGCGCCAACAAATTTTGGGCACTCACTTCGAAAACCCAAGCGTCTCATCGATGGATCGGAAAACAGCTCGGAATCGCACATTCAACCGTATCTCATGTGATCAAAACGTTCAAGGACCGTAAGACAACCAAGCGGAAAAATGGTAGTGGCAAAAAATGTGGCACATCAAATCCGGAGAAGGCCAGAATGATATTGAACCCATTCAAGCGTTTTCCCAACATTTCTATCAGGGATGTTGCGAAAAAGGCGAAAGTTTCAGTTTGTTTTGTGCAGAAAACAATGAAACGTTCTGGATTACATGTGTACAAGGTCCAGAAGGCACCGAACCGGAGCGATAAACAGAGCTCGGTGGCCAAAACTCGTGCAAGAAAACTGTACAGGGAGTGGCTCACAAAACCGTTCTGCATTGTGATGAACGATTAGACCTACATTAAAGCCGACACCAAACAAATTCCAGGACAGGAACACTACGTCGCCACCTCTAATTTGGCCGTTCCGGAGAGTGTACGGAAGAAGAAACTGTCGAAATTCCCAAAAAATTCCTTGTCTGGCAAGCGATCTGTGGATGTGGCAAAATCAGTCAGCCCTTCATCACCTCTGGGACCGTCAACGGACAAATCTACAAGGACGAATGCCTCCAAAAACAACTTCTGCCCTTCTTGAGATCTCACGATGGCCCGACACTGTTTTGGCCGGATTTGGCATCTTGCCACTATACCCGGCCCGTCTTATAGTACGTTCACACTACTGCTTATATTACGTGATATAGAGTATCTTGATACCAACAACCATATATCTAGTTTTCACTGGAAATTATGTACATGTCATTTTATATCAAGATACTCTATATCACGTAATATAAGCTGTAGTGTGAACGTACTATTAGACTGGTACAAAGATAATAATGTAGTTTTTGTACCAAAAGACGTCAACCCTCCAAACACTCCGGAACTTCGCCCAATTGAAAAATTTTGGGCAATCATGAAAGCAAAGCTCGTTAAAACTTCAAAACTGATAGAAAATAAACTCGAACTAAAGAAAGTGTGGTTAAAAGTAAGTAAGCAAGTCGGTCCTATCATTGCCCAAAATTTGATGAAAGGGGTCAAGACAAAGGTGCGGGCATTTGGGTTGGGAGAAGAGGTTCAATAAACCAATGATGTCAAAACTTAACCATTTAGTAGTACTTTATTTCCAGAAAGTTTGAAAAGAATCAGGCTCAAGGAAACTATTGGTGACCTATTTTGTGTGTCCAAATTTCATCGAATACAGTCTTTATTTTGCCGCTAGGACTCCAAATGATTAATCTGAGATATTTGCTGCATAATCTTCGAATGTCCTAAATTCAACCTAGATCTGGAGAAAATATTCACAAGTTCAAAATTATGAGTTCTAACGAAATCATATGTAGTGATTTAAAAAAAACTGTTTTCCCAATTTTACTGACAAAATACGGTCTATTTTCCCAACTATAACCTTTCATATTCATTTGATAGCTTTATGTTGAAATAAGCGAATATGAAGTGGGGGGTATAAATATGTCGTTGTATATTTTCTGTATTTGTTTATAACAAATCTGTATTAGATAAATTATAATGTTTTGCTATATTGTGCGTTGGACCAGATTTGTTGAAATCTTCATTGAAGGAAAATTGCGTACAAAGAAATGTGTTTAATTATAAGTAGAAAACCTTAGTAGCAAACCTAACTGAAAACCTATAAACCTTCATAACATGCATATCCCTCGAAAGTTTTTGCCCTAAAAATTAAGTTTTTTTTTCATTTTCGCTGTAAAAATCACAAAAAACTTATTAAGTTTATCCAAACAAGCATACTACCAGCCAATTGTAGTTCAATTATTTAATAAGTTATTATAAAAAAAGTGTATTCGATCGTATCATATAAGGCTGAAAAATGGGACACATATACTCTATGCTGGCCATTCTGATTGGCCATACTTTTTTTAGGGAAGATTATGTTTTGGCCAATTAGTGAGTATCCTATTAAAGGGTGTCCACAGTTAAATTGCATCACTTTAAACTCGTCCTCAAAAAAAAGTCTCTCAACAGATTGTAATGAAAAATTTAGTGAAAAAAAATACAACGTTTAATCTTGGTTTAGATTTTCTTATTTCACTGTATTCATTTACCAAATCCAAAATCCCAAACTTTCTTCTCTTTCTGCTTTCAACCATGACTTCACCATTTCCTGTTCTGTAGTGGCAACTTTAGGATGCTTACGACGTTCGTGCTTCATTATAGGCCAATATTTTTCAATTGGCTGCAACTCTGAAGAGTTTGGGGGATTAAGATGCTTCGGCACGTAATTAACACCATTCGTCTTGTACCACTCCAGAACATCCTTGGAGTAGTGACAAGAGGCTAGGTCCGGCCAAACAGTTCTAGGAACATTGTGTGTTTTGAGAAACGGAAGCAGTTGTTGACCATTCACAGTTGAAGTTGTCACGAAAGGCTTGCTCCGTTTACCACACGAACAAATCCCCTACCAAATTATGAATTTCTTGGGGAACTTTGACACATGCTGAGAGACTTTGGAACATCGAACTTGTCACATACTGGTTGCCGGGAATTTGTTTAAAGTCGGCTTTTACGTGTGTTTCATCGTCTATGATGCAACAGTGTGGTTTCGTCAACATTTGTGTGTACAGCTTACGCGCACGTGTTTTAACTGTTCTATTCTGTTTTTCATTGCGATTTAGAGCTTTCTGAGCTTTGAATGCTTTGGTCAAGTACATCTTTTTCCCGACATCCCGAACGGAACAGTTGGGTTTGTGTTTAAAGGCAGCAACCACTCGCTTTACACAGTACGGAACACTTTTTCTACCACTCACCTTCTCGACAGTTAAACGTTCCCCGAAACATTTTATGACACGAGACACTGTAAACTGGTGGATTTTCTACATCTTTCTGATGGCTCGCTGACAAAGAAGTGGGTTGTCGAGGTGCGTGTACAAAATGTTCTTGCGCACTTGCTGTTCCTTCGACTCCATTTTCGAAACTACGACAATGAAACTCACGCAGTGCAAACAATACACGCTGAGGTCATTCCACCCAAAATTTCGTTGAAATCAACCCAAATTGCGAAATGTTACAGCTTATTGAAAGTGATGCAATTAAACTGTGGACACCCTTTAGTATTTTAGTACGGTTTAAATTGCTTGTAAAGGGCACAGTCATCAAAAAAAAAAAATGAATATGGTAAAAAATAAGTGTGTAATGTAAGCGGGAAATCAGTGAAATTTAATTGATTCATAAATTAATGAAAGCAGTTCTTGTTTGTTCTATTTCATTCTGTTTCGCTTTTCAATCACTTAATTATAACGCGAGAAACGTTAGACGAATATTTGATTGTGACAAATTTTTGTCTCTTAGCAACAAGAGTAGCTCATAGGTAAACGTAGACGCACAAGAGCCGCTCCAATCGTAATTATTTATTGATTTTTTTCTCGGCGTGAAAGTACCACCAGTTGTCCTATCCATTACAGAAGGTTCAATGACAATCGGAATAATAACATAAAATTGAATTTAACTTTGTTATAATTGAAGTCCATAAGCCACTTCAAATGGACCATTAAATTTTCTAAAGACTTCTTGTCGATTTAGAGATCATGGTTGTAGACTTGTAGATAACTTCAAAACCTCATTAACTCTGGCTATGGTGATTGGGATGGAACGTACTATTTGAAGCAGTGAAAAAATGATTAAGGGAAACGGACAGTATATGGCATTGTTTCACGGACAGAAAGTAATTTGTTTTGAATTAAAACATTTTTTGTTGTATTTAAACAAACAAACCCTGTTGAAATATATTGAATTTTGATTGTTTTGATAATACTGTTTTATTATAAGTTCAATATAAGATAACTTTTGTTTTTAACGAGGTTTTTTTCCAGACTTATTTTTGCATTTTTGTGCACCTAGAGACCATAATACAATTACGCCTAATGAACTACCGTTAAGGCAAAATTTGAGATAGGCGTAGTTGTATAATGGTCTCTAGGGGCGCAAAAATGCAAAAATAGGTCTACTAAACACCTCCTCTGGGATGAAAGCTCGGGTAAAATTTTAGCTCCTGGGCGCCCATTTTAAATCACAACCCACGGTGAGGACTGGCGCTTGAACCTATCTATTTAGTACTGTATTTGGAGGTGATGCCAATGCAGAACCCATAGCATCAGGGAAGGTAAGCCCTGATTCTCCGAAAAGTAGGAGGTTGGTGTAAGGCCCTGCTAGCCAAACTGTACAACAAATCTAGCAACGGAAAGTCAACAAGGGAGCAATTTCGATGGTATCGGAGCTCAACTCATAGGCTCGGAAAAGTTGGCCATGTCAAGCAAAACAATGCATTAGGTCCTAAGTAACATTGAGAGACTCTCTTTGTCGACTTTCTCTTTGGGTTCCTACGGCTATGTAAAAACATGTTCAACTATTTTCAACATACAGTACGGTAGTATAAAGTGTGATTAGTGATTCAATACGTTGAAAACACCAGCAACTCGTTTAATAGACAAGTTATTACCCAAAGAGAAAGTCGACGAAGAGAATCTCTCAATGTTACTTGGGACCTAATGCATAGTTTTGCTTGATTTGTCTGCACCGGCTAATAGTCAGAATCTGAGAGATAGGACAGCTACTGGAAGAGTGGAAGGTAGCAGTAATATGGCGCTTCTACAAGAAAGGCTACAAGTTGGAATGAAAATGTCTCAACTTTATCGGAAGCTCACGCATATTATCCGATGTACTGAAGGTCCACGGGTTAGTAGCGATGGAGGAGGTGGAAAGGATACTGGAAAGGATCCATGGTGCGAACGTTTGGAGGTAATTATACCATCTACCAGAACTGCGGTTACACGTGTGCTAGGAACAGCGTTCAATGTGATAGGCGATATGCAGAGGTGCGTGAACGATTGGTGACCGATCAACGAAAGCATTTACTATAGCATAAGCAACATGCACAGGCTACTCTTTGGAAGTACTGGTGATGACAATAACGTTTTCAACGAGCAGCTTGAACGCGAGTACGATCGCTGCCCAAGCCACGACCTCAAGATCGTCATAGGTGCTGAATGCGTCGCCTGCTGAATGTTACGATAGACGGGGATACGTTCGAGAAAATAAAACACTATGGAGAAAAGCTGTACACTTATCCTAAAATTCTTCATACACTCAACTGGTCATAACTCTTCGTGGCGTAGGTCCATCGTCACATCATCTCATCCAGAATCGAAGTTTAACGCAACGAGTTGTATCTCAATTTTTGAATGTTTATAACTACTTCTCGATACACTTCTCATTGTAAAATGAGTAACTATGTCCTTCATCACGATGGTGATAGTTTAAAAAAGATGGCAAGGTCAAGAGGATTCTATGGATTCCGTTTATTGCATGTTGGAATGCTCGAATCTTCTTACCGATCCAGTTAGCTTGGAGTTCATGATTTGAACCTGGTTCATGAGTACCTCTTTGAATTATCGACAAAAATGTATTCTACTTAACTGAAGCCTGAATTTGTTTTGCTCATGACCGTAGTCAAGTCTAAATTAAGTTACAAAGGCTCAACCTTCTGCGTTAATTTTATAGCAGCATCCTTATAGATTTTCAATCTCCGGAATGGTTTCATAATTATTTGTGCACATTAAAGCAAAAATACATACAATTAAACATTGCGTATGAGTTAGGCATACCCTATTACCAGGGAGTCGAGAGAGTTTCTATAGACTATACCGGGAATTGAAGACAGTCACTTTCAGCACGGTGTTGTTTTGCGCTTTTATCGACTGAGTTAAGGGTTGACCAAATTTTTCTTTAGAATTGGCTTAAAGTCTAATAAGATAAAGCCTGTCCACGTCAAATTCGGACACCTTTCTTTCAGTGTAGATTTTGCATTCTTTCACGGATCGCTGCAACGTTTCACTTGTATAACAGTTGAAACTCTCCACTTCATTTTTGGGTACAACATGTATACCCGGGAAAACGTGACAATCCATACCAAAAAAATTGATGGTCCATACAAAAAACGTGACAAAGGGGAGGGGGAGGGGGGGGGGGGTATAAGTATTTGTTTTTTGCGTGACATAATTAATGGACGTTCCCTAAGGAGCTTTACACCATTCCTTTGCAAACATTTTCTTGTATCATAATAGACGAAGAAACATACGTTGTGGTTGAAAATCTAATAGTTTCGTCTCTACCGGCACTATCAATAAAAATGTGTACGAAAACCACGACTTTTCAGCTCTGTTTTGGCCTCTTGTCACTGAGCGAAATGCGTCATGGAATGGTATAAGGTACAAGAGGTCAAATCTAATCTAATCTCATCTCACACTAACGCAGCCAATTCTTGAAAGCATCCTGGAAAATGATGGTTTCTTGAATACATCATTTTTCTTGTCATAGGCCAGGCCAACTGCGTAGTATGTGCCGCAGAGAGGATTCCACGAAATAGAGCGATTCCAGGAAGATCTAAAATCGCTCTACTACTTTGAATCAAGGGAAGGAAGAAAGCGTGGACCTCCCGTACCAAACGCTTCCATGTAGAGTTTGTTTATTTGTTTAATTGTTTCACTTTTTTCATCTGACTAGCAGTCTTAATGAAGTTATTGTGAAGAGATGTTATAATATAAAATAAGAACATGGGTACTGTCTACATGAAGGAAAAGAAATTAAAATTTTCATACAATACTCGGGAGTTTCATGGATGATCCAAAATTATGATGATCCAACATTATATACCGTATAAGAATATTTACATTTTTCGTGGTAAGGTACAAGAGGTCAAACACGTGCAAAAAGCCAATCCATCAAACTGTCCAGAACTTCGCCCAACAGAGAAATACTGGGCTCTAGTTAAGCGGAAACTGTTCGAAACTAAGAAGGAAGCAAATGGTACCAATGATTTCAAGAGAAGATGGAGAATCTGCACGGGGGCGTATCTGATGATACCGTATGGAACCTGATGACGGGTGTACCACAGAAAGTTTGAGAATCTTACAGAAAGAAAAATTGGAGTCTCAATCACCTGTTTCTAAACTAGATATAACTCAATTATTGTAAAAAAAAAAAAAAAGTTTCACTGAATTATGTGCAATTTTTTGTTTTGCTAGTATTTTGGTGTAAAAATTTAACGTGGACAGGCTTTAAATGAAGTTTAATTTTAAATTCGTTTGATTTCATAGCATTTATAGATCAATAACATCTTCTCCATCGTGGATGACCCATCCCCAATTTGATTAATATCACATTTTAATTACTGTCTGAACTCAAAAGTTGCTGTTCGTCATTTGACTTCTATTCTATTTGACGATAATAGTGTTCAATAACTTGTCACTTATTTACCGTGGGAAAATTGAGAAACAATAGAATCAAACCATTTGTAAGTAAGTAGACAACTTGTTCAAATACAGCTTAAGAGCCATGTTTCGGCACTACCTGGATCCACGTATTTTCGAACCTTATCATTAGCCCACCCACAAACAGATATAAATACAATTACCCGGTACTATTTCGTATCACAAGGCTTGCTCTTCACGACCATCGAACCAGTGGATGAAATAGTATTCCGGTATAACCACGTTGGAAGCACCCACCCACCCCGAACCGACTACATAAAACAGTCATAATTCGATTACTTACCGGTCTATAATCACAGGATCTGACGGTGTTTCGTTGCGATTGCCACAGCTCTTCTTGTCGCAGCATCGGCTGAAATTACACAGTTGAAGGGAAAATTGAGTTTAGAAATTTTGCCACTGCTGCTTGGAGCTGCTTGTTTGATGGGGTAATTTTCGGTCGTGTAATAATGCATATTGGCGAGCTCAACTACCGAAAACAACTACCGTACAGTGTATGAGTATGACTGCATTAATTGTTAAATAACATGATTAGCATCGAATGGGGAGCTACCAACTGTCGGCAAAATAATAAGGTTACAACTGTGTTCTAAATTCCGCCCGATGACAAAAGTTAAACTCGTTCTCTCATTATTCAACAGCTCTAATTTCATTACTCTAACCGAACCGAAATTCTTCGCCCGAATCGTCTTCACTAGAGAGTCTAATCCCGTTTGATTCCGATCGGCCATATCAGCTCGTGCGACACAATCGATACCGATATGGAACCGCTCGCCGGGTGTTACAATAAAACTGAATTTTATGTTCATTGGCCTTTTATGCTAGATTTGTATGTTGCCGTTCCAAATCTCCGTCATCGTTCGGGGATGTGCCTGTAGCTCCTTGTTATCCGGTCTTGCCGTGGACCATCGTCTTGTTCCCCCTATCTTTTGTTCGAAGCAAGGTTGTACACAGGAATGCTCAATTTATGATTGGGTTTGATTTTTTTCAATCTGTGCACGCTTCTGAATTCAGTGGCTTGACTCTCAAAATAAGAGTGTGTAAATCGATGTTCTTGGCCTCCATATGACAGCTCGCTCCAGCCGTTCCTGAGTCTCCGTTTTTACGATAGCGTATGAGGATAAATAGCCGTTTCTTTCCCTCCATCTTCGCAAAGCGTAGGCCTAGCACATGGAACCGAATTACAAATAGAATCTGGTCCGGACTGTGCTGGTGGCAGCAGCAGGGCCTCTCCTCCCAAACAAGGTTCGATTTTTGCTTTTTCCTCTTGACTCTAGAATAGCCAGCCACAGCCAATCGCTTCTCTTACTACCAGAGTCCCCCCTCCTACCACAATTCGGTCGCTCTATTTTTTTCTGCCGATATCTCCCGAGGGGATTCGACTCGACTTTGGAGGAAAACCTCTTGAGGAAAAAGGCGTGCTCTACTGGGAATTGGCTGGCGTTGCGCACACATACATAGGAACAAATGTATGACACTCTCTGCCAAGGACTAAAATGAAACCATGTTCAAATATAGGCACGCACGCCTACGCACACAGTGACAGAGCGTGATCAGGAAGCAGAAAGCCGTCCAAGCATCAAACATAAAAATATTGCACCCGTTCTACATGTAGCTTCCTGTCCGGAGGTAGAGAGAGGTAGATATCCTTGTCTTTCGATTTTATTGTTGTACATTTTCATCCTCATATCTACACGTTCACGATGAGGGGTTTTAAGTCTTCCGGTCTCGAGCGGCCGGCAACGAAAAGACAGATGCTGACATAGTTGAACTGCCCGGTTTTTTTTACCTTATGCTTAAATCACCGTACTGTCAGTGCTGTCAGTCTGTGTGACGTTATCAGCTGACCAGCTTGGCTGGGCTTAGTAGGCCATGGGACACTCACCTGCACATCACTTCGTGCGTTAGTAGCACCCTGCACATTTCCGGATTCTTGTCCTGGCCCTCGTAGACAATGGCCTGTAAATAAATAGGAATATAAAAAAAATGTTCGGTGAGATTGGTATCGACTGTTGGGGCGCGAGTAGCGGTAGCATTTATCGGTGGTCAAATAGGTGAGTTCTCTGTGTGTCAACGTAGGATTGTCGCACGTTGTTTGCAGACGATTAATAACATGTTGTCGGGTGAGTGGTGTCCTAGCTTCGGTAGACCGTTTGTGGTTTGGAAAGATGAAAATTAGGGAGGTTCAAAGCACCGATTCAGCTTCACCCCATTCAATTGATTTCAAATCAAATTTTCACTCCAAAATTTGAGCTCAATTGGTTGCGATCTACTCTACTACAGTGCGAAATAATTATACCGTACACATAAAGCTACACTGAAAAAAAATCTTGTAGAAAAAACTACCATTTTACCCGAAGATACGCCTATCTTTAAAACTACCATGAAATTTCAGTCAAGTTTACTACGTTTATGGTAAAACCCTCAACATTTGTGGTATATTTGACAGTACTCTTATTGATATCAACCGCACCATGGTTGCTCTAATCGCAGGCATGGTAAAATCAAACGCATTTATAGTCAGCTGAAAATTGTTGGTGATTGCGCTCAATTTAACCCTCGAAATGGTAGTTTCTACTGCGGTTTTTTTTGCGTGTAAATTTGATTCGTAATTTTCCAGGATTGTTTTCAATGCTCAATTGAGGTGTTTCGTTTGACAGTGTATCCGCCAGCGGGGGGCACCGGAAATTTTTTGTTTACGCGCTCACACAAGCAGCAGTTTGACTTAGAATTTTTCAAGTTCCCATCCCAGTAGGAAATAAATATAGCGTACATCGATCTCATACACCTGGATTTGTAATTGTAAGTAAATTATTCATCGGAATGAGCAATGGTATCAGAAGATAGATATCTAACTATGATTCTAGCATATTGTTTTTGTGATTTCAAATATATTTCCTAGGCTTTTTCGTCAAAATGCCGAGGGGAAAAGAATTGTCGTCTGAAGAACGGGCAAAAATTACGACTTACAGAGAATCTGGACTCTCTATTCCTCAAATCGTTTAGAAGGTCAACCGGAATGAGAATACGATCGTCAACTTTCTCAAAGATCCGAAAAAGTATGGTACAAACAAAGGTAGCGGTTGGCCACCTACGCTGTCTGCCAGAGGAAAACGGGAAATATGGCGATTGGCCATCAAAAGAAACTTGAGTGCAGGTCAAATCAAGTCTGAAATGTCTCTCCCGTTGACCAAAAGGAAGATTCTGCAAGTTCTGAAGGAGAATCCCAACATCCAAAATCAACAAAGAGTGAAAACACCAAAGCTTCTTCCTCGACATAAGGCTGCAAGGTTGGAATTCGCTGAGCAACACGCGTTTTGGCTAGATGAGTGGAAATCTGCCATCTTTTCGGACGAGAAGAAGTTCAATTTGGACGAACCTGATGGATGCCAGATGTATTGGAGAGATATTTACCGAAATCCTGAGACGCGTCACGCAAGGAACTTTCAGGGTGGTTCAATCATGATTTGGGCCGCATTTGGATATCGCGAAAAACCCCATATGCATTATTACACACAAAATGAATTTAAGGAAGTACATAGACCTTATTGAAAACGTCTTGATCGACTTTGGCGATAATTTGTGGGGTGAACACTGGATTTTTCAGCAGGGTAATGCTGCAATACACTCTTCCAAACAAACAAAATCCTTTCTAGCGTCAAGAAACATCGATGTTATGGAGTGGCCGGCTATAAGTCCTGATCTGAACCCAATAAAGAATCTTTGGGGAATCTTGTCAGCAAGAGTTTATGCAAATGGATGGCAGTTTGACACACTATTGCAACTCAAAACAGCTATTCAAGAAGAATGGCCAAATATCGATATCGCTGTACTGCAGTCATTGGTTGACTCAATGCCACAATGTCTCGCAGATATTATTACAGCTCGAGGAAGAAGAACGAAGTATTACATTTTTCATACAGGTAAAGCTGAAGAGAAAAATCAAATCAATCAGATTTGTACGGAATAATTATTTCTTATGAACAATACATAAATCTATAAATTAAACTATCAGAGGTAGAGCAATAAAGTTGAATGAACACACGTTTTGTTTGTTTTGGTTCAAGGTTTATCAAAAATATCCAACTCACTTCGAAGAAGGCAACTAAAGAGTTAAACGTCGAATTTTCACTTGAACGCTATATTTATTTCGCGCACTGTAGACTAGATATATAGATGTTGATATCAAGATACTCTATCGTTGTAGTGCAAACGGGATGTAAGGGAATTACTATCGGATAATCAAACTTATCGCTTGAATCCTGCTTGCTTTCCGTTTTAATACCT
The DNA here is from genome assembly GCA_034211315.2 of Aedes japonicus. NCBI lineage: Eukaryota > Metazoa > Arthropoda > Insecta > Diptera > Culicidae > Aedes > Aedes japonicus. The sequence goes on along the minus strand of JASCZW010002046.1, from coordinate 244,122 downwards.
TATGACAATGTATGCTAGTTGATCATAAACGCATTTTATGCAGCTTAAACTTTGCTGAAAAATACCCTTAAACTACAAACCGGCATAGTTAAAAATAACTTAATCATCGAAATGGTGTTTTTGCACATTGCCAGCTGTCAGCTCTGTCAGCTAATCAGGGGTTGGTGGGTCTCTTATTAGAATGCAGCCAAAAAATCCAGGCTACTATGACATAAGAGAACTAAGATTCAGACAAGCAAAGCTCCATATCCTGGATGTTCATTCCTAACCTTGTATGCATTACCGTATGCGTGATGTTATTTGCATTATGAAGCAGTGTCAACATTAATAAAAGCACCAAATATTTGGTTACGATTTTTTTTATCCAAAGAAGCATGTTTCTGAGAGTCTCAAACTAAATGGCGGCCTCCACACGCTTTCGGAACGCACGGCAGGTCCTAATGAAGTAGTCTGAATCCATTTATCTCCAGGTACGGGTCAATGTACGTCTGAGGCTTGCTGTACTCGGGTAGCGTTTAGAACAGGCCTTGGTATTCATAACGCACCATACTGCCACATATCTTTTGCCCAGACCGGCAAATGTTCCTACAGCCACTTCTGAGTGCTGTTTGAGATGTAACCCGTCTTGTTGAAAGACAACATTTGGTTTCGTACCGAACTGCTCTTTGATCTACGGAAGAACATGCTTACTTAAATTCTTGATTTAGACCTCCGTGTTTACTTTTTTCCCTTTTTGAATGAACTCCGGGATCAGTTTTTGCCATTGGAAGCCACCAATTAAAACACCATAACGCTAGCAGGATGCTTGGTTAGATACACGTTTTTATGATCTTCGACCACGTCTTTTACCATAAGAGAACTAATATAGATATAGATATAGATAAATACTTATATAGATCGATTTTAGAATTTGGTACGGGATTGACGGGAAATATGCCCTAGTCGGTGAACAGGATTACCGGATTTTTTCGCTTGAGGATGTTCAAGATTTTCTCACATCGCTTGAGTCGTAGCTCCCGGATGCGGTTGTTTTTACATATGAGCACTCGACTACGCCCCGCAATCTTCCTTTTCGATTATTCGTGCCGTAGAGTTGTGATCCCGTGTTCCTTCGCCATTTCCCTCATTGAACGCACTGGATTTGCCGAATCTTCCTTTTGATGACAGTGGTAACTCCCGGAATCCGAGCTGACATCGCACGACATGTGACCACTTTCGCGGATAGTTCGATTTGCTTCTCTCGGCCTAAGACCCTTTTCACGCAATTAAATGTCCGGCGATTGAAATGTCCATTTGCGAAATTTTGTGTGGGTCAAATCACGAATACACCACTTCGTCATGATGCAACTGTAAACTAAGGAAATCGGCTCCTTTAACTCGCAGCCTGCTAAAGACTGTATTCGATGAAATTTGGACACACGCAATTGTTCGTCACTTTTTAGCGTGTGGGTAAAAATTATTGAAATTTTAACTGAATGTATTTCATTGTGTTGTGTCAATTGTGTAATGAGTTTCGTGAAAATCGGTCGAGTGATTTCAGTGATGGCTTCGAATGAAATCCTACAGAAATAGTGCGCCAACAAATTTTGGGCACTCATTTCGAAAACCCAAACGCTTCTCATCGATGGATCGGAAAACAGCTCGGAATCGCACATTCAACCGTATCTCATGTGATCAAAACGTTCAAGGACCGTAAGACAACCAAGTGGAAAAATGGTAGTGGCAAACAACGTGGCACATCAAATCCGGAGAAGGCCAGGATGGTATTGAACCAATTTAAGCGTTATCCCAACATTTCGATCAGGGATGTTGCGAAAAAGGCGAAAGTTTCAGTTTGTTTTGTTCAGAAAACAATGAAACGTTCTGAATTACATGTGTACAAGGTCCAGAAGGCACCGAACCGGAACGATAAACAGAACTCGGTGGCTAAAACTCGTGCAAGAAAACTGTACAGGGAGTGGCTCACAAAACCGTTCTGCATTGTGATGGACGATGAGACCTACATTAAAGCCGACACTAACCAAATGCCAGGACAGGAACACTACGTCGCCACCTCTAAGTTGGCCGTTCCGGAGAGTGTACGGAAGAAGAAACTGTCGATGTGCGGATGTGGCAAAATTAGTCAGCCCTTCATCACATCTGGGACCGTCAACGGACAAATCTACAAGGACGACTGCCTCCAAAACCGACTTCTGTCCTTCTTGAGATCTCACGATGGTCGGACACTGTTTTGGCCGGATTTGGCATCTTGTCCCGCCCCGTCTTAGACTGGTACAAAGATAATAATGTAGTTTTTGTACCATTAGACGTCAACCCTCCAAACACTCCGGAACTTCACTCAATTGAAAAATGTTGGGCAATCATGAAGGCAAAGCTCGTTAAAACTCCAAAACTGATAGAAAATGAACTTGAACTAAAGAAAGTGTGGTTAAAAGTAGGTAAGCAAGCCGGTCCTATCATTGCCCAAAATTTGATGAAAGGGGTCAAGGCAAAGGTGCGGGCATTTGGGTTGGGAGAAGAGGTTCAATTAACCAATAATGTCAAAACTTAACCATTTAGTAGTACTTTATTTCCACAAAGTTTGAAAAGAATCGGGCTCACGGAAAATTTTTGGTGACCTATTTTGTGTGTCCAAATTTCATCGAATACAGTCCTTATTATATGAATTATAGCTTAGGTGTGTAAAGAAACTATTTTTCTACAGTCAAATGTTCCGTTTACCAATCTACCAGGTTAATAATTCAACTAACAGCGATATTCAATGTTTGATTTCAAGAATAACTACTGCGGGTATTGAAGTCTAGAGAGTGATGCGTTTTTTTTTACACAGTCGCAGCGAATAACCATGGCGAACAAATTTCCGCGAAATCGCGTAGTCCACGGAAACTCATTCTACATTTGTACCTACGCCGAAGCGAAATTTAAGTCACAGTGCAAATGTAAAGCCTGTCCAGGTTAAATTTCAGACCCTTTTCTTTCAGTGTAGATTTTGAATTATTTCAAGGATCGCTGAAACGTTTGATTTATATCACAGCTGAAACTCGCCACTTTATTTCGTGATACATCATTCTTGTTGCATTTAGTAAAATAGCGTCGAATCAAGCGGAATTGCGCAAGCGCATTTTGTACGGACGGCACCAAAAAAAAACTAAAACTTCCGAAAAGTACCGTGTTTTGTGTTTGCTAATCATATGGCCAGCGCTTGACTGTAGATCGGAAGGATGGAAGTGGAACTAATCGGAAAGAATGTTCCCGACAAATGGACAAGAAGGTGATAGCCATTATTGAGAAAAATCCCAACTATGCTGCGCAAAATGTGGCTTGCAAAGTTGAAGGTACCCAACCGTGGTGACAAGCTAATTTCACAGCAAAAAGTCGTCCTAAGGAGATTCAAGACAAGTTTTTGCAAACATTTTCTTGTACCATAATGGACAATGTAGCATACGTGTTGGAAGACTTTTAACAGTTTTCGGGTTTGGTTTTTTAAACCACACTGTAAAGAAACGCCACTGCCAAGTATTTTCGGACAAAGAAGATGTATAAATTACCCAAGAAGTATTTGGTTTGGCAGGCCATATGTAGTTGTGGTCGAAAATCCAAAAGCCTCGTCTATATCGGCTCTATCGGCACGATCAACTAGAATGTGCACAAGAAACAATATGAGCAAAAGCGTTTGCTACTGTTTATAAGAAACCACGGCTCTTTAGCTCTATTTTGGCCTCTCACCACTTTTCAAAGCTGTTCCTGGGATGATATAAGATAAAAATGATCAATCCATCAAACTGTGCAGAACTTCTCCCAATAGAAAAATATTGGGCTTTGTATAATCGGAAACTTTTTGAAACTAAGCAGAAAGCAAATGGGATCGATGATTTCAAGAGAAGATGGAAAACCGCCACCACTGGCGTATCTGAGAATGATGTTCGTAATCTGCTGGGGTAGAAGGTTTAGGATTGATCACAGAAGTTCTAAAATTTTATAGAAAAAAGGATTTACATCTCAATCAACTGTTTTTACTGAAATACACAATTGGCTTTTTAATTTTTCTAGATTTTTTTGCTGACATTATCTTAATGTCCAAAATTGTACTTCGACAGGCATTATTCTCACGGATCGGTTTCAAAAGAGCCGTTAAACTATAACACCGGTTTCTTGTATATTCAACTAACCATTTAATGGGTTATCCCTAGGGGCAAGACAGCTCTTTATCGCGAGCAGTTTCTGAGTTGATTTTGATGTACCTCGATTAACTCACGTTGCTCAGCAGGCGATGAGCATTGTCAAGTGTTTACTCTTTGTTTTGGCACAGCAGCTGTCAAACAAATAACTCGTTAATATATGCGGTCCAGTGTGTACCCAACAGGACATAAGTAATTTTCAATGTTTTGAATTTTCTCTTCTTAACTCTGACTTTGAAAACAATTTATATTCGTTCAAACTACATATCCGCTCGTACAATTTGATATCGTATTTACTAGTGTTAGCATTTGCCTTTTTCGGGAAAGAGTTCTTTTCATGTCTCAAATTAAGTCATACTTTGAATGAACTCACCAGTTTCGGCTTGATCTGCTGTTTGTCACTGCAGCATCATTCCGCGTGACGATCGGACTTTGAACTGGTGACGTGAATCAAGGGCAGGAGAAGAAACCGTTAAGCTTCTTAGAATCTATATTTAGCAAATTACCAACCTTTACATGCCGTTATCAAACCTGATCATTAGACTTCAGCAAAGCCATCCGAATCACGTATGACATATTAAATATTCCTTGAACCCTCATAGTCGTAGAACAGGGCTCACCGTTGTTCCATTTTCTAATAGCAATTAGCGGAATGTCAACTATTTTTTCAAACCAATTGGCAGTCAAACTTTTTGAAACCCTGGCAACCGAAAAGAACCGATGAAGATTGATTCATATTGAGTTACTCGCGAGTAACTTGGTGCATCAAAGCAACTCTGAGTAGAGCTGTCTCACCCCTATGGTTATCCTGATCTATTAATAACACATCTATTAAAAGTGATAAAAAACATGGAATTGTAGGACAAGTATATATTTTTTTTAATTAAAGAAAGATCACATTGAACCAACGTGGGTCCAAATAATGGTTATATATATGATAATGAAAATATAAAAGCTGTTGAAAAACACGAACCTAGAAGATCAGTTTTGTAAATAAACCACTCTTACGGTAGAGTTGGGTCTCCCCCAGTGTTTCCAAGAAAATAACTATACAGGCTTCCAAAAAATCAAACATAAAATACTAACTTTAATGGTTATAACAACTTTTCTGGGGGTTGACAACGAGGTTTCAAATTTTTGTTAAAACAAATAGAACATTTCAACATGATCATACAACATTACTGAATAGCAAAAACGAATAGCTCTTAGACCGAATAAATCACACGTAGAGTGTATTAATTATTAATTCATTCGAATAATACTTTAGTAACACACTACACACAAAAAAAGAAAATTTTCTGCGTTATCTACACAAAAAATAATTATTATTTTTAACAAGCGTGTAAAATATCCCTTCGTTTAAATTCAAGCTAAAAGAGGCGTAGACAACGAAATTGTTTGCAACTTTTCATGTGCCTTACAACAATATTGGCACTCTTTCATACAACATGCTGGATTCAGGCGTTATCTGGCTTAAATTTACATGAAATATCCCACTATTTTCTGGCAAATTTAGCATTCCTTGTATGTGCATTAGATAACTTAGAAAATTCAATGTTTCTTTTTATCTGAGTAATGCACGTAAAGGCAATGCTAGACTTGGCAGAAAATAAAGGGATATTTCATAAAAATTTCAGCCAGATACCGCCTGAATCTAGCCTATTGTATGAAAGATTGCAAAACATTTTTGCATGACGCATGAAAGATTGCAAACAATTTCGTTGTTTACGCTTCCGTTGGTTTGGAACTTAATGATTATTCCTGCTTTTCCATCACATGTCCGAAGCCTTTGTGAAATGATTTCTATAAGCGCTTTAAAAAAATATTGCTGAAGCCCTAGGAACGCTTCCAAGAGTTGGTCTTATTAATGGTCGTTCTGAATCTTGCCTAGTTCTAGAAAAATCAAAAGACGCCTTGAAAATTCCCTTAGATAAAAAAGCCTACTTTTATGTGCTGAAACTTTTATAGATATTTGTTTCAAGGTGGCCATGAGACTCAGTTTTATGTTGAAAATTTCAATTATTTTTTAATGGTGCTGCCAAAACACTTAAGAAAAAAAAACAGACTTCTAAGACTGATTCTGTAGATCAACCACTTCTACGATTGATCCAGATCATGTGGAAAACCACCCGGAATCTGAACTACGTACTCAATTTGAGCAGTTCTTCGAAATTTTCAATCACAAGGTTGTTACTGATTCCACACTTGATCAGTATTCTAGATGAGAGGTTGCCAGGTTGCTTACATCTATATCTACAACCGATGGGAAGGTAATAACTCCTTCTATCTGTTGCTGGTGCTATTTTGGTTGTGGGAGCAAGCAGATCCCCGAAAAATACGCAAGAGGTCATTGTTTACCAATGTTACTTTCGACCTTTTGACTATTTTGTCTAGAATTGTTCTATTGTGCTGAGTCCTCTGTTTATGTATGCCAAATTGCAATGGCGAGTCACTATTCTGAGCAACTACCACTACTATTAAAGGCAATAATCCCAACTAGGTAATATATTCCTTGTGAAACCCAGATTTCCCAAGGCTCCATAATACCTTTGTCAAGAAATCTGCATATTTTATGAAATAGTGCAACGCAGTTACACAGTAAATGTTCAGTGCTTTTACTCTCCAGGTTACAAAAGCGATATTTATCTTCATTTAGCTTACCGATGAGCTTTAGGTGATATTTACTAGGACAGTGTCCTGTTATTAAACCTGTGTATAGGCTCAGATCACGTTTCGAGAGATTTAGAAATCTATATGTATGACAAGCGTTTGGCTTTATAAAACGATTTGATTGTCGGGCATGTAAGGTCTTGTTTCACTTGTACTGTACCTTTGTTTTCTTCCAGAACTTCTCCATTTTAAGAGCGCAAGAAGATAAGCTAAAATGGGCTCAGGACCAATGAATTTCGTGGTTGATCCTTTTTTTGCCAATTCGTCAGCTTTTTCATTTCCGTCGATTCCACAATGCCCAGGAACCCAGTACAGGTTAACAGTGTTGCGACAGGACAGGCGTTGCAATAATTTTGAGCATTCCCAAACTAGTTTTGAAGTATAAGTTTTTGATTTTAATGCATTTAGCGCTGCTTGACTAACTGAATCACTGGCCCTCACATACTGCAGTGACACACGATACCGCAAAACAGAAAGAAGAAGAAGCAGAAGACTAACTGAACAGATGCATATATTTGCATTTTTGTAATTCCTTCTAATACAGATTACTGCACATTCTAGGATAGCATATATTTCAGCCTGAAATACCGTGGGCCATTCTCCCATGGACACCGAAAAGTTAATTCCAGGGCCAGTGATTCCAGCACCTACCATACAGTCTTGTTTAGAGCCATCAGTATAAAAAGACTGGGCAGGCGTTACTAACGTTACGAAGTTTGCCCTTCTTTTTGCTGCATACAAGAAAAGGATATCCGACAGTAAAAGCATTTCTTGACCATTACTTCTCCTATCCTAATGCACATTACTTTTGAGCTGCATACTAGCCTTTAGTTGCAATAGACCTGTATAAGCAGTTCAACAGAAGTGCTACATGAGATGTAATATGTGACTCGTTAGTTGGAGGATTGTAGAAACCGGCTTCATTTTTGGATTAGGAGATGGAGGGGAGAATAAAATCACCAGCAACAAAGATCTCGTCGTTTGCATTTGTGTTTGATACGATCCAAAAAGTGAATTAAGGTGTTGATCCATCAATGCAGAATCAACAAGGACCGGCTTGAGGTAAAAACAACACACTGAAAAATAAAATATCCAAGTAATCCCAGGGATCCTAGTATGTTAAACAGAGGATTTTACATTCACTGTACTTATCAATCAATAGCCACAGAAATCTCAATCGTGCACTAAAAATCGTTCATACACCAACATAGTCTCGGTAATGCTCCGAAGGGATGTCATCTTCATCCACTCACGAGCCTAGAATGGATCAATTCAATAAAACCCAAACGATACAGTAGTTCATCAACAGAAAAAAAAAAACACACACACACACACACACACCCACCGGCTTCGACGGGCATTGGCCTCCCTGAGCAATGGACTCTTAAAAAAATTAACCAAGCCTATCCGGAGGGAGCGATTTACCGGAAAGTGGTGCTCACTGGAACGGGGCATGCATTATAAAACAGGTAAAATCTCGTCCTTCCGTTTTACTACTCATATTGGCCAGCTTGACGAGCAAAAAAACAACAACAAAAAATCCTGACCAAGCCAAATATGTGCATCCTCGGAAAATACCCACCCGCTCAAAGGACATTGGGGGGAGGGAAAGCGGCAAGCCGGGTTAAATTCCGGCCAACGAAAGGAAAATAAAGCATCAAGGAGAAAACAAAAGCTCATCATAAAATGCTACCGATTTTTTGGACCACTTTTTTCCTCCTAACTGGATGTTGCGATTTTTTTCTGTCAGCTGCGAGCAGGCAGAGAGCTGCGATTATGATGTGTGTTGTGAATGTGCTGTCCACGTCCAGCCCGAAGTCGAGAGATGCCGGCATACACGGATCAAATAGAGAAAGAAGTGTAAATAAAAATAACAGGATCACAACCGACTGTAAAATAGCAACGTGGATAAGGTTGAACGGAACAAAAAAAAAACAAAAGAGATGCAGTAACATGTGGAAAGGGAATCAAAGCGGGTAATTCTGTTCACTGTAATTGCTGTATAAACAATGAAGGGAAGTCGTCCACTGAGTGAGCGAGAGAGTGTAGTAGGTGAACTATTTGTGTCTACTGGATGGATGGTGATTGTTACAAATGGAATCAGAGTAGCATTCGTTCTGGAGCTATTAATTTATTCAACAGGCTTTTAATTTTCAGCTTTCCGTACTCCTTATCTGGGGTATTTTGAAACTGGAAAGAGCATTCATAGGGAGTACTTAAATCGGATTTTAACTCCTATTTCATAAACACAGAGCATTCAAATTGAACATGTTTGGACGTAATGTATGTATACTGTGAATTCATAATTCTATCCCTTGCGCTGAACTGGCCGGCTTGACGTGCCACAAAGGCTCAGTAGGGATTGTCTGTCAAGACCCGAAGCTAAGAGTCAGTTCCATTGTGGTTATATCAAACTAATTAGTTTTGCTACTGTAGTTTTCTACACATTTTTTCAGCATTTCAGCATCTAAAAGCTGGTTGGCGTAGCCTGGCCAACGTTGTTAACTTGACAATAGGAAAGTGAGTGAGTGGGACTAGATATCGTGTTCAAGAAGGGTTTTTTTCCATTCTCATTTAATTAATAATTTCAGCACGCTTTGCGACATCTTTGCATTTCAAATAACTTTTGCATTTCAGGGCACAGAGCAGCATGACAATTTAATGTTTGTAATACTCAATTTGTTTTTCAGCATTTCAGCATAACATTATCATTAAATTCTATTTCTGAACTGCAACTACTATTCCATAAAAGACTGACATGTGATTGTAGCAGTATATGATTGTTTTTAATTATATGTGTTTAGTGATATTACAATAAGATATTACTTTTATTTCAGAAATCATCGAACCGGGCTCTTCGATCACTAAAACTGCTTTCTTCGACCTATAGAATAGTCTGTTGATTTTCAAAAATAAAACAAATCAAATATCTTTTCATTGATATTTTATCTTTGTTGAAAGGACTGCGATACTAGGCTTTTCTGCTTTTCCAGGGCTATTCGGATTTTAATACATATCCAAATTTTATTTTGCTGTAACAATCCAGTGGCTTTTAGTTACATTTTGTAAATACATATATTATAATCTATTACGTACATTATATACATATATTCCAAAGGGTAAGGGGGGCATACAGGGTGACAAAGTGTAGGCTGGATGAGAGATTCGTGGTTATCTGGACCAAGTCATGGATGACAAATATGCCTTCCTTGATGGAAATCGTCAGATCGAGATCAGCGAAGGTCTAATTATCTTCCGACAGTCTATAGTGAGTTTGCTAACCCTATTTTTAACAAACCACCAGACGGAATTCCTAATGTGTATTGCTTACTTTTCATTTCCTGTAATAAGAGCTTTTCGTTGGAAGGAGATTCTCTATCCTTTCCGTGGGTTTCGTGTAAGTGCTTCTGCTTATGGGTCCACACCCTCGCTTTTGACCCTTCATAAAGGGCGATACGGTCAAAATTTGGTCAATATCAATTTGACGTATTTCTTTCAATTTTGTATTTAAAAAACCTGAACACCCCTCATTTTGAAGGTGTGTGTGTGTAGAATGTTGCTCCTATTTTGATTTTGGAATTCACTCTTCAGTTGTCAAAATGCCGTCCAAGCAAGAAGAGCAGCGTATCAAAATTTTGCTCGCGCATCGCGAAAATCCGAGCTACTCGCACGCAAAGTTGGCAAAATCGCTAAAAGTTGTCAAATCAACCGTTACAAATGTAATTAAAGTGTTTGGTGAACGTTTGTCTACAGCCAGGAAGTCTGGATCGGGGGGAAATCGAAAACCGGAAGCCGCTGAGACGTCCTACGTCAAAGCCGACTACAAGCAGCTTCCGGGACAGGAGTTTTATACGGCAAAAGGAAGGGGAAAGGTAGCAGATATTTTCAAGCACACGAAACTGTCAAAGTTCGCAAAGAAATATCTGGTTTGGCAAGCCATCTGTACCTGTGGCTTGAAAAGCAGCATTTTCATGGCTTCCGGGACTGTCAACCAAGAAATTTACGTGAAAGAGTGTTTGAATAAACGTCTGCTGCCTTTCCTGAAGAAACACGGTTGTTCCGTACTGTTTTGGCCGGATTTGGCATCTTGCCATTACGGTAAAAGGCCATGGAGTGGTACGCCGCCAACAACGTGCAGGTGGTTCCCAAGGACAAGAACCCTCCCAACACGCCAGAGCTCCGCCCAATTGAGAAATACTGGGCTATTGTCAAGCGGAACCTAAAGAAGACCAAAAAAACTGCTAAGGACGAGCAGCAGTTTAAGGCAAACTGGCTTTCTGCGGCGAAGAAGGTGGACAAGGTGGCTGTACAAAATCTGATGGCAGGGGTCAAGCGTAAGGCTCGGCAATTCGGATTCGGAAAAGCGGAAGCCTAACTGAATATTTTTCCTGAATTTTATACTAATTGAACTTGAAAAAGAAATTTAATTTGATTTTTTAAATAAACGATTTCACCGATTTACACGCGTTTTCCCTTGACCAAATTTTGACCGTATCACCCTTTACAATGGAATAGTGAGGATTACTGGAATGTACAGTTTCATCTTGCCATTAGGAGGAACTGTACGCCATGGCAAGTCCTGCACTGTTGGTGGCTTCTTATCACATCACATCACATCACATCACTGTGAATACATAATTCTATATCTATTCATCAGCTAGGGTAAAAGGGGGCTAGTTGGTCAGTTTTTACAACAATAGCAGTAACTTTTTCTCTTTTGTATTCTGAAGGCAATCAATTACGTTCAAATGTTATGCTGGTTATGAAATTTCTGTAAAAAGTTGAAATGTCCTACCAAATGTCATCATCTAGAGTGACCGGCACAAAAAAAGATTCACTTACTCTCTACTTAATATTGAAGCCACTCACAAAGTGGGATACTGGTGTCCTGATCTCAGTAATATGGTCGTTCAGCCGGTATACGTTCATGAAGTTCAGCACAGTGGTTTTTATGCACTTTCTGGACGCTGTTGACCAGTTTTTCTTGAAGTCTAATATGTTGTGGGCCACTAAAACTGCGTTTTTGAGGTTTCGCTTGATATCCTTTTCAACGAAATCAACGCTGTTATCAGAAAATCACTGCAGAGTTGATCTGGCATAATGGACAGAGGCCAGGTCCGACCAGAATTGAGAAGGAATCTCACGCTTTCGATGTAATTGAAGCAACCTCTTCTGCAAGTACTCATTTCAGCAAGTAAATTTCAGTATTTATTGTTCGTATTGTATAAAAAATGTACGATCGCAAGCCAAATGTCCAAATTACTTGTCAAACAAGCACTTTTTCACAAAATTATTCCGTTGCAACAGTCGTTTCTGTAGAGTTGAGGTCCCAGTATTGTTTTGGAATACTCTCTCCTTTACGTTTCGTCGTCCACTCAAACATACTAGAAGGGAATGTCCAAAATTCGGTTGTACAGCTTTCAGGCCCTTAATTTGGCACGACAGTTATGTTTCGAAGATTGTTTTAAAGGGTGTCTCATATCAAATTGCATCACGGAAAAAACGATGTAGAAAATTACCCTTTGGGTATTTTCACTTTGTGGGTGGAAGTAGTTAAGAGTGTTTTTGTTGTTAGATTTTAGAGTGGAAATAAATATAACGCCTCATCGTAAATTGATTTCGTGGAAGCATCTGGGAAATCCTCAACTCTCCCATCGGGACATCGGAAAACAACTCGGAATCGTGCAGTCAACGGTGAGTCGTGTGATTAAATGTTACTAAGAAGCTCTGAGCCTTGAACGGATGGAGAAATGTGGTCAGAATGACTGTTCTATGAATGATCAGGATCACAAGTGTGTCGTGAAAACGTTTAAGGGAATCCCAATGCTTCGGTCAGGAATTTGGCCAAAAGATGAATTTGTCCAAGTCTTTCGTTCGGAGAGCCAAGGACCGGGAGGGACTGCATACGTACAAAGTGCAGAAGGCTCCAAATCGTTATGAACGGCAAAATATGGTGGAAAAGTCATGGGCCCGGAAACTGTACCGCAGATACTGACGAAGCCTCATTGCCTCATCATGCCTCATCATTCTTCACCGCCCAGCACATGTTTGATGTTCCGGAGCAAGTAAGGAAGCAGAACCTTTCAAAATTTCCCAAGGAATACAAAATTTGGCAAATGATCTGCTCGTGTGGCAAACGGAGTGCGCCGTTCAAGACTACTGGGATAGTAAACGGACCGATTTACGTTAAGGGGTGTCTACAGAAGCGTATGCTTCCTCTGTTGAAGCATCACGAAGGCCCTACGCCCTGGCCGGATATAGCTTCGTGCCACTATTCATATGTTGCCCTGAAGTGCTACGAAGCCACTTTCGTCACAAGTCACCTTGGTACCCAAGGACATGAACTCCCAAAGTCTGCGCTCCATACAATATTTCCACAAATTATATGAAGAAAAGTCTACGGGGAAGGAGGGGGGGTCTGAGATTTTCAAAAATGAGTCTACGTGGTATATGAACACGTCCTTACCAATCACTAATGCTTTCTCTTCTTTTTCCTGGTCTCTTACCTATCCTATGTTCGCGAGCAATACCATATGACAACTCAATTTAGTCTTTTTTTACACGGTTGTATGGTAAAAGTGGAACGTATCCCCCGTTTTAAAAAACCTTTGTGTAATTGCAGGAATTTTAAAGGACTTACGTTAGATTCAGAATAAGTTGCTCAAGCCTTTTACGCTTTCAGATCCACGTGTCGTGAAGAAAATGAATATACATAGTTTTTGGCTTAGGAAGTACCAGCTCATTGGTCCCAAGCTCAGTGCCTAGCTTATTGAATCACTCCTAAAAACATGACTCACAACGAACAACCCCTCAAACATTCTGTGAAAATAACACAGAGAATAAAAAAATATGTTTTGAGTATCTGTTAACAAGCACTCAATTGTTTGTTGTAAGTTGTGTTTTAAAGGTAATTCATTAAGTTAGGGGATGAGCAAGGAGATGAGCTACAAGTTGAACTTGGAACCAAGGAGTCCTAAAGCAGTGAGCCAATTTTAAGTTTCCTATTGCTTGTTGGTTTTCTGACGTGAATAAGAAATATCGAGAGTATTAGAGTTGCAAACAGTGACATACGGAACGTCTCCAGCATCAGCTAGTACGAGATGAGAATTGTCCTGTACTGTGGCACTAGAAGAATTATATATGGATGATATATTGAAAGGTGCCTCTACTAGTTATATCGTCTAAGAAGCAATTACGAAGTAATAGGGAGAAGCAGATGCAGAAGAGAAAATTTCATTTTCAGAATTAGAAAATGGTTCTTGAATAGAACTATTCTTGCGTAGAATAATGGATGGTTGGTATGTACACTATTGGAAATAGTTATAGTAACACCATGTTATTTACAAATTTTCGAACAGAATTCAAACAAGGATTATCAGTGATCGAGGAAGTGTTGCAATAAGGGATCAGAGGATAAATGAATTTTAGGTTTTATACAAATGTTATTCTTCATTTAATATTTTAGAGTGGAAATAAATATAACGCCTCTTCGTAAAAAACCTAGTGCAATGAATTTATTGCTGACGGAGTACAATTTTAGAGGTAGTCACATTTCTTAATGATTACTTCTTCCTGCCGCCTGGGCATCGAGAAAATGATATATTTTAAGATGTTCGGAGTAATTTTAGCACAATCATCGATGATAGCTTCCCTCAGTTGTTTTGCATTTCCGCAGACGTTAACCAGTAATGCGCGGCCTGCCTTCTGTGCAAATACTGCTTGAGACAAGATTCTCCAAGCATTTTCTATTGGGTTCAGGTCCGGAGTATAAGCCGGCCAGTTCATTACAGGAATGTTATATACCTTCAGATTTTTTTTGGTATTTTTGGCTGAGTGACATGCGGCGTAGTCGTGCTGGAAAATTACCTTATCGTCCATGAAGTCTTCTGTGAAACGTATCTACTACTCACACGCAATACTTTTCCGAATTCATTTTCGTTGAAAATAAAGAATATCGGTGTTTTTGCAGCGTGGCTAATACCTGCCCAAACCATTACTTCGCAGATGCGAGATTCTCTTGTAGGCTTATTTCTTCCTATTGTCTTGCCAACAGTTGCCAGAACCATCAGGTCCATCCAAATTGATATTTTTTCATCGCTTAAAACCACTGTGGACCACTCATCATCTCAGAATCGATGCTTTTCGGCAAACTTCAACCGTGCATTTTTATGACGTGGAAAAAGTCGCGGCACAAGAATGATTTTTCTTTATGAGGTTTTCTTCCCAACTTAGAACCTGTCGAATACGATGGTTCGTAACCGAAATATTCATATTTGCCTTAATTATTTCAGAAGAAAGCTTGGAATTAATAGTGAGATGTATAATTTGGCGTTTATCTCTATTTGTCAGATATGAAGGACAGTCATGTCGCTTCTTTGGAATGTATTTCGAACCCAATCGAATATCATTTCTCACGGCATCTCTGCTTCTTCCTATTTTTCGAGACATTTCGCGCATCGAATACCCATCCTCCTTCTAAATGTCGATTTTACCACGCTCCTCACCGTGAAAATCGTAGTACTAGCGGAACAATTTTAGCCTTTGGAATCCAATAAGTGAAAAAAGTCTGTTCCTGAAGAAGCCTGAGGACGTGTCAAAAAGATAAGTTCGCTCCAAAACCGCCAAACTATTCAATTCTCTCAGCCTCAACTGTTATCGTGTTGGCCATGTTAATTTTGCATTAATTGTGGGCTGATTGTTGGGCATGAGGCGATATACACAGAAACAAAATAATTTATTTTAACAAGCGCGTAAAATTTCCTCTCGTTTAATTTTAACCCAAAGGAGGCGTAAACAACGAAGTTGTATGCAATTTTCTCTGCACCATACCAGGGATGCTAGATTTTTTTTTCAAATGTCTGTTCAAAAATTTTAAATGTCTGGGAATGCCTGTAAAAGTCTGTAAATTTCTTTTTAGAAAATTAGACTTCTCTCAACGAACAGACGTAATAAGAGAGCGAGTTATGTCATTATCGCTATTTGTGTGATTATGTAAACATGTCTGCATCTATTTCTTGGATTGTATGCAATCTTACACTATTGTTTCATATTTTTAAAGTGACACTGAAGCTTGAAGCATTCGCATAGATGACACGATTTTCTATAATTTTTTCCCCCTGTAAGGCTCTTTCTAGTTTTGTATTTTAAAATCAAAATTTAGTTTTCATTTGATAAATTCAACAAACTTTTTTTTTTATTCAACAATAACCATTGATGGTTCGAACCATATTTTAATATGGTGTCAATATCATTATCATTATGGACATATGAATGATTTTTGTACAGACTGCTTCTTCGGTTAGTCAGTGATTATCTCTTAAATTTCAGCGAAACTCTCTCCTAATCTTCTGCAAGGCTCTTTGCTTTATTCTGGGAAGTTTCCTCCTGAAATTCAGGCAAAATTCCTCATGAACTTCTTGGCAGTCACTCCTTATTTTCTTCGAAATTCCCATTTAAGAACCCAACTTTACCTTCCAGGAACATTTGGTAATTTTTTTCCTGAACATAGTTACTTTCTAAACTTCTGATAAGTCCTATCTTGAACTACGAAGAAAATTTCTGCAAAACTCTTTGAGAAAGTACAATCCAGAAATGCTTGGAAAATCTTCTTAGTTAAGTTTCTTCCTGAACTTCTGCGAAGTTCTTTTCTGAACTGCCGAAAAAGTCTATTCTGAACATCAGGGGAGTATTCTCCTGAACTTCGGAGGAGTTTGTTCCTGAATTTCTGAAAAATTTCAGCTTGAACTACTAGAAAGAACCCCCTATACTTCTTAAAAGTTTCTTCTTGATTTTATCAAAAGAATCTACCATAACTTCTGGAATTTCGTGTATTTCGAGAAATTCTCATTCAAAAATGTTGGAATGTTCGATTAGGAACTTTAGGGATGCACTTCTGGGTAGTTCCAACTACACTTTTAGTCTCTTCGCAACTTCTGAGAAGTCCTCTTGTGAACTTCTGAGGAGTTCTTTACTGATTTTTTTGAATAAATCTATCTTGACCCTACCTGTAGTGCCCTCTCTGTTAGGTTTCTTCCTGAAACTCGGGGACGAAAAACATTGGGGAAGTTTGTCCCGGAACATTGGGTAGTTTTGTTTCGGAACTATTGGGAAATTCGTGCTCAAATTAAAAGGAAGAGCCCCTAATGCTCCTGGAAAGTTTCATTCGTTTCTCTCAAAAGAATTTTGAGAAATCCGTTTTCTGAAATGCAAACTGTTCTCCTCTGAGCTTTGGAAAAGCTGCCAAGCACTTCTAGGAAGTTCTAACTAACCATTCGAGAAGTTTCTTCTGGAACTTCAGGGAAGTTATTTCCTGGACTGGTGAGAAGTTCTTTCCGCAACTTCTATGACGCATCATCCTGAGGATTTTTTTTCCTGATTTTTTGAGAAATTATAGGTAGTCCCCTTCCTGGTTAGCTCCCGTCTGAAATTTGGGATAGTTTTTTTTCTGAGCTTCTCGGAAGTTCAATCTTGATTTTTGGGAAGAGCTCCAAAACCTCTGAAAAATTCCAAACTTCAGAGAACTTCTGAAGCTCTGATAAGTCCTCTCCTGATTCTTGGTGAAGTTCTGCCTGGAAATTTTGGTAAGTATGATCTTGAACTTCGGTAATAAATTTTTGAAGGTTCTTCTTGCATGAACTGCTTGCTCCCAATACTTCTGAGAAGTTTCTACCTGACCATATGAGAAGCTTTTTTTCGAGGAAGTCTTTAAATTTCTCAAATTTAATTCGATGGTGGTGAACCTTGATTTTCGTTGTGACTTAATAGCAAAGGACCCAAATTACCAACGCTTTGACAGTAATTTTTCGCATGGGTTTGAACACGCGTGAGATTGAACACTAGCATAAGTAAGGACTCCATGTTACTCTTGGAAAGGGCCTTTACGATACTTATCTCCGGGCCCATTGTGTGTACGTCGTTTTGAATCCGAACTTCAGAGAATACCTTTATTTGAAATTTAAAAATTATTTCAAATGTCTGTAAAAATCTTGCACATAACTAAAATGTCTGCTAAATGTCTGCAATAAAAATGAAAAGTCTGCAAATTTACAGACATGTCTGTGAATATGGCATCCCTGCACCATACAACAATGTTGGTAATCTGTCATACAACAGGCTAGAGGCAGGCGTTATCTGACCTGAATTTACATGAAATAAAGGGTGTCCACGATGAAATTGCCACACTATGAAATTGCTCTTTTTAACCGTTAAGTAGAATTTAATGAAAATTTGGGTAGATTTAGTTCATAGTGCATTATTCACATCCTGCAAGTTTTAAAGTCCTGTGATCAAAACTCGCGAAAATGGAGTCGAAAGAACAGCTCGTGCGTGATAAAATCTTGCGCATTCATCACGAGAACAAGGATCTCTCGCATCGTTTCACCGCTTAAACGTTGGGAATCGCGAATTCCACGGTGTCGCGAGTGGTTCGAGGAACGGTTGACCACCGAACGGAAGCCCAGAAGTGAAGCAAAAAGTATTCCGTACAACACCAAAAATCACAACCGCGTAGTTGGGGCCTTCAACCGAAATCCGAACGCCTCCGTTCGGGATGTGGCAATAAGCTGCACCTAAGCCGAAGTTTTGTCCAGAAGGCCAAAACTAAGGCTGGGCTTCGAACGTTCAAGGTACAAAAGGCCCCTAATCACGACGAAAGCAGAACAAGTCTGCCAAAACCCGTGCCAGGAAGTTGTACCTCAACATGCTGACGAAAGTTGAATGCTGCATCATGGACGACGAAACATATGTGAAGGCCGACTTCAAACAGATCCCCGGCAACCTGTTTTTCACGGCCAAGGATAAGTTCAGCGCTCCGGAGCATGTCCGCACTCAGAAGATGTCCAAATTTGCGAAGAAATTCCTGGTTTGGCAAGCCATCTGCACGTGCGGGAAGCGGAGTGCACCTTTCGTGACCCAGGACACGATGAACGGACAGGTGTACATAAAAGAGTGCCTCCAGAAGCGGCTGCTTCCTCTCCTGAAGGCCCACAACGTCCCAACAATCTTCTGGCCGGATTTGGCCTCATGCCACTACTCCAAGGACGTGCTGAAGTGGTATGCGGACAAGAAGGTCAATTTCCAACACTCCGGAGCTCCGCCCCATCGAGAAGTACTGGGCGATTATGAAGCAGCACCTTCTTAAACGACCTAAAGTAGTGAAGACAGTCGAGGAACTGAAGAAAGTATGGGTTTATATGCAAAAAACGGTTGATTCACAGGTTGTGCAGAATCTTATGGACGGGGTTAAGGCCAAGGTGTGGGCATTTGCGTATGGACTGTAAATAAAATACGAGTAAAATGGTAAAATGAAGTTTAATAGTTATTTCTCAATCCCTGAAAATTTGATGGCAATCGGATGAAAACTCGAATTTTGCGAATCAATTTTGTGTGTGGCAATTTCATCGTGGACACCCTTTATCCCATTAATTTCTGCCAAATCTAGCATTCCCTTTATGTGCATTAGAAAACGCATAAAATTCAATGTTTCTTTTTATCTGTGTTGTTAAAGGTCAACTGCAAGAATAAAGGATTAACGTAAATGAGTCACTAAACAGTTGGAAGAGATCCAAATACTAAGGTGTGTCGTATCTACGGATGCTCACTGTATTGAGATTTATGGATTCTGATTCGGATTTCGGATTCGGAATTCGAATCTGCTACGTCACGCATGCTTGCTTGTTTCCAGGAAGACGGAGCAGTGAAAAATGCTCGAAGATGGAAGCAAATCTTTTTTATCCCGTGAAACTTTTGAATGTTACTGTGATTTTATGTATGATTGTCTATTATTTCATTGCTGAGTGAGTTTAAAAGTACTTCGATTGTGTCCAAATCGGGAGAGATGCGGCGTAGATCTTCTAGGAAACAGACAGTGCGGCTGCAGCTTCATACATCTTTCAGTATAACGGTGATAAGCAAAAATATTTGCATTACGATTGTTAACATTTGCATTTAAAAAAAAATGACGAAAATTTCCGATTTATAATGAGTTTATCTTCACCCGCACAGATAAAACTACCCATGCAGTATCAATCATAGTAACACATGAGTCAGCAGACAAAATTTGACAGCTCTATTAGTCGAACTCTAACTGCGATGGCAAAAACAGTGAAACAACTCCGTTCAGAAGTGTGTGCGTTCAAAGAACAGCACTCAGCCGCGTCAAAAACGGATATCGTGCGGCACCTTGTGGACACCGGATACACCCGCTCCAGCATCTTTAACATCTTGGCACTATTAGACAACAATCAGAGCATCGAAAGAAAGCCCGATTACGGACGGCCGACGACCCTGAGCGACAAGAAGCTCCAAAGGATGCTGAAAAGCAAGACCGAGGGAAAAGTGGCTACATCGCTGCGTGCGCTTGGCCGGGAGGTCGGTTCAACCCTAGTCAACCGGCCAAACAGTGAAAAAGTACCTGGCGAACATGAACATACGTGTCAGGAAGCGGAAGTCGAGTCCACTGGTTTCGGAGCTGCAGGCAATGACGCAGCGGCAGTGGCTCAATAAGATGGTCAACTCGATTCGTTATTCAAGAAATACCATAAGGGCAAAGACGCGGTGTTCTGGCCGGATCTGGCGTCGGCCCACTACTCGAAGCGATTGTTGGAGGAGATGTAGCGCCTGAAAATCGATGTGATAACCAAGTCGGCGAACCAGCCCAACCTGGGCCAATCTGAAACGTAAGTTCTAGTCCAACAATTTTGTTGCAAAAACTGAGGAGGAATTGATAAACAAAACTAAGAAAGAACTCAAAAACATGTCTACACGCATGTTTTCGTCCGCTATGGTGAATGTTCCGGTTAACTTAACGGAAGGCCGCTCGCAAGGGCGTAGAATTGTTTTGCAAGTAAGCTTAAATAATTACCTCTCGTGGGAAATTTATCAAATGCAATTATCTGTCCTAGCCTTTTTTTATCACTATCCGAAAATGTCTATTTTTTATATGCAAACGTTATATAGAAAGTCGTGGATCGCCTCTCTTAAAAAGAGCCCAGATAAACTTCAAATGTACGCAAAAAAGCGTGTTGCTGAGATTAACATTTCTCCAAAACCGAAATGAAAATGGATTTCTATTGTGCTTTTGTGAAAGGCAACTTACCAGTTCAATCGGGGAAATTGGGCCAAATCGTTGCGTTGTGTTCGGGAAAAGACAGTGTAAGCAGTACGGTGATTCAGAGTATTGATTCCACTGCACCGTCACTGCTCCGTTTAACCAAACTTTTTGTTCTTTAGATTAGTGCAATCAAGGCTACTGTAGAAAACTCTGTAAGGTATTTCTTTAATATCCTCAAATAAATGGTAAGCTTGTTTGTCATAAATAAGAACTCTGTTTGGAACATTTTCATCAAATGAAAAGTTATATCTTAAGTATTTCTAGTTCTTATAAGTAATAAGTTCTTACCCTCCTTGTGTTGTAAAAGCACTCTGAATAACTTCTCACTACAAACAAAGCAGTGTCACATTACGGTACGAAGCCGTTTGGACACGCGCCTTCTTATGCAAGAAAAAAAAATCTCTCTAGCTGACAAAAGGCACGAGCACACTTATAGGAAATACAAAACAAATAACACAGGGAAATCGCACATACGAACGCCCTAACTCAACATGTGTACAGCAATTACCACATCAGTTCTACATCGGTTGGGCATAAATTTCCCAGCCCCCGTCGATCCGATTAGTGATATTTAAATGATTATTTCCTCTTCTCACAATGCCCGGAATTGTAATGAAGAAACAAGTAGTATCGAATTCGTAATGCCCTCTTATTTGTCCCCTTAGAAGTCGGCCGTCTGGAAGAACCGTTTGCGTAAATTTTAATCATTCTCCTTGGCGGTTGCTGATTATCGATGCCACGCGACCGAAGGACCACGTGTCGCACCCGTTGCCGACTTCGACGATGGGGAGCGAGTAAACCACGTGTTGGTCCGTCGTTGGAGAGGGGTGAGCCTCGTCGTCTGCCGGTAAGTAAATACAATTAATAATTTTGATTTCTTTATTTTTCCCGGAAACCGGATACCATGAGGTGGAAGGAAGCTATTTTAGGGCAATTGGATTCGGTTTTTGCTCGCACTAGGTTTCTGTTTACAACTGTCAAATGGTTGTTTTGTTTGAACACGAACCGGTGCGTTGTTGCCGATCTGACTGAGCGAAAGCCCCCGAGTGAAGAAGAAAACAAATACGCAAACATGGGAATGGTTATACACATGTTCACATTTTGCCATCACAGCTCGAACGAACGCCATGAATAACTGATAAAATGCTCAACTTGCATGTCAATGTTTATAAACAACAACATTGTAATCCAGCGAAATGGCGACACAAGTCACAAAAACGAGTGACACGGAAAGGCCACCATTTATGGCGATTACACTTGCCCTGGTGAATGTCTGTTCATGTTCACCGTTTAGTCCATAAATAAAATTTCATGAATTATTTGTTGTTCGCCAGGCTATAGAGAGCATGTGGGTGGGTGGATGAGCCTCTTGTTTTTATAACACACCGGAACTGCCGTCTCCTCCACCGGAGATTTAGCCAGGAGGCGCGCGCGATTTTTTCTCCGATCAACCGAACAGCACAAAGCCAGATCCATTCAATCAATCTAATTGTAAGCCTCTTCGCATTGCCAGTGAAAACCATCCTTTGCGGGCGAGTGTATTCGGGAGGGGCGAGAAAAGAACTGACCATACTCTATACTTTAGCTCTGTGTGCGATTCGGCATTTGTGGAATTGGGTGGAAGTTTTGCTACGCGCGAAACATCGGTTTCCGTTTCCCCAAGAGACGGATTTGAAATGTAAACAAAAACGGGACACGGTGCTCGCGCGCGCGGCGGCTTCTATCGACGTTGTGAGGAGTCCTGTGTGAATTGTTAGCACAATGTCATGCGAACGAGGCCGCATCCCCGCCATTAGGATATTTTTTGCTTGCATTGTTGTTAGAAATGTTTTTTTTTCTCTCTCACGAAATAGAGGTTAGCGATTTGTGAATAGCCTGATAATTTGTGTCAATTTATTTGGGGCCAACCGGGTTAGCAGCGACGATGTTTGAAAATCGTTTGCAGTGTAAATATGCCGAGAATTTGGGAACAAATTTGAATGTTATCCACGCAACTTCAGTACATGTAATTTATAGAAACAGCTAACTGGCTGGCGGTTTTGTATCACCAGCACTATTTCTCCATCACGTTCAATAAGATCTTCGGGAAGAAATCGACACCTCCAGCCACGAGCAGCCAGTCAATCGTTGACATGGCAGAAAGAGATTCGGATGGAGCTGTTGCTGTTCCTCGAGGCAATCTTGTGCTGTTCGTTGACATATCCGCTATCAGCATGTTATTGCATGCTCCAGATCTGAAGATCTGAACACATTGAATGATATGCTGGTGTATGGTATAGGCTACCACCCAAAGCACGGAAGCTAAGTCCAACAGCAATCGGCTCTCTTTTAGACTTGGTCAAGTTTAAATAACCACCGATTAAGGTCTGTATCCGCAATAATCCAGACACCTCAAAACATGAATAAAACATAAACTTCGCATTATATTTCCGTCGTAGTTGTTTATTTCAGATTCATGGAATGTGTTTTGACAATTCGTGAAGACAAAACATTGTTATTTGGCATTTGCATAAAATTTTCGAACTTTAGGGTTTGTACAGACTCTTCACAAATCGTAGAAGCCGTCTTTGTCCAAATTTACTGGAAGTGTTTGATGTCTTTGATTCCTTGCTTCTTTCCAGAAAGCTTCCGCTTCATCAGAGCCCAATATCTCTCGATTGGTCATAGCTCTGGGCAATTTGGCAGGTTTGAGGTTTTTGGTACAATGTTCACTTGATTTGCTTGGTACCACTCCATCACAGTTTTAGCATAGTAGCATGATGCCAAATCGGGCCAGAATAAAAGTTTTTCTTTGTGACTTTTGATGAAGGGAAGCAATCGGTTCTGCAGACACTCTTTCTGATAGATCTACTTGTTGATTGTGCCTGTAGTGACAAAAGATTTACTCTTTTTGCCACACGTGCAAATTGCTTGCCACACCAGGTACTTTTTGGGAAATTTCGATGCCTTCTTCTTTCTGAAATGCTCAGCTGTAGCATTTCTGGCCATAGCAGAATAAAAAGCCCTGCTTGATATCCTCCAGGACATAAGTTTCATCGTCCATAACAACGCATGAAAATTTCGTCCAATATTCGCAGTACAAACGTCGAGCCCGTGATTTTGCTGCCAAGTTCTGTGTGTCGTTGCGATTTGGAACTGTTTTTACTTTATACGACTTAAGTCCCAAACGTTGTTTTGATTTTTGGACAAAACCAGGCGACATCCCTATTTTACGAGCCACCGTTCGAATGGAGAGATTTGGGTTTTTCGTTAATATCCTTTTCACCTTTCGGTCCATGACAGGATCAGCGCGTCCAATGTTTTTGTCACTTCTCGGTTTCCTCTCCACCGTCAAACGTTCCGAAAATGATTTGAGCACATCGTGAACAGTAGATTTAGGCAAATCCAATGTTTTTGCAAGGTCCCGTATTGACAAGTCAGGATTTGCCGTACGCCCGTACAAAATTCGCTCGCGCACTTGTTTTTCTTTCGTCGCCATCTTGAATACTAAACATGAAATGTAAACATCAATCATAGTCTTTTTCATCATAGACTCTCAGCTATACCACAGTGAAATTATTCCTACGTGCCATATTTCAAAAGTTACAATGATTTGAAGGTGTACGGATTAATGTGGATACAGATTTTATCCTCATCTTGCCTGTAGCCAAACCAGACAAACGTTGAAATAGCAGCTTATGTCCAACAGCAACAGCAACAACTTAAGGCTCCACCAAACTGCAGCGTTTTTATGGGAGCTTATGGGAGCGCACAAACCAACGCGATTAAAAAACGCATCGCGTCGGTTTGTGCGCTCATAAGCCGCCATGTAATCTCGCTGCGGCGATTTTCCGCCGCGATTTCGCTGCCGCGACGGCAAAAAAAAACGCTGCAGTTTGGTGGAGCCTTTAAACAGCAGGAACAGGCACACTTGTTGAGTTAGAATAGCAACGGTAGGCAAGGGGAATCACGACTATAAAGATACTCTTTTTACGAAGAACTTCTGGAGTGTTTTCGAAAGTGATAAAACTAATCCAACCGGAAATAATTTTGTTTTAAACATTATTCGATCACTATCAAATCGAGACTGCCTGATCGAGCCAACTTATTCACCAAACCCAACATTCTACACCTAGGAGCCCAAGTAAGCAAAAAGCAATTCTGAAGCGTCTTTACGGCAGCCTATCAAGCAATTGAGTTGCCTTAAATTCAATATAAATGCCGCTCTTGTCTCAATATATGGCTGCTTCACTGCAATGCTATGATAATTTTTCATCAATGCTATTTTGCATTCGAAATGCTTATGACAGGCTACAAGCATTTAAATAGCATTTGAAATTCAACTTGACAACACAGAGCTTTGAAGATGCTGATATAATGCTAATAGTATATAAAGCTTGTAGCATCTGAAATACAGATTTGGGGTTGATTTACTGCATATGCTAATGCTTATGGGTTATCTGGGAGGTGTTCTAAATGACGATCGGTCCTTAACCGAACGGAGATGCTGCTTCCCTAGCTATCACTCGTTTGGCCCGATCAAAATGAGTTACACTATGTCTTGTAAATAGTGTTGTGGTGTGAGAT
Organism: Aedes japonicus; assembly: GCA_034211315.2. NCBI lineage: Eukaryota > Metazoa > Arthropoda > Insecta > Diptera > Culicidae > Aedes > Aedes japonicus. The sequence continues at coordinate 218,598 of JASCZW010002046.1, read as the reverse complement.
ACATTAGGTAAATGGGCCTCTCGATAACAAATTCGTCATACTTATCTTAATTATATTAAGAATGCCATTGTATGAAGGGCCAAAAACGAGTGGACCAATTAGCACATCACTTATATGTATCTTCAGGAATATAAAGAATCTCCTTCCAACAACAAGATTGACCAATTGGTCAAAAGAGCAAGCTATCTAACATGAGGAAGCCCAGATGGGTGGGGAGAAGAGCCCGCCCTCTATTCACAAACTGTTAGCAATGGGTAGTTGCAATTACCACGCTCCCCATCCAGAGTGCTTCAATCGAGTGCCCTGATGGTCCCTCAGATTTCGATGTATTAGCATCAAATGTTTAACAATGTTGAGCAAAAATACTCTCTGTGTGAACTGAGATTTGGGAAGAGGAATGTAATGTAATTCGAAATTACCGGAGGCTTGGATGGAAGGAATAGTGGATCCCATCTATAAAAAGGGCGAACAGCGCCGCCGCCTACCAGTTGCTCTCCCAAATTTTATGCCGCTGCCTGTCACCAATTGCAAACGAGTTCGTGGGGCAATACCAAGCGGGATTTATGAGTACCCGCGCTACTACGGACCAGATTTTCGCTATTCGGCAAGTGCTGCAGAAATGTCGCAAATATAACGTGCCCACACATCATCTTTTTATCGATTTCAAATCAGCTCATGACACAATCTATCGAGACCTGCTATGGCAGATTATGCACAAATATAGATTTCCGGAAAAAACTGACGCGGTTGGTCAAAGCAACGATGGATCGAGTGATTTGTGTCGTTCGACTATCAGGGACACTCTCAAGTTCCTTTGAATTTTGGAAAGGGTTACGGCAAGGTGATGGATTGTCGTGTTTGTTGTTTTACATTGCATTGGAGAGTGTGATTCGAAGAGCTGGAATAGACAAGAGTGGCACGATCATCAGGAAGTATGTCCAACTGTTTGGCTTCACTGACGACATTGATATCGTATTACATAACTTTGAGACGATGGCGGACACTGATTTACGACTTAAGGCTGAAGCTGGTAGAATTGGACTTGTGATTAATGCGTTGAAAACAAAATACATGAAGGGAAGAGGCTCACGAGAAGACAATGTTAGCCTCCTACCACGAGTTCAGATCGACGGTGATGAAATCGAGATAGTAGATGAATTCGTATATCTGGACTCATTGATGACCGCCGATACCGACACCGGCAGAGAGATAAAAAGACGCATTATGACTGGCAATCGTGCCTACTTTGGACTCCGAAGGCTACTAAGATCAAACAAAGTTGGCCGAACTACAAAGTTGGTCATCTACAAGACATTAATTAGATCGGTAGTTCTCTACGGTCACGAAACATGAACATTGGTAGTGGAGGACCAACGCGCTCTTGGTGTCTTTGAACGGAAGGTGCTGCTTAAATTCTACGGTGGAGTGCAGATGGAAGACGGAACGTGGAAGAGGACAATGAACCACGAATTGCACCATTTGCTGGGAGAACCTCCCATCGTAAACATCGCTAAAATCGGTCGACTACGATGGGCTGAGCATGTAGTAAGAAGGTCGGACGACAGCCCTGTGAAAATGGTTCTCGAAAACAAACCGACGGGTACAACAAGAAGAGGCGCGCAACGAGCAAGGTGGGTCGATCAAGTGGAAGCCCAAGTAGCACACTACGATCATAATTCGTTGTAGTAACTTGATTATGACTTAGCAAGTCATATTTATGTGATCTCAACCGAATGGCAACAAGTGTGCTACTAGGGAGGCGACCGAATACAATAGAGACAACTTCTGTGTACTGCAGAGACTACACCGGACTCGGTCTGCTTGGTAAGGTAAGTAATGGAATGCTAGATTTGGAATAAATTCATGAAATATTTCATGTAAATTTTAGCAAATATCGCCTAGATTAGGTCTGTTCTATGAAAGATTGCAAACAATTTCGTTGGTTTAGCTTGATTACAAAAAAGGAAATTTGACAGGAAATGAAGAAATTATTTTAAAACCGCCCAATTCACGTTTGCTGGATCCCTGATCTCGCCGGCATTCAGGAAAATTCTTTTGACCAGGGAGTACTCACTCGCCTACGCATTGACCATTTAAGGTTTTGGCACGAATTTTTATTGAAGAAACCAACTTCACCGGTATGTGATTGTAGCTCGATGGTCGTGGATGTCCACCACGTAATCTTGCTTTGCAGAAAGTTCAAAGCAGCTCGAACAAAATACACACTCAGAAATTATGAATTTTACAGGAGACGTTATCCATGTTTGTAAAAAGTTGGGGAACGTAGAGAAAGATTCCGTGTAAAATTTTATCTCCTGAAACTGACACATACGCAATTTGACGAAAGTAATGTTCGATCGAGTTTATTTTCTCATCTCTTTCAACTCATTCATATGTGCTGAAGGACGCTTGCATGTGTCGGTCTCAGGGGACAGAAATTTACATAACATTTTGGTAGTGTGTACGAAATCGATCTGATCAACCTGTATGCTGCGTTATGTGTTAAACGATGTATGTGTTAAAACGATTGCTGAAGTTCCTGCATGAAACCAATGTGTATCAAAGCTGGTGAGGTGACCAAAGAGCAGAAAAGTGAGAAGCGGAGGAGAAACAAACGTTACAAAAAATATCGCACGTCAAAGAACCGAAAGCGAAAATACGGCGAAGAGAAAAAATTATTGAAGTAGATACAGTGAAAACGAATCAGAGAAGATTATTGAAAGAATGCAGATGAAGGGATGTGGAAAGTAACAAATGAAGAGGATGAAGAAACGGAAGTTGATAAAGTGAAGATGATTATAAGCGAAAAAAAAAATTTAAGTAGGATATGGTTGAAGCGAAGGGCAAACTATCACACAAAAAGAAACAAATGTGATGAAGTGAATGGAAAAAGGACTAAGAGATGCTATTTGGAAAAGAAGTAACGAAAAAGCAATATCAAAATTGGAAAGTTGGTAAAAACAAGAACATGCAGTAAAATGAATGCTGGTTAAAAAGAAGAAGAGAATTGGAAAAAAAGTGAAAAAAAGAAGCAGAAGAAGAGCATCAGAAGAAGAGAGGTGGAAGAATAGAAACGGAAGGAAAGATGTGGAAGAAGAGAACTGGAGGAAGTGAACTAAAGCAAGTGAAGCGAAAAAAGAGAATGGGAATAAAAGAAACGGAAGAAGAAAAGCAGAAGAAGAGAAGCAGAATAAAAGAATCAGAAGAATAAAAGCGGAAGAATAGAAACGGAAGAACTGAAGCAGATGAAGAGAAGCGGAGGAAGTAAGACAAATGAAGTGAAGCGGAAGACGAGTACTGGAATCAGTCAAGCAGAAGAGAGAAATCGTGGAAAATAAGCAGAAGAAAATAAGCAAATGAAGAACAGTGAGCGAATGGAAGCGGAAGACGAGAAGCGGAAGAGTGAAGCGGAACAGAAGAAGCGGAATACGAGAAGCGGAACGAGAGAAACGGAACAATAGGTACGGAACTAGAGAAGTGGAGGAAGAATAGCGGATGATGTAAAGCGAAAGACGGAACCAATGGAAATTAATTTGGTTTTATTATGGTACCAAGAGGTGCCAATACCCGAGCAACACATCCTCATGATTTTATGTTGAGTAAGCTTTACAACCAAATCTAGTCATATAAAAGTATTTTCAACTGTAATAACACTTGTGTGTTACTGGGTAGGTTTTATATTTTAGTCAGGTTTATGAGAACTTACACAGCTTTTTTACAACGATCCTGAATCCATGTCTTCACTCCTATCAAAGGTTTTATGTTGACTTTATAAACTCGTAAAATGCTGATTTGAAATGCCGTTTTAGGACTCATTAATATTATCTTATTATGGTCAGTTGAAAAACCATTTTGAAACCATTTTGTTTCTTAGTTGGTACCACCTCCTGTAAATGCATTAAACGGTGAACTGGCATTGAGGAAAGTCAGTAAATGACCAAATAGTTTTATCATAGCCATTGCGAAGATAAATTGGCTTTTTGGCATAACTGTGATTTCTTTCAATCGCCATATTGAAATATAAAAAATCATTGAAATGTGGAAAAATAAATACCCTAATTGTTAAATGTAGTACAAAGGAACTGTAGATTAGATACCAATTTTAGCATTCTTTTGGACAACCTTATTGAATTCCATCAATTTTCAGACAATTCATAATGAATTTATCGAATATGTTTGTTCCAATTTTGTTTTTGTTTACCAATTTTTATCGTGTCAATATTCACCATACAATTAAATGCGCATATGATTTGGAGCATGATACGCTATAAAAAACTCAATTTGTTTAGGATATTTTGCTATCAAACATAATTTCCCGCAACACTAGAACTTTTTTCTTTGATATTATTTACTGCTAAATGAATTAGAAGAGCAGAGAATCGAACAAAGCAGAACAACAAAAACCATCCAAGATACCACAGTGTAGTTTGACAGCCATTTGGCCGTATGCTGGTTTTGATAGCAGCCAATAGCTTTTATGAAGGTTCTCAAGTGGTCATAACATCTTTCACTAGAACATTTTGAAAATCTGATCGGTCTTATCAAGGTTTTATTACTTTGTTTTCACAACCGTCTATAGAGTGGTCCACTTTGTACAAATTTCGGCTTTAAAGATGCATAGACGAGGTGTTGATGGACAAAACAGTTTTGAATGTAGTTTTATCAACAACGCCGGGAGGAGTGCTATACGGCTAGAATAAAACTAAAATTGTTACTTGGGAAGGGTGGTCCTGTTATGTTCATAATAAAAATTCTAACCTTTTACTCTTATGAGTTAGAGGAATTGTAGAGGATTGTAGATAATTTAATTTGATTACACTTTGCTGATGAAACTTAAATTCTATCTCAATTACGTATCGTTTTATAACAGAGTTTCTAGGTTTTCTTTGGGTGGGACTTAAAAAAGCAGTGTTTTTTGCTCTTATTTTTTCATTTTAATTTGATAGCTCTGTTCTGATGATTTTAGGACATATAATAATGCACATTTTGATGGTACAAGACAATTGCTAGTTATTGTACAAAAATATTATAGAGGTAGAACTGATTTTTCGTTGCGCGAGTGATCGAGTGAGTATGAGAAGTCGTGGTTCGCAGGGTAAGATGGGTCGATGGTGAGGTTCATAATTAATTGTGAACCAAATTATTCGTTCGCCATGCTCGTAGGGCCACCATATCTCAGAACATATATACCACTGTCCCATTTTGAAAGTTGGTGTAGATCGGTCCAAATTGGCTCTCAGGTGTTGAGATGAATTGTCTTGTTTTTCTAATGAAACATCACTATCACCCCCTGTGAGTGGCACTAATAGCATTAGTATCATTGGTTTAAATCGGTCCAAATCAACTTTCCAGCATTGATGATGAAGCATCCCAGATGAAAAATCACTATCACATTTTGTGAGTGGCCCCAATAGCATCCTTACTGTTGGTTTAAATCGGTTCAAATCGGAAATCGGTCCTAGTTTTCAAATATATTACTTGACAGCTTATCGGTAACCAAACCGAACCCTGTTGCTACTCAATCCTGTTATCCAAAATCCCACTGATTTCTCGTGGAAGTACAATGGACTACGTGGCTTCCGATAAAGCGAGTATCAAGTCAACCTATTCCTATCCTTTCCTTACTTGACCTGCATTCGGGTGGAGCCGGCGCTAGTATTGCCTTAGTTTGGGATCACCAGGTTTTACACATTGAAGATGTATGTTAGTCCCAAGCTTCATCTGTGGGCTCTCTGTGTAATAACAGCTGATCTGGCAACAACGGAGTAGCAACCTCGGACGGTCATTCATGCTCATTCTCATGCTCATGCTTATGGTTTAACTGTAAACATATAGTTTTTGTCAAGATATCTTACTCCCTTATTTGTAAATTTTTGCAAACATGTAATACGCGAACTTAAAGAAAAAACTGCCATCCACAAGATCTATGCAAAATTGTGTGTCCTTTTCTGTCCCCGTCTGGAGAAAAACACGGTTTTAAATTGGCAGTTTTGGATTTTTTCTGCATAACTTTCGATCAGCAGCATTTATCATCGAAGAGCGTATCAACGTGATTTTTTTTAACAATGTTTATAATTTTATATTAATCCATGACTGTTTATTTATAAACATTTATATCACAGACAAATAGACATAACATATTGATCATTTTGCACTACAAATCACTAACACACCTGCGTCGTCTGTTTAGCAAACTGTAATTAGTGATAAAGCAGAACAGATGGCGGTAATGTGCTAACGTCAAACGTAAGGGAATCGACTATGTGCGTCACCTGCGGCGTTACTACCAACTAAGAAATATTTGAATTATCGGTATGCGTGATCGATGAATAAACTGCAAGTGTAATGTCTGTTTGTCTGTGTTTACATTTTTTTTTTACTTACGTGACATCTGAAACTTTTCACTATATTTTGTGGTTCAACATGTTGAAATTTTTGTTATATTCAGTAAAATGGCGTCGAATCAAGTGGAAGTGGGCAAATGCATTTTGAACGAACGTCAGCAACATCTCTTTTATCAGTACGCGAAGAAACTAAAATGACCAAGAAGTACCGTGTTTTGTGCTTGCAAATCATTTGACCAGCGCTTGACCCTAAATGAGAAGGTTGGAAGTGCAAAAAATCGAAAAATATGCTTCCAACAAATGGACAAGAAGATGGTAGACATTATTGAGAAAAATCCCAATCTTTCTGTATGAAATGTGGCTCGCAAAGTTGGGAAGTCAAAATTTAACGTAAAAATGTGAAGCAGAGGCAAGGAATGAAGGCAAAGTGAAAAAGGGGCCCAACCGTGATGATATGCAAAATTTCACTGTAAAAAGTCGTGCAAAGGAGCTTAAGATCAAATTTTTGCAAACATTTTCTTGTTTCACAATGGACGACGTAACGTACGTACTGGAAGACTTTAAACAGCTTCCGGGTCTGGCTTCTTACACCGCAATGCAAGCGAACGCCATTGCCAAGCATTTCCGGACAAAAAAGGTGTCCAAATTCCCGAAGAAGTATTTGGTTTGGCAGGCGATATGTAGTTGTGGTCGAAAATCTAAAAGTTTCGTCTCTACCGGCACTATCAATAAGGATGTGTACGAGAAAGAATGTCTCTACCCAAGAATGTTGCTACCGTTTATCAGAAACCACGACTCTACAACTCTGTTTTGGTCTGATTTGGGCTCTTGTCAGTATGCAAAATCCGTTCTGGAATGTTATAAGGTACAAGAGGTCAAATACTTGCCAAAACCAGCAAATTCACCAAACTGTCCAGAACTTCGACCAATAGAGAAGTATTGGGCTATAGTTAAGCGGAAACTCTTCGAAACTAAGAAGACAGAAAATGGTACCGACGATTTTAAGAGAAAATGGAAAATCTTCATGGCGAGCGTTTCTGAGGTTACCGTACAAAACCTGATGGCGGGTGTACCACAACAAGTTCGAGAATATTACAGGAAGAAGGATTAACATATAAAATTGACTGTTTCGTATGTTAATGTAACTCTATTGTTTGTAGTGTAAACAAACGATTTTGTTGAGTTATGTGTATTTTTGTTGCTGTTATTATTTTGGTGTCCGAAATTGAACGTGGAAGGTACAATCGTTGTCTAGTTATGTGCTTCACAAATAAATAAATAAATAAATAAACAATCAAGACAATGTTATATTTCCAATGCACTATGGTCCAGATCACGAATTTACGAGGAAACATGCTCCCAGCGCCTAAACTTGAAACTTTACAGCAAAAGTAATGTTGTACAATATGGTTTGTATCATCAAGGCCCATTTTTTGATGTTAATAAAAATTAGGTGGTCCCCACATGGAAATACAAAAACTAACTTTTTTATTTGCAGAAATAGACGTTTACATTCTTTGGCAAAATTGTAGCGCAAACAATTTCATGGAATTTTTATTAGAAAATTTTTTTAGTACGCTTAAAAATTGGACCGATTTAGAGCAATTTTTCTCATCAACTTAGGTGTACCATAAAAAATTGATTTTTTTGCCCTTACTTTTTTATTTCAATTCCCACCGTATAAGTTGTGTTTAAACGAGTTTTAGAACTTTCAAAACGCGTACTTTGGTATACAACTTTGCCGCTAGCTTCAATAAGTCAATAGTTATTGAAGTTTTTCTTAAAAAATACGCCCTTTTCAAATGTTGATTTTCATGATTGGGTCGAACACAAAAAAAAATCAAAACGTCATTTGAAAGGACAATTTATATTGTTCAACATATGTGAAAACTAGAGATATATTATTTCTGTATCTTGAGAAAATTACATTTGAATCTGGGATGGTTTAAGAAGAAAAACTTCAATAACTATTGATTGGTTGAAGCTAACGGCAAAATTAAATACATCAAAATACGCACCTTTAAAAGTTCTACAACTCTCGTCTGAACACATTTTAACGATGAAAATTGAAATAAAAAAGTTAGGACAGAAAAACTTTTTTATGGCTCACCCTAAGTTGACGAGGGAAAAGTTGCTCTAAATCGGTCAATTTTCAAGCTACAAAAAAAGTTTAATAAAAATTTTATGAAATTTTTTGCACTACAATTTTGTCAAAGATTGTAAACGTCTATTTCTGCAAATAAAAAAGTTAGTTTTTGCATTTCCGTAAAAATGGGGACCACCCTAATTTTAATCAACATAAAAAAATAGGAATACGGTTTTTTATTTCAAGTTTCACCACCATTTTTTTTGGTTAATAATTGACCGATTTAAAGCAACTTTTCCCTCGTCAACTTAGGTGTAGCAAAAAAGTTTTCTGTCCTAACTTTTTTATTTCAATTCTCATCGTTAAGTATGTGTTGAGACGAGTTGTAGAACTTTTAAAGGTGCGTATGTTTGATGTATTTAGTTTGCCGTTAACTCCAACCTAATCAATAGTTATTGAGTTTTTCTTCTTAAACCATCCCAGATTAAAATGTAATTTTTCAAGATACAGAAATAACATATCTCTAGTTTTCACATATGTTGAACAATATAAATTGTTCTATCCAAATGACGTCTTTAATTTTTTTTTGTGTTTGCCCCAATCATGAAAATCAACATTTGAAAAGGCGTACTTTTTAAAGAAAACTTCAATCACTGTTGACATCTATTGAAGCTAGCGGCAAAATTTGTATACCAAAGTACGCGTTTTAAAAAGTTCTAAACTCGTCCAAACACAACTTTACGGTGGGAATTGAAATAAAAAAGTAAGGGCAAAAAAATCAATTTTTATGGTACACCCTAAGTTTGATGAGAAAAAATTGCTCTTAAATCGGTCAATTTTTACAGGTACAAAAAAATTTTCTAATAAAATTCCATGAAATTGTTTGCGCTACAATTTTGCCAAAGAATGTAAACGTCTATTTCTGCAAATAAAAAAGTTAGTTTTTGTATTTCCGTGAAAATGGGGACCACTCTAATTTTAATTAACATCAAAAAATGGGCCTTGATGATACAAACCATATTGTAGAACATTACTTTGCTGTAAAGTTTCAAGTTTAGGCGCTGGAGCATTGTTCTCGTAAATTCGTGATCTGACCATAGTGCAATGGCAAAACTGTTTCGAGAGTCACTCTCAGTAAATATAAATTATTCTTAAGCAAGAAACTGAGGATTTAGTGCAACTCTTGTATGGCTAATATTTCCTGCAATGAATTCTCATAGCAGGTTTCTCTTAGTGTTTTTGAAAATGACAAAACTATTATCGTTCAATTTTTAAACGGTTTAAACCATTTTTAAATGACTAAAAAGTATAACGTTAAACGCAAGGAAACTTTAAAATAAATATCAAAGCAAACATTAGCAAACTCTCAATAGAACAAGTAAACATCATCAATTCATCATCGTTCGAATCGCAACCTCGCAGTGATACCATAATCTTCGTGAGACACTTTCCCTTGCCAATCGGCAAATCTTTCCCGAGCAAAAAAGCAAGCACCGCCATGATTACATCATCAAACGCGTGCTCTTCTCTCGCCACCCGCTGCAACGCCCCTTCGGTTTGCTGCCACTCAAGAGCGGAGGATTTAAAACACCCCCACTCCTGTGCCAGCAAGTTTAAATCCGTCAGCGATTCAAATTCTATGATAGGCGAAAAACCCGCACTTGAAGGACGCATTGCATTCGCACCCAAACTGGTTGTGTGTTGAATCCATTTAGATATGGTCAGCGTGATAAGATCGCAATCTCCGCACCGGGCATGCTGCAAGTCTCGTGTTGGACCCCTCTTCTTCTTTGCTATTTTTTATCGAACCAGCAGCGAAGGTAATTATGCAAGCAAAGGAAGAACTTCAGCAACGCTTTCGAACAGCAAAGGGGTGATTCAAATTACAATTCAGTATTCCAAAACGCGTTCACCACCACGTACTCGGTTCAAAAAGGTATCGAATATCCTATTAGAAGGCAGTGTGCCTTTTTGTTACATCTCTCCCGCTGAATGATGATTGTGATACGTAATGTTACTTTTATGTGTCTGGAGAAGGGCGAACACTGAGTAGAGCATAGAGAGGGTAATTTATCATTGAGTGAATGTAGCTTGCAGCAGCATTGCATTGCTCATTTGGATTTCGGTTCTGCAATCGAGTGCTCCCTGTCAAATTAACAATTATCGAACTGCCTACTGATGTCTGTGATGCAGGGGTTCTGAAGTCGTGTTGGATCGGACTTACAGGATTATTTATTCCAATTATTCCTAATCGAATTGCTGCTTGCCTTCAATTTGTACTTCTTCTCGATGCACACGTTTAGTGACTCGTCGTTCGAACGTTATTGCTAATTTATGCAGGTAGTGTGACAGGTCAATGACTACTTCCGGTGCGTTATGAATTGTTGCTTGGCTAGCAGAACTTCAGTTGTGAATCATCCAACACGTTCAGTGACCTTCTGAGTCAAAAATAAAATAGCAAGTCAATGTACGACAACATCTCACCGTGAAGGTTAGATCGTAATCCACCAACTGTTACCATTTCACCGAGCTATTGCACCTTCGCAGAAAGAAGGAGATAGAGAAGGAAATCCTCCATCGGCACAGACACAAGGGCAACGGGTGGGCGCACGATGAACGATGGAACGATGATTAGAACCCAATTTATTATCCCTCTTTGCGCTCGTCGTTATCTTCCTTCGGCTGCTGATCCAACGTCATGACAGGAACCACTACCGTTCCTGGTGCGGCGAGTAGTGTGAGGCATAATTTTGGCACTCTTACACAGCAGCATTTTTAAGACTAATGTTATCCTTCCGGATTTGGATGAGGATCAACGGAGAATTTGCCAGAGGGCTAATAGATATTATTCCTGCAGCAGCGTCCGCTTTCGTGGATGTAGGTCGGTACTTGGGTCGGTCGGAAGAAGGACCTAGGAGGGTGTTATTGAGTGGGATTTTGGTATAGGTTAGGGATCTCAGCGATCTAGAGCTTACGACCGGCGGGATAATACTTTCCCTAGAATGATGCATGTGCGTTAGGCAAGGCCTGTTATTTGAATTTAATTGATTTACAGATGTTTGGATTTAAGGATATAACGATGGTAATACGTTGTTTTGCTCACTTGAAGAGGGTTGTGGAATATGTGGTGGTTTGGATCGGACGAAAAAGGACTTTTGAGCTAGAAGTTGTTGCATGTATGCCATGCCATGCCAACTCTGCTGAGTTGAACCTAGCTTTAACCACTTGGTGAATTTAAATGCGATATGTACCATTAAGATATGTTCTATAATTCAATATCGATCGTGATCAAATGATTTTATTGAAAAGAAATTAAAATGGGGTTTCGTTTCAGGGATTGTAAAGCTTCAGATCTACTTAAGAGGTTGCATTAAATTATATTCAGACGAAAGAGCCTGGACAATTTTGAAGTTATTTCATCATTATACATTAGCGCTACATGTGAATATCTTAACGAAAAACGAACACAGCGCGAGCATTGTCCTGCGAAAACTTGCCTCTTGAGGTTGGTTCATATACAAAATAATTACCTTAGAAAAACCTAGAAAGCAATCTCAATGATTTACATAGACGGAATCCCAATGATGCATATGCTGGTAAAATGCTGGTTCATGTATCCTATTTATCAGAGATAAGCCAGCTTGACTTGAAGGGCATCATAATTTTCTGGCAGATTTGATGAATACCTGCGTAAGTTCATTCAGTAAGATCATTGCTCAGCTTTTAAATAATTTAATACAAACTGGTTCGTATCCTAACATTTTAAAAATTATTAAAGCAACGCCAATATTTAAATCAGAAAACATTTATGAACCCTCTATTTATCGAGCAATTTCAATCCTGTCAGTCCTTAACAAAGCTTTAGAAAACACTGTTCACCAATCTTCTTGTTAACTTTTTGTGCGAAAATAATGTTTTGTATAAATATCGGGAAGGTTTTTGGAACAACTACTGCTACAACCTGTACACGATAAATTTCAGACACTTTTCTTTCGGTGTAGATTTTGATTTTTGATTTTGATTTTTACAGATCGCTTAAACGTTTCACTTCTATGACAACAAGAACTCTCCACTTTATTTCGCGATACATCATGTTTAAATTCTTGTTATTCAGTGGAATGGCGTCGAATCAAGTGGAATTGCGCAAACGCATTTTGTACGAACGGCAGCAAAAGAAACTAAAACTACCTAAAAGTACCGTGTTTTGTGTTTGCAAATCATTTGACCAACGCTTGATTGTGGATCGGAAGGTTGGAAGTGGAACAAAGCGAAATGCATGCTCCCGACAAATGGATAAGAAGGTGGTTCCATTATTGAGAAAAATCCAAATCTTTCTGTGCGAAATGTGATTCGCAAAGTTGGGAAGTCAAAATCATACGTACAAAAAGTGGAATAGAAGCAAGGACTGAAGGCGTACAAAGTGAAAAAGGTGCCCAACCGTGATGACAAGCAAAATTACACTGCAAAACGCCGTGCTGAAGAGCTTTACACCAATAGTTTGCAAACATTTTCTTGTATCATATTAGACGACGAAACATACGTACTCGTAGACTTTAAACAGCTTATGGGTCTAGTATTTAGTATACCGCACTGCAAAAGAACGCCGTTGCCAAGCATTTCCGGACAAAAAAGGTGTCCAAATTCCCGAAGAAGTATTTGATTTTGCAGGCCATATGTAGTTGTGGTCGAAAATCTAAAAGTTTCGTCTTTATCGGCACTGTCAATAAGGATGTGTACGAGAAAGAATGTAAGAAAAAGCAGTTGCTACCGTTCATCAGATGCCACGACTCTCCAGCCCTAGTAGCACACTTGTTGCAAATAAGTCAAAGTAACTGCAATGTGACTCTATATGGTCACAATCAAGTTTCTGCAACCAATTATGACAGAGATGTGCTGCTTGGGAGCTTTGTTTTGGCCTGATTTGACCTCTTGTCAGTATGTGAACTCTGTCCGGGAATGGTATAAGGTACAAATTGTCCAGAACTTCACCCAATAGAGAAGTACTTGGCTCTAGTTAAGCGGAAACTCTTCGAAACGAAAACGAACGCAAAAGGTACCGATGATTTCAAGAGAAGATAGAGAATCGTCACGACGGACGTATCTGAGGATACCGTACCGAACCTGATGGCTGGTGTATCACAGAAAGTATGCGAATTTTACAGAGAGAAGGATCATCAGTTTCTAAGGTAGGTATAACTCTATTTTTGTGAAATAAACAATCGATTTTGTTGAATTATGGGTAATTTTTTTTTTGCTTGTACTATTTTGGTGTCCGAAATTTGACGTGGACAGGCTTTAATATCGAAATTTGTGATGAGTTGATCTGGGCAATTGCCCCGAAAATGATCGGGTTGGTATATTCAACGATCTAACGATCTGAAAGAAACTTTCAACACCTTAAACCATGATATACTTCTGAAGAAACTTGATTGATATGTAGTGGGATGCCAATCAAAATCGACATTTCGAATTTAAAAAGGTATTACTCAAAAGTTTTGTCTCCTCGAAAAAAGTTCCAATGCAAAATTTGAGCTCAATCGGACTTCGTTAATAAAAACCCTAAAGTGGTTGACCCATGAAAAACCTATTGGAAAAATTGGAATATTCCACAATCGGTATACAGGGGATAGACAAAATGATCGGGATAGGCAAATTTTTGATCAACTTCGAAGTGCAGTAACTTCATGAAATATTATCCGATTTAATTTTGTTGTTTCGGGTTTCCGGAGAGACCATCTCACATGTTGAATTTGTTATGAGATTTTGCACAAGATACCGTTGTCAAACATTTTGTTTTAGTCAACACACAAACAAACAGGATATTTTCCAAGTGAATGAAATGTCAATTTCAAGAATCGGCTTTAAATTGACCGAGTTATTGCCATTTCCGTGGAACAGGTCCTGTTAAGGGTTCCTGGATGTGGTTAACTCTTTTTTTTACTCAAAACATGCCATGTGACACCTATTTCTTCTTGGTTTTTCATCAAAACCCTTATTATAAACTTAAAGAGGATCCTTGATCATTTTGGCTATTCCCGGAACCACCGGAACGTTCCCGGGGGAACCTGTAGTAAGGACCATTTAGGCATTTTACCCAAAAACATGCCGTGCGGCAGCTCTATCTTCATGTTTTTTCATAAATATGATATTGCTAAACTTCAGAAGGCCAGTGGATACATTGGCCAGTCTCGGAACCACCGAAATGTCCCCGGGAAAATCTGTAGTAAAGGCCATTTACGATTTTACTTCAAAAAATGCCGTGCAGCAGCTCTACCTTTATGATTTTTCATAATTATGATTTTGATAGACATGAGAAAGCCATTGGATACATTAAACACTCCAGAAACATTTTTGGGGGAACCAGTAGTAAGGATCATTTACGATTTTACCGCAAAATATGGACGATAAGATTCACTGGCTAGCCTGATCCTGATTTCTGGTACCTCTAAGGAACTATTGATTTAGCTTTGGTACGGATAATCAAGCAATAATTCGATTGAGTATAGGGAAGAGTGGGTTTTATTAGTAGCGAGTTGGTCCTCCATCCGCATCCAGGACGGCTTCAATATGCCCGGGTATTTTATACCACTCGTCGATCAAAGTTTTATCCAATTCGGCATTTCGAATCCTTGCTTCCAATGTTGATCACAATGGTATAATGATGTTAATGTCCGGTGACTGAGCAGGCGAAATCACTTGTTCATACCACTTTTTAATGGATTTCGCTGTATGAATTGGTCATGTAGTGCTCAGCCTTCATTTTGCCTTTTAGGGCGACAATTGGACCAACTCCATG
The DNA here is from genome assembly GCA_034211315.2 of Aedes japonicus. Lineage (NCBI taxonomy): Eukaryota > Metazoa > Arthropoda > Insecta > Diptera > Culicidae > Aedes > Aedes japonicus. Next base: position 203,372 of record JASCZW010002046.1, on the reverse strand, counting down.
CTAGAAAATGGCGCCCCAGACCATAACCGATCTCTCAACATGCTTTACAGTGGAAAGCAAGCAATCTTTGTCGTACTCCTCTCCCGGAGAACGCCACACGGACACCCGCCCGGTTGTTTAGAAGAGCGTGACAGAAGATTCATCTGAATAGACAACATTTCTCCACTGGGCTTCTGTCCAAGCGGTATAGAGCTTACACCAGCGCTTCCTCTTTCAAGGCTTGGCAATTGCTGCTCGCCCATGAAGGTTTATCCTATGCAGCTTCCTCCAGACAGTCCGTGTTGATACAGGTTCTTCAAAAGACTCGTTCGAGGCTGCTGTTGCTTTTACAGCCGAAATCCTCCTATCCGCCATTACTATTCCTGCCAGTGCTTTTACCGGGTCAAAGTTTTGCCGCCTGATATTCCGCCATGATTCGGCAAACGGTAGTTTTTGATACACCGACTATTTTGCACGTTTCGGTAATCGAAGCTCCTGCCTCCCGCTGACCAACGATCCGGCCACGTTAAAACTCTGTAAGAACCGTAGCCATTGCGGACTGAACTGTTTGGCACTCGAATCAAGTTTAAGGGCTTATGCTGAAGCGTTCTTGGTGGCAGCCATAACCTCAACATTTAGAAATGATAAAACTCAGAATCTGTACTACACACTTCGAAATTATGAATTTTACACGAGACGTAATTCATGTTTGTAAAAAGACGGGGAACGTAAACAAACATTTTGTGTAAAATTATGTCTCCTGAAACTGACACATACGCAATTCGAGAGAGAGAGAGAGAGAGAGAAAGAGAAAGAAAGAATGAATGAATAGTTATATATTCGTCGGTGAAGACCCCGCCACCGAGTGGAGGATGCAGCAATGCGGACTCACGAGTGGCAAGGCAACATACACTCTTAGAAATTATGAATTTTACCGTTACACGTTATTCATTTTTGTAAAAAGTTGGGGAACGTAGAGAAAGATCTCGTGTAAAATTATGTCTCCTGAAACTTACACGTACGTTATTCGGCGAAAGATGGGTTTGATTGAATTTATTTTCTCATCTGTTTTAACTCATTCATATGTGCCACTAAAGGTGCGGAACTGGAGCCATCGCCCGCATAGTAGTAGAGAGAAAAATGAAAACATTGCGGGAAACGATGGTGAACACGTCAAAGCACGCAAAGGAAGTTGAATGAAACAACCGTTATGACGTCACTACCTGCGCATCTGAGCGTGGGAAAATCAAGTCTCGTGCAAAAAGTTAGCGAATCTTTAGTATTAAATTACACTCAGACCTATTTCGATCATCTTGGGAGGCCTGATCAGTCACCGGCCATTAACATCATTGAACAATTGTGGTCAACATTAGAATCACGGGTTCAGAATGTTTTCCCAGCCCCTTTGTCATTGAAGGAATTGGAGAAAACTTTAATCGACGAGTGGTAGAAAATACCACTGGACGTAATTTAAACACTCTACAGCTCCTTCCCCAGGCAGATTGCAGCCGTCCTGGATGCGGATGGAGGACCAACTCGCTACTAATAAAACCCACTCTTCCCTATACTCAATCGAATTATTGCTTGATTATCCGTACCAAAGCTAAATCAATTGATCCTTAGAGGTACCAGAAATCAGGATCAGGCCAGCCAAAACTGAAGGCTTAATCCGGATCCACGATGTTCATATTATTAGATTTCGAGTCATTCAAAATTTTGCACAAAAATAATTCACACTATCGAACAATACAAAAATAAAAACGAAAACCCCGTTTCAACCGCAAAACCACAATATTTGTTATGACATAAGTTTATCTAACTATGGTTGTCTCGGCTAGTGGCCCATGTCCCAACTTAACAACTACTTTTAACAAAAGGATACTGTCGAGCAGGAAATGAAACGCACATTTTAGTGCACCAAAGGGTAACAAAATTAAGATAAAGAGTACGAAGAGGACGGACGGATTACAAAACTGATGGTAGGAAATTCAAAGAATGTCCTCGGAAGACAAAATTTTGCAAAATCATGAAGTTTGATATGTCGCAAGCCAGGTTTAAGAAAAGATTTGAATATGGCCACTTTCCCGGAGGAACTCGGATTCCACAAGGCCTCCCTAAATGACCAGTATGGTCCAACACTCTCAAAATGTCCTCCAAAGAACAAGTTTTGCAAAATCATGAAGTTTGATGCGTCGCAAGCCAAGTTTTGGAAAAGATTGAATATGGCATCTTTTCTGGAAGCACTCCTAAGTGGCCAGTATGATCAGATACCCAGATATCAGATAGAGGAACTCGGATCCCCCAAGGCTTGTTTTAGTGGCCAGTATGGCCAAAAATTCTCAAAATGTCTTTTGATGACCTAGTTATGGTTAATCATGAAGTTTGATATGCCGCATGCCATGTTTTGCTACTAAAAATGTTTTGTCCACCATCACTGGACAGGTACTTACCCCAGTACTTCCACCTTGGAATCCAAAACTACGGAAATTTTTGGAATAACGAGTGCAGATCTATAAGCTTAGATATATTTGTGATCTATTGCAAAAAAAACTGCATCAAAATCCGATGGCTAACGATGGAGTTTCGTCAATTTTAAATTTTATTTTGACTACATCTTTGTTTTTAATACAGGGGTACATGTTGCAAGTACAAAAATTTGGAGCGTCACGAAATATGCTTAGGTTTTGAACGTTAATAACTAAGTCATTCCTCGATTGATTTCCAAAAATTTTTCTGTGTCAGAGGGGTTGAGGACGTACCTGTTAAACTGTCCGCGAACTGCACGAGCGCTGCCGAAAAAACAATGGAAGTGTTTTTTTTTCTTTTTTATTAGTCTGACAGACTGACAGTCAGGTGGTGAAAGATGCTGAATGTTCAGCAATTTGGGCCAGTTTACTGATTTTCTGCAAAAACAAACCTAATTGTTGATTTTCAGTAAAACGTCATATTGCTGATGGCTTTTCAGCAAATCGTTTTGCTGAAATCCTTGATCATTTTTTACTCCACTTGCGAATGAAGACAATATGGCGCATGGCGGTTGACAGATAAAAAACCGAGCCTCGGCACAACACGGCTAAACCATCGGTTTTCTAATGAAGTAACCCGATATTTCAGTTTCAAGTGATGTTGAGACTCGACATCGTTTGATTTTTTGCCAAGTTAACAAATAAATATGAAAAACCGCAGCAAGCCGTGCTTTGAAAATGACGTGTTTTGCTTTTGCTGCGTTATTTTCGCAGAAATAAAATTAAAAATTATTCCTTTTTTCAACTAAAGTAAATCGTGAATTTATAGTTTTTCGAGTAATTTACGTAGGACGCTGTGAATGGAATCCCTCTCTTAGTGTGTTATGGTCGTGTTTCTTTAGATAGATTGTGCGTCGGTAGTTTTTTCCCCATTTTTTGATTTTTAGTGCTCCGCTCCCGCATCCGGACGAACTTTCCAACATCAGAAAAGGAACATTGGTGAGGTCGTTTTATATTATCAAAAATATATATTAACTATATATACGTCAGGATCAAGAATGTCCATTTTTGATTCTGAAAGTGTGAAAACTCTTCACATATCCATTTGATATGCGAAGATTTTCATGCGGGGCTTATTGTATATGAAGATGACCTCAGAATGTACGTGTAGAAACAGGCATTCTTGAAATGGGTCGTTGGATTTTCAATAGAGCTGTAACCTTCAATCTCCAGGGCTAAAACTGTTTGCACATAGTGATTACATATAAATTACTCAAGAAATGCAGACAAGTTTCTTCCATAAAAGCACTGCCGGTCAGTGGGAGATTGATTGCAAACACACACAGTTATCAGTTAAATATGAAAATGCCGAGTGAATTCAGTTAAATGTTTAACCGAGCCTGTGAATAATTTTTAAGTGTGAAGTGTGAAGAAAATTTAATGTTTCTTTCAAACTGTGTAGCATGAACAGTACAAGAGTCAAGTTCGATGTCCTTGAGCACCAATGAAAGCAAAAAAAAAGAGTTTTCCATGAAACGCATGGTGTGATTTGCAAAGTTCTAAATTCGTGACGACTTCAACATCATGAACGGCGAACGTCTGCTTCCGTTGCTGAGGTCACAAAATAGTCAACCAATTTTTTAACTTTAACTCTTTCCGCTGCTTAAAACGAGTGCTGGAATGGTATGAGGAAATAGAGGATAACTTCGAACCCAAGGGCCTTAATCCACGAAACACCCCGGAGTTGAGATCAATCGAAAAATATCAATAGTATAAATACTTAATTACATCTGATAACCAAATATTCCAATCTGAAAAAAGTGGCTCAATCAATTATTCCTCTTTCACACATCATTTGCCCGGAACTGACGCTGGTACTTCATCAAATGCGTTGAAATTTCCACCACTTGTCGCACCATAAATCGCAAATAATGAACTACCAAACACGAGAATCGCATTCTAATCAAAACAACCATTGTTGCATCTTCTGTTAACTATGAAGCACCCTCTCTCTCTCTTTTTTCTCTAGCCTCGTTAGAACTTCCACAAAAGCCCATCTTTTTCAGCACACTCTGAACCATTTGTCCCCGGTAACGAATTGTATCAAATGAGGCGTTAATTTTTGATTTGATTCACTTGTCTGCCAGCCTACTGGATGGAAAATAGCACAAGAACAACAACACACTTCGAACAGTTGTCAAGCCACATTGTAACAAACAAAACCTCTCCCGCACTGCGCACTTCCACTGATGGGACAACGAGCTGCCATATGGTTTGTTTTTCCGTTGTACAATAATACAGGAACGCAAAGGAGGCGCACAAGTGAAATGTCAAATTTAAAATAGGGTGTAGCAAATGAATTATGGCGTAGCGACGCTAACGAGCTCGACTCAATGATTCCTCAGGTTCAGCCCAGAAAGCATCCAGGGAAGAGAAATGCCAAATTGTACCGAAAGTGAACATAAAGGGGAAAATGTTTAATTGATTGTGTTAGCTGCCAAGTCAGTGAGGGTTCGTCACTACCGCAGCAAGACAAATAAAGTCGGCCTTCCGAGCGGCAGCGACGGGTAGTGAAGTTGTTAGTTTTTATGGCCACATTGTCCGAATCCGATCGAATCACGGATTTATTACGGAACGGTTCGAAATCGACACTGGCGAAAGCTGTGTGGATATCGGACACAGCGAAGAGTGCATTCGAGGGGGAGGAAGTCATCGATATCCTTTCGGATAGTTTTGTGATGGTGCACTTTTTGCCGGATCTTTCCGAGTTGGGGTGGCTATTTGTGTAGTTGCTTAGGAAAAGTGTAAATAATTAAGCTGATCGGAAATGTTTATGGACTTGGAGTAAGGAGTTCATTAAATATTAAATGCGAAAGAAGAGGAGGTGATGCTGCTGCGAATGCAATTGAAAGGATGCAGCACACTGGCAAGGAAGTTAACCCCTTTTTGATCAAAGGGTAGGTTTAGTACTTCGAGAATGTGATTCTTGAAGAAGTGAGCATCAGGGTTGCAACTTCTCGTTGCTTCGCATCACACATCCAACTACTGCGATGGAGCAGACCTTATACCTACGCTCATTGGTTATTGGTCCTTATGCCTACTAATCGAACTGTCAACTCTAAAGTCAGGTCAGAACCAGGTCAGAACAACAGTAAAAGTTATGAGCAATTGAAATAAATCTTCAAACTCTAATTTTCTTTTCCAAAATGCAACTAAACGCATCATTTCAGTAAATTTGCACTAGGGATTTAGAAATATACCCCCGAGTTAAGTGGTTTATAAAATTAGTTCTACTAATACTTCTTAGAAGTATAAAATTAATCGAACCAGAATTTGTGGCACATTCAGAAGTCGACTTCCCAGAGCTTTGGTAAGATAATATCTAGAAGCTCAGGAAGAGACTTGCTTGAAAAAAAACTTCTCCGATGGTCAGGCAGAAACTTCTCAGAAGTATTGGGAGCAAGCAGTTCCAACAACAAAAACCTTCAGAAATTCAGGCTCTAACATTATCGAAGTTCAAGGTTATACTTATCAGAATTTCAGGACAGAACTTCCCAAAAATTCAGGAGAGGACTTACCAGAGCTTTAGGAAGGAATTTGAAACTTTTCAGGGGTTTTAAACTCAAGATTGAACTTCCCAGGAGTTCAGAAGAAAACCTTCCCGAATTTCAGATGAGAATTAAACAGGAAGGCACTACCTATAACTGCTCAAAAAATCAGGAAAAAAATTCCTCAGGACGATACGTCATAGAAATTGAAGAGAGAACTTCTCTGCAGCACAGGAATTAACTTCCTAGAAGTTGCGGAATAAACTTCTGAAAAGGTTAGTTGGAACTGCCCAGAAGTGCTCGGCGGCTTTTCCAAAGCTCAGAGGACAACATTTCAGAATTTTAGAACAAGGATTTCTCAAAATTCAAGAAGGAACCTCTCTGAAGAACAGCATGAAACTTTCCAGGAGCAATGGGGGAGGGGTACTTGCTTCTAATTTGAGCAAGAATTTCCGAATAATTCCGGAAAAAACTTCCCCAGTTTGCTGGAGAAAACTTTCCAAAAGTTTGGAAGAGGACTTCTCAGAAGTTCTGGAAGCAACTTCACCAACAAATTTAAGGGTATTTTCCTAAATATTTTGGCTTTCCCAAAGATTCTATAAAATTTACCTCGCAGTTCAGGGTGGGACCATTCATAAATTTGGAAAGAATAAGCTCAGAAAAAAACTTTCCTGTATTTCAGGAAGTAATTTCCTGTTTGATCAAGAAGGAATTTTTCAAAAAATTCAGGAAAGAACTCCTCAGAAGCTCACAAGAGGACTTCTCAGAAGTTCACTAACCAGAAGTGCTAGAGAGTTTCCCTAAAGTTCCGAATGGAACATTCCAGCATTTCAGAAAGAGAACTTCTCGAAGTTCAGTAAACCCCAGAAGTTCAGGTAGTTACCTTTGATAAAATCAGGAAGAAACTTTCCAGAAGTATAGGGGGAACTTTCTTATAGTTCAACAGGAATTTCTTAGAAATTCGGGAACAAACTTCCCCAAAGTTCAGGAGAATACTCCCCTGAAATTCAGATGAGAACATTTCGGAAGTTCAGAGAATAACTTCTCAGAAGTTCAGGAAGAAACTTCTAACACTTATCAGAAGTTTATAAAGTAAGTATGTTCAGGAAAAAACTTACCAAATCTTTCTGGAATGTAAGATTGGGTTCTTAAACGTGAATTACGAAGAAAATAAGGAGTGGCTACCAAGAAGTTCATGGGGAATTTTGTCTGAAGTTCAGGAGTAAACTTCCCAGAATTTTAACAAAGAGCCTTACAGAAGGCCAGAAGAGAGCTTTTCTGAAATTCAAGAGGTAATTACTGTTTAACCGAAGAAGTAGTCGTACCAAAAATCATTCATATGTCACGACACCATATTAAAATAGGTACACACCATCTGCCCAACCGCTCGCATCATACTATGAGGACACACATTCATGCAGGAATTACAATTCCTTACTTTCCATCCAGATCCAAATTTTCCTGCAGTTTAGCTGAGAAGTATAAAATGTTTTCAAGAAGAGTTTCAATATATCCACGAAGTTATCGAGAATGCTTCCAAAGTTCAAAGAATCTATCTATATTTATATGAAAATCAATGTCTGTCTGTCTGTCCGAACCTTATAGACTCTAAAACTAGATTTCACGTTCTAGTTCTAGAAAATAAAAAATCCGTTGTTCTCATTACCCACAAAGACTGATAGCCAAATAAATAATCTTAGTAACCTGGATAATTCTCATGTTTGGTAAAAATTTGTGTTTCATTTGTAAGGGAGCCCTTCCTTCCAGAGGGGGGGGGGGGGGGGGTTTCTCAAACCACCATACATCAATGCCTTCAAAACCCCCACATACCGAATTTGGTTCCATTTGCTTGAATAATTGGAAACATCTGAGAGGATCTCAAAACAGTCATGAGAACCTTCTCAACCCCCAAAAACCCCCTGCATACTAATTTTCACGCTGATCGGTTCAGAGCTTTCCGAGTCTATAAGAGTCAGACAGACAGACAGAACGAAATTCATTTTTATATATATAGATAGAAATCGTACGTCCAAAAACCCCCATATGCCAAATGTGGTTGCACTTGCTGGATTAGTTGTTGAGTTATGAAGAAATTTGTTTTTAATTTGTATGAGAGTCCCCCCCTTCAAAAGAGGTGGGGCCTTGAACTGCCATAAAAAATGTCGTGCCTCCAAAAACCTCAACATGTCAAATTTGGTTTCATTTGTTTCATTGCTTCATAATGTCTGTTGGTCTTCCAAGATATTCTATGACTATGTTTCAATGCACAGCGTAGCTTTGCATAGCTCAGAAAGCTTTTGTTGCAACTGTAGGTGCTATGTTCTGGTCTCAAAGATCGGATGACCCAGAACAGGTCATAATTGAATATGTTTGAATATTTATTGTAACTTTGTATGGCCTAAAAATTACTGTTACCACACTCAAATCTTGATTTCTGAACGCCAGGACAGTTTGGATGACCTAGAGGATCATAAAGTTATAAAATATTGACTGTTGACTTTTCAAAAGATTCATTAAATATGTTGGAATACTTATGGTAACCTTATATAGCTCAGATTACTACTGTTACAACTGTATATCTTATGATTTGAACTCAAGGACAGTTTGGATAACCTCCATCATCCTAGTTTATCTCGTAATGTTTGTTAACATTCTTAAATATTCCCTTAACATGGTTGAATACGTAGCGCTATTTTGTATAACTCAAAAAACTATAGTTACTACTGTAGATCTTATGTTTTGAACTCAAGGGCATTGTGCTTACCCACAATCAATTCTGTGCATCAATAAGTTGAAGGATTAGGTTCTTTTTGAACTCCTTCGTGCTCTTGCACTCCTTACCACTCGAAGTTGCGCTTGGCAATAGCCCAGTTTAACTGGACGAAGCTGTGGATAATTGAGAGGATCGATGGCTATGACCCGCAAGAACAAATTGCCTGCTATACGAGACCCTTCTGGTCAAATTTCTCCACCTCGAATGACTTTCCAAAAATGCTCACATCTTCTCCGATGACCTTGGTGTAAAATTGCGGTCTTGGAAAAGATCTGGAATCCTCTTACTCAAAGGTTTCGTCCAAAAAGTAGGTGTGCGGTCGTTCTGACTCTGGTTATCTCCCATAATTTGTTTTGCTATTATCTACTCCTTATAAGTCTTCAGGTTGTTGCGCTTCTTGATTCTTTGCACCATTCCGACGGACGTAACAGCTTGTTTGGTCAAATCCCGAATCGACACCGTTCTGTTCCGAAAGATGGGGTTGACTTCTTTCCGATCCAAATTTAGGTCAGCTGGACCTGACTTTCTTCCTCTTCTGGTAGTGTTGTAGTGATTAGTGATGCCCGAACTAGTTGATGATAGAATCTACGCTGTTGTGATGAATTTCGCTATTTTTTCATCGAGGCATCCTTCTCACGAGGCCTCGTGTCCACCACTTCAATATTAACACTCTTTTCGGTTTGCGGCATCTCGAAAACGGTCACTGTTTACCGAATGTTCAGGAGCCGATCAAGTTGTTGACAGATGAATGCGTCGAATGTTGTCTTAGACCGATAGTTTTACGCGTGTATTCGTGAGCGCATCATCAGTGTTGCCAGTTTATTTTCGATACAATCCTCCCTAGCAAAGCAAAATAACAAACTGATTTCCAATAAATAAAAGCTTGTTATCGCATAACAAATTAAATTATCAAAATTGACTTATTTTGTTATCATCTGTTATTAATTTTTAAAGACAATTTTCGACGAACGTTTCTGAATACTATGAGCATTCTGACAAATACTAAATATTACCGGCATATCATGGATATGAAATTGAGCTTTTAACAAAAGCACTACTACAGCTTTATGTGTATGAATTTCATATCATGATGATAACATAAAATTATCATTGAAATTATCACAAGGAATATGTTTGATAACAAAATTTGTTATCAAAATGAAATCAATGATATTGAAACGAGTTAATATTGTGATATCCAACGAACATTAATTTGTTATCTCTTTTGTTATTTTAGCTGTCTTATTGTGGTCCTTTTTCATGTTAGCCTCACGTTATTTAAATTACCCGAGCATGAAAATGAAGATCAATTGCCTGTTATCCCGTGGTTGCCAAGACCCCGTGGTTGCCTGTTATCCCTGTCGATCTGGTGTCAATATCAGTCGGTGCCGTCGGGATTTTCTGAGACGAAAAATCTCTGAATCTTTAATCTCTGACCACCTTTTCCTTCGGAAGGGAAGTTAAGTCGTTGGTCCCAGCCCATGCTTTGATAGGAACGATACGTATCTTCTCTCTGGCGTAAAAAAAAACTATTACTACGACTTTATTGTATAATTTGCCACATTCCTGACATTTGGGTCGAAGCATGCTTTGATCGACAGTGAAAGCAAATATGTTTTCTTCCGTCAATTTTTTGATTTTTTTGCTCTGTTTTATTTTTGTTTTTTTTTTCGTCGGCCTATTTCCTCACATGGTGACAATCACCAACGCCATGGAGGCGACTCCGCCTCCTGGACCCTACTTATCGACTCATGACTATGAACCGGGACCAATGGCTTTACTTTTCTTCCGAAGGAAGACGTGACCAAGACTTTTTCGCCTTAGAAAAACCACCGACGTCGACTGGGATTGAACCCAGACCCACTGGGGTGCCAAGTAGCTCACGCTTACCACTGCACTACATACGCCGGTTTTCCTGTTTTTTTTCGTATTGAACGTATTGTTTGCTGTTTTATGAGTGATTGTGATTGTGTGTCGATCAGAGTTTCATCTTGGTAATCAGCTGGGGTGCTCAAAAGTCCAAAATCGAAATCCGCTCTTAAAGGCGGTCGAAGTAGTGGAAGCCAGCGAACGGCGTAACAAATTCAACAACCGCAATCCAAACCCTATCAGATTGCCACAAGTTAAAATGAAGGACAAGCTGAAAATGTCCTGTCAATAGGAAATAAGATGGGCAGATGGAACGGCGATCAGATCAGAGTCAAACGTGGTTCATATATACAACAATGCCATGTCAGCAATCGAACGGCAATGGTTTACGACGAGAAGTTTGCCGAACATATCTGGAGTACCCGGAAAGATTCTCCCGAGTCCTAGAGCGATGCCGAAAGTAGACAATTGAGAGGTAGTATGTGCTCTCAAAAACGCAAAGCGAAACAGCTAATTGTTATCCCCTGAATTATATGAACTATATTATATGATCACATCACTTATCAAGGTGAATCCTGATCCATCGAGCCCTACCCTACTTACATAGAAAAACCTCCTTCCTGTGACCTTTGTGGGGATGCAGAGGTCCCTAAACAACAAAGGTCACACTAACTTTCCTTCCCTATTCCCACCTGATTGCAAGGTCGTGGCCGGCGTCGTTATTGATTATTAAAGAAATTAAGTCATTAAAACGTTTACAGTAAGAATGGTCGGTGCTCCCAGTCCCATTCAGTTGATTCACTGTGCAATTTCCCTGACTGATCAATCACGGAGCAGCAACCATTGATACGTGTAGTCAGTCAAGCTAAGCTAAGCTAATCCAATCCAAGTTTACCTGTCGGATTTGCAAGAAGTGGCACCACACGCTAATCGGTTGCTGGAAGCAGCCATCCTTCTAGCTCCAAGGATTCCCAGGATTCCAACATTACCAAAGTGGCCAACATGGCAGCCACGGGCGTTGTGGCATACAACGCTACCCAGAAGGTCTCGTCGAGAATTTTGCTTGCGACAGCGGTGATCGTCATTGAGGATGCATCTGCAAAGTCTCAGTCGGAAGAGAATTATCCCAAAGGATGAAAGTCTCCAGGAAAAGAGTCGACGTTTCAATCCGTGGAATAGGACAAGAAACAGCCAAGGCCAAGCAAATAATCCAAATGGTAGAACGCTCACGAGTTTCGGATTTTTCGCGGGAGATGGAGTTCCTTGTGTTACCCAAGATCACTGTAGATCTACCCACAACTCCAATAAGCACGGAAGGGTGGACTATACCGGACGGTATAGTATTGGCGGATCCGTCATTTTTCCAATCCAAGGCAGTCGACATTGTTTTGGGCATAGAGGCTTTTTTCGAGTTCTTCGAAACCGGACGAAGAATTTCAATCGGAATAGAGCTTCCAAGCCTCACTGAATCGGTATTCGGATGGGTAGTCTGTGGTGGCTCGTCTTTCATCAAATCCCTTCAAATCAGCTGTTATTTCTCAGCCACATCCAGGCTCGAAAAATTGATTGAGCGGTTCTGGTCAGAAAGGAGTTCGAAGAGGCACAGATGGCCGGTATACTGTTTCTCTACCCAAAAACGAAGACATTCTTTCCAAACTGGGCGAGTCGCGGGACATCGCATTCCGACGTCTTATCGGAACGGAACGCAGGCTGGCAAGGAATGCCAATTTGCGTAGCCAATACGTTGCATTCATGGACGATTACTTGAAGCTAGGACACATGCGGAAAGTCGAAGGTAATACCGAGCAGCAAGTCAAACGGTGTTATCTACCCCACCATCCGGTACTTAAGGAGGCCAGTACCACCACCAGATGTAGGTCAGAGTGGTCTTCGATGCTTCTTGCAAGACGTCGACCGGAATTTCTTTGAATGACGCATTTCTGGTGGGGCCAGTTGTACAGAAAGACTTGATGTCTATTATTCTACGGAGTCGGACGAAACAGATTCTTCTCGTATCGGACGTAGAGAAAATGTTCCGACAAATCCTAACTACGCCAATGAATCGACCTTTGCATTAGATACTCTACCGATTCACTCCTGAGGAGGAAGTTACGGTGTATGAGCTGAACACCGTAACCTACGGAACAAAACCAGCCTCCTTCCTTGCAACTCGCACGCTTCAGCTGTTGGCTACTGATGAAGAATCCCGTTATCCGCTAGCAGCAAGGGCAATACTCGAAGACGTTTATATGGATGACTTCATCACTAGTACGGACGACGTAAACACGGCAATTTATCTCAGAACTTAACTGACGGATATTATGGAAAGCGGAGGTTTCAAGCTAAGAAAGTGGTCCTGCAATAAACTCGCAGTTTTGAGAGGCATTCCCGCAGAGAATTTGACTATCGTGGATAGTTCTGGCATTAATTTAGAACCGGATCAGTACGTGAAAACGTTGGGCTTAACGTGGATGCCTGGTATCGATACACTTTGGTTCCAGTTTCAGATTCCTCCGCAAGATTTGGATATCCCACTTACAAAACGTCGTATTCTATCGGTCATTGCCACACTCTTTGTTCGCCAAGATCCTTATGCAGAAACTGTGGACACTGCAAGGCATGAATGGTGCTGCGTTTGGACTGGGATGAACCAGTTCCTTCAATGGTGGGTGAGGTCTGGCGGAAATTTCTGGAAAAACTACCACTCCTAAACAAAATACGAGTCAATCGCTGTGCTGGTACGCGAACGGAAAAATCATGGTGCAACTTTTATCATCTAGATCCAAGATGGCTCCACTTCAAAGTCCGCCGATCCCACGACTCGAACTTTGCGGTGCGCTTCTTTAATCCCAATTATACGAGAAGTTTAAAACCTCTACTGTCCGTTCCAACATATTTTTGGACAGATTCAACGTGTGTGCTACGTTGGATTGCTGCGCCACCCACAACATGGACCACATTTGTTGCCAAACGTGTGGCGAAAATCCAATCCATAACAGATGGATGGAATTGGAGGCACGTATCCGGAGTAAACAATCCTGCCGACCTCATATCTCGAGAACTGTCACCTGAAGACATTATCCAAAACAAACTTCGGTGGAATGGTCCGAATTGGATGCAGAAGTGGCCTTGGATGCAGATGTGGCCTGGTGGAACCACAGAAGATCCTGAAGTAGGAGAAGAAGAAAGACGACGTACTGTCGTTGCGCATACTGTGTCACCCGTGGCGGATTTCAACATCATGTACCTCAGCAAGTTCGGTTCGTACTCAGACCTCATTCGCCGGTTACGTTTGATCAGACTTTTACGAGTACCAAGAGAACGATGATCTGAACACGGTTTTTTGAAATGTGCAGAAATGAAAGCAGTCGAACAGGTTATAGTTCGAAGTGTCCAGCGTGAAGTCTTTGTAGATGAATTGAAGGCGCTTGCGAGAGGAGAGTCCGTGTCGAGAAAGTCACCATTGAGATGGTTCCACCCCTACATCTGTAAAGAAGGAATGATTAGAGTAGGAGGAAGGTTGAAACATTCCGAGGAACTGAAAGATACCAAACACCCAGTTGTGATACCAGCTCGCCATCGATTAACCCGAATGCTATTGGAGCACTTCCATAAAAGGCTCCTGCATGCTGGCCCACAATTACTATTGGGAGTAGTTCGACAACAATTCTGGCCTCTTGGAGGGAGAAACGTTGCGAGACAGGTAGTACATCGATGTTTACGATGCTACCGTACAAAACCAATCACTGTCCAGCAGCTCATGGGTGAGTTGCCATCCTCACGCCTTACCGTTTCCCGCCCATTTACTAAAACCGGCGTAGACTATTTTGGACCCGTCTACATTCGACCAGCTCCAAGACGTACTGCAGTGAAGGCTTACGTTGCGGTGTTCATTTGCCTCTGTACCAAGGCTGTACATCTAGAGCTTGTCTCCGACTTATCTACAGAACGCTTCCTACAAGCCCTGAGAAGATTTGTTGCACGTCGAGGAAGGCGTTCCGACATGTATTTCGATAACGGCACAAATTTTGTCGGCGCCAGAAATCAGCTATCCGAACTTTTGCGTATGCTATGCAAGCAGTGGAATTAATGTCTAAATATTGGCAGTTCTAATTAGAGATTACACTAGTCGGCAGTGTTTCACTCCCTTCAAGTATAGATTAACTAATTTTATAGATTTCGCCACGCTGAATTTAAAAATCCATTCGTGAACAAAGATTTTTCGTAACACGTAAGATTGATGAAATAAACCGGGTTTTCATTCACAAAATTACGAATTTTCATGAAAATCAAGATTTTCTATTTTGAAAACATGATATTTCGCTCCGCCCTTTGAATGTTGGGCTTGGATTTTATGAAATAAACCTCCCTGAATCCATTCGTTATCACAGATTTTTCGTAACACGTAAGATTAATGAAATAAACCGGGATTTCATTCACAAAATTACGAATTTTCATAAAAATCAAGATTTTCTATTTTGAAAACATGAATTTCAGCTCCACCCTTTGAATGTTGGGCTTGGATTTTATGAAATGGACCTCCCTGAATTCATTCGTGAACACGGATTTTAAGTAACAAGTAAGGTTGATGTAAAAACCGGGTTTACATTCACAAAATTACGAGTTTTCATGAAAATCAAGACCCGTCCATTAATTACGTCGCTCAAAAATACAGATTTTTAACCCCCTTCTTTCTTTATCACATTTTTGTATGGATTTTTGAAAAATTTTGTATGCATCGTCACTTTTTAAACCCTCTCAAAGCATAACGTAATTTATGAATGATCCCGTTAGCTGTGCCTCTTTGAATATATTGAGCATATTGATGTTGCTTCTTACAGCAGTTTGGGAACTGAAGACCTTCAAAGTTCATTCATTAATTCAAAAGTCAGCTGCACAGAGCCCTTCAGAAACGCCTCATTAAATACTCTATTCAGCAGTGCCGTTTTTTTAAGTTAGGATAGGAGTGAGCAAGACAGCAATAAAACACGCAAACACTCAAAAAACAAAAGAATAGACAGAGACAAAAGACACTGTGTTAGTCACTATTGCTCGAGAGAATAAGGAAAAGATATGTTAAAAAAGAAAGCAAGGATCCTCAAGCACGTAGCTTAATGCGGCATTTTATAGAGCTTCTTGACGTTTAATTTGCGCACACTACTGCAAGATTTGAATCGAAGCAGTGCGAGTGAGAAGTCAACGAAGTTGTGGGAAACCAAACCGTGCATTAATCCCCGCATGTTAGACAAAGAAAGACGATTAAATGTCGAAAAGGTCTATTGGCGTATTTGCGGCACAAAATTTGTGTCATTATTGCTGTCTTACTTTGATGTCAATTAATGCTCATGTTGACTCTCTTCAGCCTTGCACAATCATTTTTTATTCATTCAAAGCTAGCTATTTGAGTGTTACGGACGCGTTTTTTTATTTTTGAAAAAATGGCGCGAATTTGTCTGAACGATCCGCAAAAGGCTTACCTTTTTCCGCACAAAGGCTTACCTTTTGCCAAACCTATGGTGTGGACTAATCCAACCAATCACATGAGCGATTGTTACATTTGTTTGACAAAAATTCATGGATTTTCCAAAGCTTTGAAGCATCAAATCGAATACCCTTCAAGGCCAACATTGCACTCCGAAGCAATGCCAGTTCCAATATCTCCAAATATTGCTGGACGTGCTGATGAGTTGGATTCGGAACCAGGTGAATCTGAGATAAGCTTTCAGGATGATCCAGATTTTTTACCTTCGGAGTCTGAGGAACCGCATGTTATAACCCAAGAGGAGCTGAACGATTTGATTCGAGATTTGGAGCTACTTAAGACCAAAGCGCAGCTGCTAGCTTCAAAGTTAAAGCAGTGGAATGCCCTGGAAAAAGATGTAAAGGTGTTATCTTATAGGAAGAGACATTCAGATAACATTAAATATTTTTCGATGGACGGTGATCTTGTCTTTTGCAACAACATCGAAGGTTTAGTGGAAGAACTACAGTTAGAGTATCACGCAACTGACTGGAGGCTCTTCATCGACGCTTCAAGCAAAAGCTTGAAGGCCGTGTTACTGCACAATGGAAATAAGTATTCTTTAGTGCCAGTTGCATTTGCAGCTCACATGAAGGAAACTTATGAGAACATAAAAACACTTTTGGAAAAGATCAAATATTCGGAACACCAGTGAAATCTCTGTGCAGACCTTAAGGTAGTGGCATTGCTCACTAAGCTTCAAGGAGGCTACACAAAGCATTGTTGTTTCCTCTGCGAATGGGACAGTCGTGCGAAGGATAAACATAACCACCAGTAGCATTGGCCAGCACGTACCGAGATGGTACCTGAGAAGAAAAATGTGTCAAATCTGCCTCTTGTCGACAGGGACAAAATTTTACTACCTCTGCTACATATTGAGCTTGGGTTGATCAAAAAGCTGGATATTCAAGGAGAACCATATTGTTTTTTGAGGAAAAAGTTTCCGAGATTGAGCGAAGCCTAGGTGAAAGAAGGAGTATTTGTTGGCCCTCAAATTAGGAACCTCCTTAAAGACGACAATTTTCAGCAAACTCTTAACGCGACAGAGTTACGAGCATGGAATGCGTTCCAAAAGGTTTGTGGTCACTTCTTGGGAAATGAAAAGTCTCCGGATTATGTACACATCGTTCAAGAGCTGGTTGATTCGTATGTTGCCCTGGGATGTAATATGTCACTTAAATTGCACTTTTTGCATTCTCATCTGGACTTCTTCCCAGAGAATATGGGAGCCGTCTCAGATGAACATGGAGAACGATTTCATCAAGATATCGCACAGACTGAAAAGTACTTTGCTGGCAAATGGAGCCCAGCGATGCTAGCGGACTACTGCTGGATGCTACAGAGGAAAACACCTTTGGAGAACTATAAAAGGAAAAAGAAAACAAAGTGAATTTAAGTTGAAAAATATAGAGAAAATTTCAACTAAATGACAACCAAATGACTGGCTGACTGACTGACTGACTGACTGACTGACTGACTGACTGACTGACTGACTGACTGACTGACTGATAGGAAATCTTGATTTTCATGAAAATTCGCAATTTTGTGAATAAAAACTAATTTTTTTTCAACACGAATGGATTCAGAGAGGATCATTTCATAAAATCCAAACCCAACATTCAAAGGGCGGAACGAAAATTCATGTTTTCAAAAAAGGAAATCTTGATTTTCATGAAAATTCGTAATTTTGTGAATGAAAACCCGGTTTATTTCATCAATCTTACGTGTTACGAAAAATCTGTGTTCACGAATGGATTCAGGGAGGTCCATTTCATAAAATCCAAGCCCAGCATTCAAAGGGCGGAGCTGAAATTCATGTTTTCAAAATAGAAAATCTTGATTTTTATGAAAATTCGAAATTTTGTGAATGAAATCCCGGATTATTTCATTAATCTTGCGTGTTACGAAAAATCTGTGATAACGAATGGATTCAGGGAGGTTTATTTCATAAAATTCAAGCCCAACATTCAAAGGGCGGAGCTGATGCTTAGGTAGATCATACTACTACGGAAGTACGTGTTTTTGTGAGTTTAAATAACATTTTTCTCAACAACTGGACGTGTTACAGCATTTCTGAGCCCATATTTGGATTCAGCGTAGCAAAATCTATAAAATCCAACCAGAAATGCCGACGGGAGCGAAACAAGTTCCGATTTTGCCGACTTACATACAGTTTCATCAAATGTCTCAGGTGCTGAATATACTGCTTAAAACCCGTCCCATACCCTATGATTTGTTTGTTTTTTTGTTTTTGTTTTTAACTTATTCTTCCAACTTTATCTTTCCAGACATTGAGAATCCACTGAACGCACCTCTCAAGCTTGTAGAAACCCCATCGTTATTACAGTGCAGTCTGTTGCAATTTAACCCGCTGTTTTACTGCAACTCGATCCGGATCGAACCGAGGGAGCGGTATTCTCAATTATTCACACCTCGTATGGTCGGTCCGAACGGCATGGCATGTCGCTATTCTAGATTTCGTATGTTTACCGGTCATTAGTCCACAGTCCGTTAGTCAGGAGCTAGAACTGCTACCGCTGACAGTTTTATCGCCGGTCACAAATACAAAAACAAAACGTTTTCCACCTACCTGTTTCGTTACCGAATCGATGAGCCGCACGAAGATATCCTGCTCCTGGCGGGCACCTGTATGCAAGCGGGAAGAAAGAGAAAACCGGTAAGAAAATTTTAAAATTGCCATTTATCCGGATGGTTGCAAATTCAATAAAATAAACTATTAAGTTTATTGCTTCCGTTCCTGGTTGTAGGTAAAGTGCCGCAGTGTCTTCCTCACCGGGCAACAAGATTTAACACATGCGATAAATAATTGAAAAACCATAGAAGCTTCTGTCGTCTCAACCACCACCGGCTAAACGCCTCAACTTCACAAGGAACAAACAATCAAAACACTTAATTTTAATTGGATAAATTAAGAAGATAAAAAAGTTAGCCTTCTCTCTTCGATGCGTTTACGGTGCCAGACATGAACCGGCGGCAAAGTGCGTCGTTGGAAAGTCTGAAAAGTGAAAGTATGAGCCACGACACGACCATCGCTGAGCTGCCCCCTGTGGGACTTGGGGACCTGAGCCTTCCCCGAAATCTTATTTGTCTAATGTTCTCCTCCCCTTCCGGAAGAAGAAGAAGAAGAAGAAAAACCGACCATGCACAAAAGAAAGCAACCCCATGCTCGGATACGGCGTTGACCGAACAGCGATTATTAAATTTTCCTTTTTCCAATAGAATATGCTCTTATGAATGCACACGTCGCAGGTCGAAGAACGACCGACGATGGCACGTTCCAACTGCCGGAAGTTCTTCGGGAAAGAAGCAATAATATAAGAACTGTATCCGAGTGTCGTCGTCGTCGTCGTCGTCCCTGGGTCTCCGGGAAAGCCACAAAGTTTAATAAAGTTTGGCATCCTCGAGGTGGAGATTCTTGACCAATGGATATGTCCGGGCGCGTATGAGTATCAAGAACAAAAGAAGAAGAATGGTTGTCCTTTTGACCAAACGGAGCCGGAGTGAAAAGCGAAGCAAGGTGCGAGAGAGAGAGGTAATTGTTTTGGTGTGATTTATTATGAAAATCTTTATCTTTTTCCATACATTAGGTGCACTTCAGGCCGGCCGAGGACGCTGACGAGAGGCAGAGGCTTACAATGTGTGGTTATTAAAGTTTGATTTTAGTTGGGCCATCGGGGAAGGCTCACCTGACAAAGGGTTCTCCCCTGGTTTGCTGGAGTGGGATCTGCGGGCCGGGGGTTGGATTATTTATAAAATTTATCGCAATGGACGACGGGCTTGAAAATGGAAAATAATGGTGGTATGGCGCTTTTTTGTTTACTCACTCGCTGCATTGTATTGTGCATACAAACAGGAGCCAGCCTGCTCGAGACGACACTATTCATGGGGGACTTTTTAAAGTGCTATAATTTTCATAATCTCACCCGACCAGCAGACTGGTGTAGTGCGCTTTTATTTAACGATGGGAACAGGTTTAAAATTATTTTAGATAATTTCCGCTCTCAACTCTGTGTATGAAGTTTCGAATGCATTTATGCAAATCATGGAACTAGACAATCATGACATAACAACCTAGATTCTTCAACAAATTCGCCAGTGTCGCACAACACAGGTAAATGAAGGTAGTTGCAAGTGACAACGATTTACGACATTCAGAGATGGACTCGTACAATGTAGGAATGTGTCTGCCAAGCATCATGTATGCTAATTAAATGGTCCTGCATGAACAAGAAGTGAACATAGCGCGAGGCACCGGGAGAAGCGGGATTCTACTTTATTTGCATAAATTATGCAAGACAAACTGCTGATAATTAAAACTTTTTTTTCGTCACACAACGGTGTTTTTGATGCATACATTGGCTGATGTGTATTCACAAGTGTAGGAATTTTCGACAAGCAGTTTTGCTTTCCAGTTAAGTTGTACTTGAATAGTTTTGTTGTGTGATTAAACTTTACCGGCTTACTTACCATTCGCATACAGAAGCTGCAATCGATATTGGATGCCATTATTCGTCTTTGTGCTGTCCGATTCCTGTGAAACAATACAGAATATAGGTTAGTACTTTTCGAGAATGACTATCAAGACGCAGATCCCGTTATTTGGTCTTGTGCTGAACATTCTGGAGTCAGATCTGAGCTTTATGATTCCCTTCGGGCTCGAGGTAGACAACCCAATGTGCCAATTCGATATATTTTGGCTGTACGTGATTCGGAGTACATGAAACTCATTTATGTGTTTTTGACTAACATTAGCCTTAGATTGTAGTTAGTTTAACCTGTATGTTTAATTTAAGTTTTTTTTTTAATATGTATGTATGTGTGTGTTTTTTTTTCTTTTTCAAAAAATGTCCAAGTCAAAAGAAAACCGTAAATTGTATAGTTATAAGTGTTTAGATAATTTAGAATGTAAATTTAATGTGTTATGTAAACCATACTTTAAATTCCCACCCTCTTTCCCATCCGTAATTTGTAATTCCTATTAACCTCGAGACGGCCGCGAGTAATCGGCTCTTTCCTCCTAACTTTAGTTTTAAGATAAATAATGTATAAAAATATGAAAATTAGCTCTGTAAAGTTAATTCGATTGAGCCTGTACAAATAAATGATTATTAAAAAAAAACTTTTCGAGAATGGTTTTCAAGTACATTTATTTATTCATTTCGTCGATCACTGTTGACTTACATTCTAAGACTATAATTAACAACACAAACGTGTGTTTCTAGCATTTAACGGTTTTGAGAACGTTTCTTGACATAGTTACATCAATAACATAGCAATATTTATTAAAAGCGCTATATTTATGATAAATCACAGCTAAGGGACCTTGTGAGGGTTGGCGGTCTTCGGTACAACGTTTACCTTGAGGACCATCTCATCCAGTGATCTTTTGACATAATAGGCTGAGGTCTGGCCAAAAGACCACATCCTCATTCGCGTGTCACCTTTGGATGGCGGCGGCAACTACCAGCTGGCATTGAGGGTTATTCCGAGAGACGAAGTGACGTTAGTCACTTGGTGATGTGAGAAGAGTGCAGTGACGTGACTCTCCATTTGATTTGCCCAGGAGAGTCACGTCACTGCAGGTGACTCTTCTCACTTCACCAAGTGACAAACGTCACTTCGACTCTCGGAATAACCCTCATTTTGTATTGTTTATTTCCCCGTTCACCGTATATCCTAGAAAAGAACATCAGCTCCGATATTCCCTGATAACAGATCATCCGCCACACAAGAAACTTCTTCGGGAATTTGGTGTATCGAATAGTACTAAGCAACATTCAAACATTAATTACTCTAAAACGGCTTTTTTTTGTTTTAGTGTGTTTTACGGTGACATGTATGTTTACACACAGGAAAAAATCTTGTAGTAAAAACTACCATTTCACCCGACTATGTCTACACGCTATTTCTAAACAACCCAAATTTGAGTACGATGGACTCAAATTTGTCGGAAGTATGGCTATCCAAAAGTGAGTAGAGGTGGTTAGGAGTAACACATTGACAAATAATAAACATCGATCGGATTCAAGCCGATGTTGACTGTTTGTCATCTTACCACTACGAACTATCTTTACTCACTTTTGGGTAGCCATACTTCCGACGAATATATTACAAACGTTGAAGGTTTTACCATAAACATAGTAAATTTGACTGAAATTTCGTGATAGTTATAAAGATACACGCTATTTCTAAACAACCCAAATTTGAGTACGATGGACTCAAACATCGTACTCAAATTTGGGTTGTTTAGAAATAGCGTGTATCTTTATAACTATCACGAAATTTCAGTCAAATTTACTATGTTTATGGTAAAACCTTCAACGTTTGTAATATATTTGACAGACCTCATATTGATATCAACCGCAACATGGTTAATCTAATCGCAGGCATTGTAAAACCAACCGTATTTATAGTCAGGTGAAAATTGTTGGTGTTTGCGCTTAATTTGACCCCCGAAATGGTAGTTTCTACCACGGTTTTTTTTTGCGTGCATGTTTACTCATTTTTTGATTAAATTTCACTCTTTTATGGAAAATGATGCCATATGTCAAAAATTGAGTGAATTGATTTTCTAAAATGAGTGATATATAGTAATAATTTGAGTTTTACCACAGAGAACAGACGTTCATCTTGGATCTACTACTTGTGTAAAACTTTAAACCGACATTTCAAATGGATGTCGTTATGCTCCTGGTAGGCGGCGCTGCAGTTGTGCGATAACGGTCATATCCATGATTATCAATACAAAGCCTAGCACATAACCTGAAAAGTTTAGTTTGTTTTTCTCTGCACTTGCTTTTTATACCGGCTGTCCATATTAACTTTTACACACATTACACAGAAAATCATTCACTTGCGAGCCCAATTCGCTCTTTAATGCCACTTGAATGAATTCAGCGGGAGGATACAAAATGTTCACGCAATTTGGTCTTCAAGCCCTTCACTCATAATTTAGTAAAACCACAGAGAACAGCCATTGATGTCAATATACCTTTTCTTAAAAAACTTAAGAAATGGTATATGGACATCAATGTCTGTTCTCTGTGGTTTTACTAAATTATGAGTGAAGGGCTTGAAGACCAAATTGCGTGAACATTTGGTATCCTCCCGCTGAATTCATTCAAGTGGCATTAAAGAGCGAATTGGGCTCGCAAGTGAATGATTTTCTTTTACTTCAATATTGTTATTTCGATCCCAATATAGAAATGGAACGATTAGCTGCCATGATGCCACGAACATGAAAGGAGTGCTGACTAAATGCTTGACTAAATGCACTCCATTAATACATTCTGTCAAGGGAAGGATGGTAAATAATTTCATGATTGTTACAGAGTATATTTCATGTTAAATATTTTTACACGTTTTCGAGAGTACATTTGGGGATGTCTGGGCCTTATGGCAAATTTTTCCACAAGAGGTATCCGACGTAGAGCAAATGGAACGAGCTGCATTACCGAGGAACACTTGGCACGTTCTCTCATTCGTTGGATGGTGATAATCAGTTTTTATTGTTCATAGGGTAAGGGGATGTAATGTTAGCCTAGCTCCTTCATTCGGCCTATGTACCAAATGTGTCATAAAATTAGCAATAATCCACAAAATCATGTTGCTATTAGGATGACCAATGTAATCTGAAGTAATTGAGATAATATTAATCAACTTATAGTTGTTTACTTCCGCGTAATTTACGATTTCTTGAACTTTTGGGGCATCATGATTTCACTGGTTAAGCTGAACAGATGATCTATACGATCTTCAAGTGATCTAAATTTGGCTTAATTGAACCGATAAAACGAGTAATGCAGTCTGGATGCACAGAAAATAGTTAATCGTTAGAAACTAACTGTTAACATAGCTGAAATTACAACGATTTTACTAGAAAATCGTAGACCCAATGTTAGGGACATATATTTATGTATGTTTCCAAATATGGCATGTTGTATCAATAACGTAGTAAAAACGTTGTTATTAGTAAAATCTAGTAGTAAGTGGAAATGCATGAATTTGCGGTTGTCTTTATTCAAGTGGCTCATCTAAACACAAACAGAAGGAACAAAATCATTGTATAGTGAATTATGATGTTTTCATTATTGAATGGCTGGTAAATCATATATGCACATCACTTAAGTGTTTCGAAGCAGTTTATTTAAGTTTGTTTTGTGAAATCATGTGTTAAGTAAAACTAATACAGCTAGCAATGCCATAATTAATAAAATTTGAATAAAAAATACCGTGCAAAGACTGCATTTTGTAATAAATCCATCGAATGGGACGAAATTGCATCCATGATTAGACCCAATTTGGTGCCTATAGACCGACATTAAATCCATATCCTTCGAAAGTTTCTGGCTTTATAAAAAGAGTTGAGTAACTTTTCGTGATAAATACTACCAAATGTCTTATCAAACATATCTTTGCAAGTGTATAACTTGTTGAATCTCGCTACAGCTCAAACAATTTCTGAGTTATAATAAAAAATGTAATCGATCATTGCATAATAGGCTGAGTCAAGGGACACATACCCTATTTGTTGTTGACTTTTTTTTTCAGAATTTCAGCCACATAATGAATTTTCAAATGCTTTTCAGTATTCAGTATTGTTGCACATCAAGAGCTACACATGGCCTACAATTTCTTTGCTGGCGTCGTTTACCAAATAATGACGCACAGCCAGAGAATAACCGTGAATCGACTAGTACAATCCTTCAAAGAGGTTGCCAAAGCCGAAGACCCAGAAGCGTATTAAAGAGAAGAAGTGAATTTTGTTCCACCATTTTTTTATTCTTTTTAAGTTAAAAATAAATGCGAAGATTTTTTTTTGTTTGTCTCACAATGATTACAATTGTTATTTTTCTTGTGATTCTTAAAAGCAAGCAAATTGCATATAACAAAATGTCATGCAAAATTGAGTAAAAAGTAATCAATTTTAAACATTCGTGATACTGCAAAATTGAGTCCCATTTACGCAGTTTTTGACATGTTTGAGGGTTTACTCAAAAATGAGTAGATCCAAGATTGCTCATTTTATTAGTTGATCCACTTTATCCGGAATTGAGTGGTTTTCTACTCAATTTTGAGGAGGTTTGAGCGGGCGTGAAGAGCAATCAACTGGTTTGATTACAGTGGTTTGTTTCAAAAAGGAGTCGAATTGATTTGGCCACGCGAAATAAAATTTTGCACATTTGGTGCTCGGAAAACGGTGTCACGTACCGTGAATTTGGGTGAAATTGATCAGTGGTGACCAATAAAAAGAAGCTCGGTTTAAGATATTGTGCTCAAAATATAATACGATTGAAGTAAACGTGCCGGTGCTTATTTTTACATCATTTCCTGAATGTAATCGTAAGGAATCCGGAAAAAAGCCAATAAAAATTTTCCTTTGGGTGGTTCAAATTCTTACACCTTGTAAACAGGCTCCTTAACCTGTCAAAAAAGTGAGGTAAATAGATTCAGTGCAATGATCTATAGACTATTGCACGGATAAACCGAACCTCACTTTTGACCATGAGAGTATAAGAAATAGCAATAACCGTTGTGTTCCCCGTCCTTTTTTCTCACACACGAATTTCTGAACACAAAGGCACCAGTATCTGTCAAATCTGAGGTGTGACGTCACTGTGATTTGGACCATTGTATGCAATCGTTTGACAAGAACCTGGACGATACTGACACCACGGTGGCAATAGAAAAGTTTGGACAGAAGGAACAGGTTTGACATGCGATTTGTTCCTGTGGTCCTCGAATGATACTGATATTCCAGATGATCTCTACGTTGATCATTCTAGATGATTGCAAATTAATCTCGTTCAGTCATTCACATCGCTTGCGTTCATTGGCAACGCATTCATTCAGGTATAACGTCTAGATGAAAATTTGTTTCGCATGATTCTGTTTTCCTCATTTATTCTTTCTACAGTTTTCGTTATGATGATAGGAAACATCACACTCGTTCACTATTGCGAGTGATGAAGGCTCCTCCGCTCATCTAGCCGGATTTGGCTTCCGCCCACTACGCCAAGTCGGTTCTACAGTGGTTTGCAGAATATTATGTACAATTCGCTAAAAAGGACATCAATTCGCCAAACTGTCCGGATCTTGGGCCATTTGAGCGTTATTAGGTGATTGTCAAGCAGCTTTATCTGAAGGAGGGTGCAGTGCCCCAAAACATACAGGAGTTCCAGAACAACAGAACAGCAGCCACCACGTCAAGTCAAGATTGTTTTAATTATAAACAAATGAAAATGAAATGCAAAAAAGGTTATTTTTCTCCAATAAATCAAAAACTGAAGTCAAAATATGTTTTTTTCACTGTTGTATTCAAAAATCAATGCTGTTGACATTCTTTCGGTAAGCTTCATAGCAATTGCCAACATTTAACGTAATTGTTTAAATGGTTTTTTAAAACAAACTTTACCGTTAAATGAAGCAAATAAGTATATATCTCGAGGAATCCATGATAAGGGCCTAAAAGTCATTTGTAAACAAAGACTTTACCCATTGATCTCTCACGAATCACGAGAATCCTAGTATATCCTAGTACTCAGTATAGTAGAACTAACATTCTTCTACCAGATGCTGCTTTCATTTAACGAGAGTGATTTGAAATTCAAAAGATATCGACATTTAAAGTGATTGACATTTAAAGCCATTTATAAGGCTTTTAGGTCCTTATGAGAATCGGTTCAAAAATTATTTGTTCAATAAATTTTATGTGATTTTTTCATCAATAAACTGAACGAAAACTCAACACTCAAGGCTGAATTTAAGGCTAGATGCAGCTCAAAAGTAATGTGCATAAGAAAAGGACAAGTAATGGTCAAGAAACGCTTTCACTGTCGAAATTACTTACCTTGAAGGCAGCTGACAAGGAGGGCATTCTTTGTAACGTTAGTTTTGCCTGCTCATGTAATCTCAATGGGGCTGTCAATATTCCATTCGATTGTTCAGCTAGGAAAACTGAGGTTTCACCCATACTGGAGCAGTTGTCAAAATTACTTTGGTGGAAATGGCAAAAATTACTTCAGGTTTTTACTTGTCAGCTGCATACTAGGGTTTAAAGTGACGTTAATGTGGTTAAATGGTTGTACTACTGAGTACAACTATGAGTAAGACTTTATTCTGACTTTCTTATCTTTATTTATTCTTCTAAATCTAATCCAGCTTCCTCAAAATAATCCCCCAGGAAGCTATGCAACAAATTGATTCCCTGTTGTTGAACCCCTTGTTCCGAACATCACCTTGCAGTCTGCACCTTGCTATACACTCTTGCGCTCTCCGGTACCTTTCGGAACTAGGCTCTTTGGCTTTAATTTGATTCGCTATGTTATTTTGACAGAATATTTGAGGGTGTGCTGGTGAGAGTAGCGTTATTGGGGGCGAATCATTAAGCATGGCACCGCCTTGGGACCGGTGTGCTAGTACTTCCTGATAATTTATTCATTGTCTTCAAGACTATCCATCCGGTGATGCAGCTATGCCAATGCTTTTTCCAATTTCCAAAACTTTTTATATATTCGTCTTCCGGAATGGCCATCAGTTTCTTTTTCGATTCGGCTTTTATCTCTACAATCGGATCAAAACCGTGTCCTCGAAGTGATCTACTCAAGGGTCCACCAATGAATTGACGTGAAGTTTTACACTGTTGCCAATTAGAGTGCTGCCATCTTAAAAATAAAAGGATTTGTCCGAATCGATACATAAGAGATGTTTAAATTGAAAAGTCTTACTCATATTTGTACACAGTAGTCCTTCCTGGCTCACAACATTTTAAAATCCTAGCGCATTTGTGTTACTCTTCAACAGTCGCTCTGAGAAGCAATCGCACTTTTCAATTTTTAATCATGTGATCTGCACTGCGTGCTGGCAGCATTGATATTGCTTGTCAACTGATTTTCACTTTCGACGCTGAAATTCGCAGCAACAATATTGTCAGATGGTACGGTAATGGCATAATTTAGAAATAAGAAACATCTCTAGAAAACCTTGCTTATTTCGCTTTTATAACAGTAAACTTTAAAAGCAATATAACAAGTTCTTAGCATACCAAAGGTTTTCTTGAGATTTCCAATCGATTACCAGTCAACACTAAAATATCCGCTCTCAAAGCGGAAATGCTTGAGTTAGAGCAATACATTGTTAGTACAATTCCTTGTATTAATCAAGCACAGCAATTTTGTAGCAGGTAAATTATGTTTTCAAAATCAGCTTCTGGAACAAGCTATCGGCAACCGAATCTCACTGAGTCACAGCCCTGATGCAGACTTACCATAAAGTCAAATAAAAATTAATAAATAAATAAATTTAATAAACAGATTATTTTCAAAATCATATCAAATAGATCTATTGATTTTTTTATGTGTTATAAAATTTGGGGAAGGAATTTATTTTCTTAACAACAATTGAGCTTAAATCAGATATCCATGATACACATACATTAATACTTCACTAAAATATCATCTATCTCACTACATTTAACGGTGTAGTTCTCCGCTGTTTGTCAACTATTGCAAAAAACAATCCAGATATGACTGGCAACATCGCTGTTACATGAACCTATTCCTTTATGATTATAACACTGAAAAAAAAATACAAGATTGCATTGCTATGATGCAATATAATTGCTGGCTACAACAAATTTAAGATAACTAAAGGGCGATACGGTCAAAATTTTGTCAATATCAACTTGACGTATTTCTTTCAATTTTGCATTTAAAAAACCTGATCACCCCTCATTTTGAAGGTGTGTATGTGTAGAATGTTGCTCCTATTTTGATTTTGGAATTCACTCTTCAGTTGTCAAAATGCCGTCCAAGCAAGAAGAGCAGCGTATCAAAATTTTGCTCGCGCATCGCGAAAATCCGAGCTACTCGCACGCAAAGTTGGCAAAATCGCTAAAAGTTGCCAAATCAACCGTTACAAATGTAATTAAAGTGTTTGGGGAACGTTTGTCGACAGCCAGGAAGTCTGGATCGGGGGGAAATCGAAAACCGGAAGCCGCTGAGACGACAAAGAGAGTTGCCGGTAGTTTCAAGCGAAACCCTAACCTATCTCTCCGAGATGCCGCAAATAAGCTGGGTGTATCGTCTACAACCGTTCATCGAGCCAAAAAACGAGCCGGACTATCGACTTACAAGAAGGTAGTGACTCCAAATCGCGATGATAAACAAAATACGACGGCCAAAGCGCGATCCCGGAGGCTGTACACGACGATGCTGACGAAGTTTGACTGCGTGGTAATGGACGACGAAACCTACGTCAAAGCCGACTACAAGCAGCTTCCGGGACAGGAGTTTTATACGGCAAAATGAAGGGGAAAGGTAGCAGATATTTTCAACCAAACGAAACTGTCCAAGTTCGGAAAGAAATATCTGGTTTGGCAAGCCATCTGTACCTGTGGCTTGAAAAGCAGCATTTTTATAGCTTTCGGGACTGTCAACCAAGAAATTTACGTGAAAGAGTGTTTGAATAAACGTCTGCTGCTTTTCCTGAAGAAACACGGTTGTTCCGTACTGTTTTGGCCGGATTTGGCATCTTGCCATTACGGTAAAAAGGCCATGGAGTGGTACGCCGCCAACAACGTGCAGGTGGTTCCCAAGGACAAGAACCTTCCAAACACGCCAGAGCTCCGCTCAATTGAGAAATACTGGGCTATTGTCAAGCGGAACCTGAAGAAGACCAAAAAACTGCTAAGGACGAGCAGCAGTTCAAGGCAAACTGGCTTTCTGCGGCGAAGAAGGTGGTCAAGGTGGCTGTACAAAATCTGATGGCAGGGGTCAAGCGTAAGGCCTGGCAATTCGGATTTGGAAAAGCGGAAGCCTAACTGAATATTTTTCCTGAATTTTATACTAATTGAACTTGAAAAAGAAATTTAATTTGATTTTAAACGGTTTCACCGGTAAATAAACGGTTTCACCAATTTACACGCGTTTTCCCTTGACCAAATTTTGACCGTATCACCCTTTAGTTGGAGTTAAATGGAAATTACTCATTTTTCTTATCAATTTATAGTTACAAGTATTCAACTTAACAGCTCACACTTTCCAGGATTTAACAAAAGGTAATTTAAGGGAACACATGGCCTATAAAAAGATAAATTTTCGCTGCTCTTTTTTGCTCTTGGCTTCTCCGTTTTGACCACGACATTATTGGAGTAGATCCTCAATCTGAGTTCCAACCAAAAAAAATTATCGGTCGCAGTTTATGGACGTTGGGAGTGTTACCGCCCAAACACAATGATAACGGAAACGGAACAGAAAACGGCAATTTTGACAGTTGCTGAAAATGACTTCGATATGTCCAATTAGAATCAGATTGGATCTAGCTTGTTTTCTTTCCAACAAGCAAGTATACTCAGATCGGGCTTTGCATTTTTCCGTTATGATGTTGTTTTTGAGAAGGAAATAATTTCTCATCACCATGAGGCTCTAGGAGTAGACAGCATTTTTTTGCTAGAACAAAGTTGTGAAGAGAAAGTATTGATAGTTCCGTTAGCTCACGGCAGGCTGTGAAAATTGAATAGAAGTAGTTTGAAATTGAGCGGAGGGCATTTTAAGGTAGTATTCCGAAACAGGAAACACAGAATTTTGCCAAGCATCCCCATGCGAGGTAGGTCAAGGCGTGATCGAATACACCACCTTGACTGGCAAAAATCTGTGCACTTGATCGTGCTCATATACTACCGATAGCTTTTTTAATAGTTCTAACGAAATGTCTACTTTTACTCCCAAATCCCCTACATGGGAGAGAAACTATTCCCGCTCCTTTTGGGTTTATTTTTGGCATACGACTTCTGCTTTACCATACATTTTTCCGTTGCCGTTATGATTGTGTTTGGGCCATTAGCCGTCTTCAATTCAACGTTTGTCTTCTTCCAGTCCATCTCCTCCAATGGTTGCTACGATCGGTGATACACAGGTGGATTTATTACCACCTGGTGACAGGTTGAGAATAAATGCATGCAGAATCTCTAAAATCCGTCAATTCAGAAAGTTTGTTACAGTTGAAAAACGGAAAAAGTAAATGAATAAGGCCTCCAAAACCAATGTGTGTATGAGAGTATGATTTGATCTTATTTATGCGATACAATTCCTTCCCTTCCGTTCAAATTAAATTCCTTTTCACCCATATTCTTTACATTAATTTTTAGTAAAATCCTCAATGTAGACAATTACAAACATTTTTCAATGTATACCTTTAGGCACAATTTCTTAGCAAAATATATTCAAACAATATTTATAACTCACCTGATCCTTCTCGATGAATCCGATGAACGCTGTCCGTTCGATTTCGATAGGTTGCCCGGCCCGGTCGTACAGCGCCACCACAAAATGAAAAAAGTTCGATTTCCTCAGATTGCTCGGTGGTTGCTTCTCAAAGTGAGCTCGTCCAATACCCAGACTGCAAAACAGAACCGATGGTGATAATTATATTAGATTATGCTACATACAGATAGAGTCGGGAAAAATTGACGAAAGAACAACCGCAAGCTATGCAACCACACCCACACCAACACACACACGCACAATCACCATTGAACGAACCCTAATTGAGCAATGGACGACTAGCCGTAAAATGTTATTGAACCATTTCGCATTTTGCGTTTAACACCTACACCTCCGAAGCACGCGGCTGCTTGAAGCTACGGATTGCAGCCTAAGGGGATTCTTCCGTCGAATCGGTACCAGCTGTCTGTGAGCGGAGTGGAACCCGGTAGCCGGAAAATTATGAACCTGTAGTGCACCGTTTCCATGAACGGTGGCGATATTCTAAAGAATGGTCCCCCGAGAGCACCACATTTGTAGAACGCAGCGAGAGAACCGAGCTCGCTGTCTGCGATTCGAGCGCCGATATTCTATATCGGAAAACGGTGGACCATATTAAATTCATGAATATCATCGTTGTTGTTATTGCAACCAGCAACGGCAACTTAACCGGGCAAGTGCTTTATCCTGAACAATTATAACCGTTTAAGATAGTCTCGAATTCGAATGCTTTCGGCGTCCTAACATAGTCAAACGAATGGCAAGATCTGGACTCTGCTGCAGCCAGCTACTACACTCGAGGCAAATGGACATAATCCGATAAGAAGTGCTGCGTTCTGTCTCGAACTCAAGGTCGGACGATTCCAATGACAGCGTGACGTCAGCGAACTCTACAGTCAGTGTGGCAATCTGGTTGCGTGTCTGGTTTTGGTACGGTCCGTTCCAAACGGATTTGGACTCCGGCAATTGGCCTACATACAGGAGGGTTATGAATGGGTGTTATCTTAAATTAGTTCGCTGTTGCGCTGGTGCTTTGCCGTTGACGATGAATTGAGAAACGTTGTAGGGTAATGATGAAGGTTGATCTCTGGGCATGGATAGTTTGGATGTCGGAGTGTTGAATGTTAGGAAACGTATATTACAGAGTTGCAATTTCTGGCAATCAATATCGTTAGTGGACTAATGCTTGAAACTCCCTAGTTCATTCTATCAGTGTGCATCTTGATTCTTACCTCGTTGTTTTTGCTGACGTTGGTAAAAGTCTTTGAAAACAACGGATAATTGTCACGGACCGCGATGATCCATCATCAGTACGATAATCACGACGAGTGTCAAATGCGCTTGGATAGAATATGTTGCAGCTTCGTTTGATACACGTGTATTAGCTTTGGAGCCCCACTGGCTCAGTTGTTGATTGTTTTGTTTTTTACTCACATAAGCGAACAACAGAGTTAAGGCTCGAACGCAGTTGTAACGCAAGCGTAACGGCAACGACAGCGGAAGAGTGTGTGACGCTTAAGTTGTGATGGTAGGAAAGAACATTTAAAAATGACTGTCACTAGCAATGGCTCTCCCTATGATGCGAGACTAATCATTTTTTGGTTAATGATTGTAACTCAATATGCTAACGACTCTTATGTAAGTCTCCGCAGACTTTGCATCTTTGATCACTAAGGTCTGTATCTGTAAAAATCTGGACACTCTAGAAAACTCTAGTTAAACGCGTCATTTCTTTGAGGGTTAAGCTAGTTATTGCTGAAGTAATTATTGATTTCATAAGTTTGGGATATGGATTATAAAATAATACGATCAAAACTTCGTTATTCTACATTGAAAATATTATCTCGAATTTTCGCTTCACTCCAGCCGAATGGGTTTATACAGACTCCTTAGAGACCTTGCTGACAGCTCTTGTCCAGATTTGTTCGACATGTTAGGAATTTTAAAAGCCTGCTTCTTTTCGCAGAGCTTTCGCTTTTTCTGAGCCCAATGCCTTTCGATTGAGCGTAACTCAGAACTTTTCGGAGGATCAGGTTTTGGAGCGATATTAACGTTATTGGATTTATACCACTCTATAACGGTAACCCGATGCCAAATCCATCCAAAACATTGGAGCAATTACTAGAATCGTTATTGAAGGCAATCTTTCTGGTAAATTTTGTTCTTCATTGTGCCGATGGTGGTGAAAGAGATTTCCTTACTCTTTTGCATAAATAAACATGGTAATTTTTTGTAAATATTGAATGCCTTTTGGTCATATAATATTCAGGTGTTTAATTTCGAGCAATAGTATTATCAAAAGCCAGTTCTGGAAGTTATATGAAATCTTGCAAGTCGTTAAAATATTGTAATTTTACAATCCATAGAGCATGTTTAATCAAATATTCGCAATATAGTATTCGAACATGTGATATTTCCGTCAAATTTTGTTTGTCATTACGGTTGGAGGTATTATTTTTGACTTTGTACAACTACAATCCTGAACGTAGTTTTTACGTCTGTACGATTTAAAACTTCTATTTTCCGAGCCGCACTTCAAATAGAGATGATTGGGTTCCTCTCCAAAATCTTCCTGTCCATATCAGTATCCGTACGTCCAAAGTGTTTGACACTTCTTAAAGGGGGTTTCGATAAAAATTTGGGCGACTGAACATGACGCATTTCCTTTTATCGTGCATTAAAACAATTTGCACACCGCTCATTTTGAAGATATGTGCGTGTAGCATAATGTCTCTATATTTTGAGATTAGCACTTCAGTTATCAAAATGTCGTCAAAGGAAGAGAAGCAACGCAATGAAATTTAGCACGTTCATGGCCAAAATCCCAACTAGTGTTCGGTGAACGTTTGATGACACCCAGGGATCGGGGGTAAATCGAAAGCCGGAGGCCAGAGCGACGAAAAAAAGAGTTGCCTGCCGTTTTTGAGTGGAGCCTCGACCTCTCCGTCCGAGATGTCGCGAAGAAGCTGGGAGTGGCGCCTTCAACCGTGGATAAAACTAAAAAACGAGCTGGACTGTCGACTTACAAGATAGTGGTGACTCCAAATCGCGACGATAAACAAAACACCTAGGCTAAAACACGATCGCGATAGTTGTACACGGCGAAGCTCACGAAGTTTGATTGCGTGGTACAGGACGATGAAACTTACGTCAAGGCAGACTTTAAACAGCTTCATGGACAAAAAGGAGTCCGATACGGCAATCGGATAGAGAAATTTTCAAGCACATTAAACTGATAAAATTCGCGAAGAAATATCTGGTGTGGCAGGCCATCTGTACCTGTGGCTTCAAGAGCAACGTTTACATTGCGACCGTCAACCAGGAAATTTATCTGAGCGAGTGCCTACAAAAACGTGTACTGCCTTTCCTGAAGCGACACAATTGTTCCGTTCTATTTTGGCCGGATTTGGTATCTTGCCATTACGGAAAAAAAATCTAGTGGTATGCCGCCAACAATGTTCAAGTGGTGCCGGAGGACAAGAACCTTCCCAATACCTCAGAGCTCCGCCCAATCGAACAATATTGGCCAACGTCAAGCGGAACCTTAAGAAGACTGAGAAAGCTGTTGTGAGCGAGAAACAGTTCAAGGCAAACTAGCGTTCTGCGGCGAATAAAGTGGACAAGGAGACTGAACAAAATCTCTTGGCATGTGTTAAACGGAATAACTGGCAATTTGCATTTGGTGAAAAGGAAGCTTAGCTAAATATTTCTCCTGTATTCTGTATTAACTAAACTTGGAAAAGAAAAAGGCCGAGCTGAACCATACCACAAATACATTTAAAAAAAACATATATCTTAAGGATGAGCAACACTGCCATAATGTGATACAATTCATTCAAAAACCACAATGAAAGTCACTTTATCAGACCTGGAACGACTCCGGAACCACATTGACTATCGCTCTTTATCAACCCCTTCAGACCTAATTTTTTTCAAGCGATATTATGCAAGCAATTGGGTGTATTCTGATTAATTTGCTACTGAATAACAAAAATATTATTGAAAAAAAAAGGTTTTTTTATATGCTAGGTCGTCCAAACTGTTCTAGAGTTCAGAACTTAAGATCCGCAATTATAAAAGTAGCTTTATCCGATATACAATGCTATGATATGTTCGATAATATTTATTAAATGTCCTGGAAGACCAACAGAAATTATGAGATAATGTTGAGGAATTCTACCTCATACAAATTGACCTGGAGTTTAGAACTTAATATCTACTGTTGAAACAGTAGCTTTATCCGCTTTATAAAGTTACAATATGATTTCAATCATATTTAATGAATGTCATCGAAGACCAACAGATATTCTGAAATAATGTTGGAATATTCTACCTCATACAAATTGTCCTGGAGTTTAGAACTTAATATCTACTGTTGAAACAGTAGCTTTATCCGCTTTACACTACAGTTACAATATGAAATCAATCATATCCAATGAATGTTCTGGAAGACCAACATTCAGACTAACATTGTGACATTATGAGATAATCATGAGATATTCTATCTCATCCACACTGTCCTGGAGTTCAGAAATTAAGGTCTACAGTTGAAACAGATGCATTATCCGCTATACAAAGTTACAATATGAATTCAACCATATTTAATGAATGCCCTGGAAGACCAACAGACATTATGAGATAATGTTGGGATATTAGAACTCATCCAAACTGTCCTCGAGATCCAAACTTAAAATTTCTTGTTGTAACAGCAGATTTATCCGCTTTACAAAGTTACAATATAATTTCAATCATATTTAATGAATGTCCTGGAATACCAACAGATATTGTGAGATAATGTTGGGATATTATATCTCATCCAAACTGTTCTCTAGAGCAGAACATAATATCTGCTGTAGTAACAGTAGCTTTATCCACTATAAAATGTTATGATATGTATTCAATCATATTCAATGAATGTCCTGGAAGACAAACAGTCTTTATGAGATTATCTTTGGATATTATATGTTATCCAATCTGTGCTGGAGTTCAAAACATAATATCTACGGTTGTAACAGTAGCTTTATCCACTATACAAATAAACAATATCAATTCAATAATATTAAATGAATGTCCTGAAAGACCAACAGACATAATGAGATAATTTGGGATATTCTACACGGAAAAAAAATCCATGCCTAGATCCGTGAACTGCACACTACCAAAATGCCATGTAAATTTCTGTCTCCTGAGACCGACACATGCAAGCACATAAGAATGAGTTGAAAGTGATGAGAAAAAAATTCAATCAAACACATTTTTCGTCGAATTGCGTATGTGTCAGTCTAAAGAGACATAATTTTACATGAAACATTTCTTTACGTTCCCCGAAGTTATACCAACATGAATTACGTCTCGTGTAAAATTCATAATTTCTAAGTGTGTGCAGTTATGAATTCGAGAAC
Source organism: Aedes japonicus (assembly GCA_034211315.2). Lineage (NCBI taxonomy): Eukaryota > Metazoa > Arthropoda > Insecta > Diptera > Culicidae > Aedes > Aedes japonicus. Next base: position 166,534 of record JASCZW010002046.1, on the reverse strand, counting down.
AAGCAAAAATACACCGTGAACTGAATCACGTAATCATGAACTAAATAACGTTTAATAGGAAAAATCCTGATAATGTGAACTTCTTACTGCCATAATAAAACCAAAATTATTGCTTGTGGCTATCATAAAACTTTAATAAAACTTAATGAAGCTGGATGATTTTGGCAATGTTACGGACCGCCTCGGACCTTCATCGAGTTTCTGCCAACCTAACAAACCAGGCATCAAAAGCAACTTATACACGACGTAATTTTCAGCTCAACTCGAAATTTTGGAAAGATTATTCGTCCCGAACCGGAGGTGATCGTCAATGTTAATGGTCCTTCTGACGCAGCATATCTTGGTTTTGATTGATATATGATATTCCAAAATTCATCGTTTTTTTAATCAGAGTGTTGAGAATGCAGTTCCGAAAATCACAATGCCATAATTTGATTTCAATACACGCAAAATTATGTATATTCCTACCCTACCAAACATTTACTTTGTACTACACAATACTTGTACTTCACACAAATGAGACACAACCCGAAAGGTTACCTACAACCACCGAACAGAACCAGTCGAATATAGCAATCGAAACCATACGCACGTTTTATTATTTCATCGATCGGTCATTCCGAATAGACTCTAATTGAAAGAGAATCTTCCCGTCGTCGTCGCAGTTTTTCGCATCAGTAGTTTATCGTTTCAGTTTTTCATTGGTGCGCCCTTTTCCTACCGATCAGTGAATTTCCCTTCGTGATCATATCACGGACCAATTTGAGGAGCTAACGTCTCGAGTGATTCTATAAGTTGCAAACATTTTTGGTGCCGAAACCCGGGAACGTGAGTTGCAGTTTTCGCTATCGCCATTGCAGTGTTGTTCGATCGGTGGTTCCAGTTATCCTCCATCACAATAGACGTCGGCGTCACGTACATTAGGTTGTCCGCCACGTGCAGTGGATTTAGATCGTTCCCGTGGATATTCCGTTGTCAGGATCATCATCTCTCCCGTAAGCTCCAGGAGCATCGAGAAAAGTCGCATATCGCAGGTGTATCGTGTACCCTCCGCAGCCATAGCAATCAGCAGTAGTTAAATCGGTCAGGTAGAGTTAACCCCCGATAGCAGGTACGTGCCTATTCTGGTGGTGGTGTGTAAATTTAAATATGGCTGGAAAAAGGGCCAGTGCGAGCAAAGCCGCAAGCTCGGCGGTAAAATTGAAATTGCTACATCGTCGCCGATCGAATATATTGGGATCGGCGGGTATGATAAGTGAGTTTAATCACAATTATGAGCCCGCTCATCAGAACCAAGTAGCCACACAAATTGCGCTTCTGGATGAGTTGTGGCATGCATTTCTTTCGGCCCAAGAGGAGATAGAGGTTTTGGAGGACAATGAGGAACATTTTTCCGAACAAAGGCGAGAATTCCAACTATTGTACCTAAAGTTGAAGGCATCGTTGCAGAACAAGCTTCCCATTGTCGCTCCAGTCCCTCACCCCCCACCTCGCGCACCATCGTCGGTTTGTGCTCAGCCGGCTCAACCGATAACTAATGTTAGGCTGCCGGAGATAAAGATTCCGGTGTTTGGTGGCAAAATTGACGACTGGGTACCATTTCGAGATCTTTTTGTTTCGTTGATTCACTCAAATCAACAGTTGACGGCAGTTCAGAAGATGCACTATTTGCGTGCATCGTTGATGGACGAGGCAGCGCGTATTATTTCCGCACTTGAAATTTCCGCTGATGATTATGAAGTTGCGTGGAAACTATTAAAAGACCGTTATGAGAATCCCAATTTACTCATCAAACGACACATGTCGGCTTTACTGGCGATTAGTTCGTTGAGAAAGGAGTCCGCTGTAGGCCTGTCGGAGCTAGCCGATAGCTTTGATCGCCATGTTCAGTTGCTTGATAAGCTGGAGACTGCAGAAGATCATTGGAATTCATTCCTCATTGAGCGGTTGAGTAGTTGCCTAGATCATGGCTCACTTCGGGAGTGGGAAACTCAGTTGGATGACGATGAACGACCCACTTACAAGCAGTTACTTGAATTCATATACAAAAGATCGCGAATTATCCAGACTTTAACGCTCTCCCAACCCAATCGTACCCAATTCGAATCTAAATCGTCTAAGCCACGCCTAACCGCCTATGTCGCTTCTGATAATGTAAAGAAATGCCCTCACTGCAAGCAATCGCATCTGTTGTTTCAGTGCAGTGGATTCCAAAGTCTCGTCCCACAACAACGATTTGAATTTGTAAAGAAGCATGGGCTTTGCATTAACTGTTTGAAGGGTACACACCTGGCGAAAGATTGCTCCAGCGGTTCCTGCAAGCAGTGTTACAAGAAACACCATTCTCTACTACATTTATCACCGATTTCTTCAGCTTCGGTTCCTGGTACATCAGCCGTACACCCACCGTCGGCAAATTCCGGTGCCTCACCACTCGCGAACTCGTCGTTTCGAACATTTCCGCAGTCGTCGGTCGGTATTGCCCCCTCCACTCCGTCGGTTGATTCGCTCGTCGATATAAATTCACCTCCCTCCAACTCCTGTCAAAGTGCTGAAGTGACGTGGAATTCTCGTCCAACCATGGTTGTGCTATCGACGGCTGTTATCAAAGTGAAGGATGCAGACAACAACGATCATTTGGCTAGAGCCCTGTTGGACAGCGGCTCTCAACCAAGTTTTATAACCGAATCTCTCTGCCAGCGACTCCGATTAAAGCGTGTCAAGCTCAACTCACCAGTCAGTGGGATTGGGCAATCCACCATCAACGTACACTTCGGTTCAACACTCTCATTCGCATCACGCTTCGGAGATCATCGGTTCAGTCTGGACTGCTTAGTACTTCCGAATCTCACCGTTTCGCTACCCAGCCACCACATCGACGTAACGAGGTGGCGCATTCCACGCAATCTGCCGATGGCCGATCCCCAGTTCAATATAAGTCAGAAAGTTGACATTATCATCGGTGCTGAGTTGTTCTTCACGCTGCTTGAACATCAGCAAATCTCGCTCGCCGCTGGGTACCCGGTACTACAAAAGACTGTACTGGGATATGTGGTATGCGGAAAGGTAATGGAGCAAGCTCACGACCCGCAGGCAGTTCAGACCAGTCACCTATGCACAGACGATCTCCTCGACAAGCAGCTCGAACGCTTCTGGGAAATCGAAAACTTCGACGTCGGCAGAACTTACACTTCTGATGAGCAACACTGTGAAGACCATTTCCAAAAAACTATTGGACGCGATTCAGACGGAAGATATATAGTCCGTCTACCACTACGAGAGGACATACTGCCAATGCTAGGAGATTCCAACTAGCTCGCTTTTCGTCGACTTCAGTCCATGGAGAAAAGTTCTCTGTCAACGAGGGTCTTCGCGTTGACTATCATGAGTTTCTTGAGGAGTATGAACGCCTAGGTCATATGGAGGAGGTGAATCCGTGCGCGTCGCGTAGCCCGCAGTTTTTCCTACCACACCATGCCATCCACCGTCCGGAAAGTTCCACTACAAAGACACGAGTCGTTTTTGATGGATCCTGTCGAAGTTCTACCAGCCTGTCACTCAACGAAATACTCTTCGCTGGACCGACAGTACAGCCCGCACTGTACTCTACCGTTATCAACATCCGCTTACCTCGGTATGCCGTCACTGCGGACGCCGAGAAAATGTTTCGGCAGATCTGGATGCATCCGAGGACCGGAAATATCAGCAAATTCTGTTCCGGAAGGATCCATCCGAACCAGTTCGTATCTACCAGCTGAACACGGTCACCTACGGTCTCGCTAGCTCACCTTTCCACGCTGCTCGTGTGCTCAACCAGTTGGCCACTGACGAAGGGAACATTTCCCGTTGGCAGTGCCTGTAATCATGAAAGGAATGTATGTGGATGACGTGCTCGCTGGCCATGACGATCTAGCTACACTTGCCGAAATTTGTCGGCAATTGATGGAGATGTTGAAACAAGGCGGCTTCCTGCTCAGGAAATGGGCTACAAACGATACCACCGTACTTTCAAGCGTTCCTTGTCAGCTATGGGAAACCTCACCGCAGCTGGAAATCGATCGTTCCCATACCGTGAAGACCTTGGGACTTCTTTGGTTTCCTCAATCGGACACATTCCAGTTCAAGATACCAGTTATCTCTCCGCTAAATACCGCAACCAAGCGCCTTGTCGTGTCGGAACTGTCCCAACTATTTGATCCACTTGGCCTTCTTGGACCCATAGTAGTAAAGGCGAAGATGTTTGTCCAAGTGCTCTGGGCAGAACACTGCTCGTGGGATGATCAACTGTCCGAAGAAAATACCGCCTGGTGGGCAACCTATCGATCGGAGCTTTGCCAACTACAAACTCTCTCCGTGCCTCGTAGAGCTGTGTGGAATCGCGAATACAACGTACATTGTTTCTGCGATGCATCGAAAACAGCATACGGCTGCTGTATCTACGTCGTCTCTCGTGATGATTCCGGAAACCTCCATAGCCACCTATTAACTGCCAAATCGCGTGTTGCTCCACTGCGTGGGCAATCCATTCCTCGGCTGGAACTTTGCGCTGCGCTGCTTGGCAGCCAACTTGCAGACAATCTCCGTCAAACTACCGATTTCGTTAAACCACCAACCTTCTGGGTAGACTCTACGATCGTTCTACACTGGATCAAATCGCAATCGAATGTCTGGAAAGTTTTCGTCTCAAACCGCATCGCAGAAATACAGCGCTTAACGAAGGATTGTACGTGGAGGCACGTATCGTCGGAAATGAACCCTGCAGATCTTATTTCCAGAGGAATGATGGCAAACCAGATTTTGAAGGACGATTTGTGGTGGCATGGCCCGACTTTCTTGAAAGACCCTGCTGATTGTTGGCCTGAGTGCGTGATTTCATCACCGGATATTCAAGATTTGCAGCAAGAAGCCAGCTCTGTCGTCGCATTCCACAGCACCATCGTTGATTCGTCTCTGTTCAATCGGTTCTCTGATCTCGCCAAACTGGTCAGAACCGTATCTTGGTGCTACCGTTTTACTTACAATTCCAGACGACCAAAGAGTGAACGCCATCTCGATTCGCTAACCCCAGAGGAATGCGACCAAGCTCTCAAATCGCTCGTGCGCCTGGCACAATCAATGGCTTTTCCCGTCGAAGTCCAAATATACCGAAAAATCCAAGATCCTACTGCTGATCCGGCTTTATCCATGTCGAAATCCCCGCTGAAAGGACTGAATTTGTGCATGGACCAGTTTGGATTGCTCAGAATCAGAGGACGATTAGCTAACATGAATGCACCCTACGACACTCGTTTCCCGTTACTCCTGCCAGCAGATCACCAACTAAGCCGGCTTATTGCTCGGTCCATTCACATTCGTACACTACACGGTGGTCCTACACTTACCCTCGCTACAATTCGCCAGCGCTTTTGGCCACTTCGAGGTCGACAACTAGCTCGAAAGGTGGTGCGCAACTGCGTGACTTGTTTCCGGTGCAAACCTCAGCTAAACCAACAAATCATGGCGCCGCTTCCATCCGTTCGCGTAACTCCAGCTAGACCTTTTTTGTATTCTGGGATGGACTACTGCGGGCCGTTTCTAGTGCGGCCGTTAAGTGGACGGGGCGCGTCGGTTGAGGTTTACGTCGGGTTATTCGTGTGCCTAGTGGTGAAAGCCGTGCATCTCGAGGTCGTCGCTGACCTGTCATCCGCCGCCTGCATAAACGCCGTTAAACGATTCGTCGCTCGTCGCGGTCGCGTACTCGAGTTACATTGCGACAACGCGACTGCTTTCGTCGGGGCAGATCGAGAACTACGTAACATGCGAGACGAGTTTCGTTCGAAAGTTCGATCCGACGACTGGATAAACTTTTGCCTTGTGAGCGGAATAAAGTTCTGCTTCATCCCAGCACGGTCACCACATTTCGGTGGTATTTGGGAAGCTGGAATAAAATCGTTTAAGCACCATTTCCGACGCATTATGGGCAACCGCTCATTCACCGTGGACCAGCTTCAGACCGTCGTTGCCCAAATCGAATCCGTCCTCAATTCCCGTCCTCTCTCTCCGCTTTCAGAATCTCCCGACGATTTCTCTGCTCTAACACCGGGACACTTCCTCGTTGGTGAACCTCTCGTGGCAATCCCCGAGCCAAGTTTGGCCGACATGAATCCTAATCGTATGTCGCGCCTCCAGGAGATGAAGCGGTCTGTCCAAGACTTGTGGCGTTGCTGGCAACTAGACTACGTCAGTCAACTGCAGCAGCGAACGAAGTGGAAGCAAGTTCAGCACGATGTCCGCACTGGTCAGCTGGTGCTTGTAAAGCAGGCAACCGTACCGCCACTCCAATGGCCTTTGGGGCGGATCATCGAAACCGTGGCAGGAAAGGATGGTCGAGTCCGGGTGGTCGTGGTCAAGACTACCAGCGGTCAGTACAAGCGGGCGGTCACGGAGATCGCTGTCCTACCAATGACGACCGAAGAAGACGACAAGGTGGAAGACAAGGCAGTAGTCAGTACAGAACCATCGTCATCGACTGCAGATGATGCTTGAACCGGATGGCTTCAACGGCGGCCGGTATGTTGAGAATGCAGTTCCGAAAATCACAATGCCATAATTTGATTTCAATACACGCAAAATTATGTATATTCCTACCCTACCAAACATTTACTTTGTACTACACAATACTTGTACTTCACACAAATGAGACACAACCCGAAAGGTTACCTACAACCACCGAACAGAACCAGTCGAATATAGCAATCGAAACCATACGCACGTTTTATTATTTCATCGATCGGTCATTCCGAATAGACTCTAATTGAAAGAGAATCTTCCCGTCGTCGTCGCAGTTTTTCGCATCAGTAGTTTATCGTTTCAGTTTTTCATTGGTGCGCCCTTTTCCTACCGATCAGTGAATTTCCCTTCGTGATCATATCACGGACCAATTTGAGGAGCTAACGTCGCGAGTGATCCTATAAGTTGCAAACACAGAGCTCTAAAAAAATTCTGCTGAAACTAGTTGTTGGGAGCATTTACTAGCCTGTGGATATCAGAAAAAAAGCTTCACTCTGGTCACAATTTTACGTTTTCTACGGTTCATACACTTTTTTCCGGGCGTCTCCCTGGTCTCGTTTCAATATGGGTTTCGAGATTTGTGAGAAAACATAATGATAATTTCATATAAAAATGCTATTGACGCGGCCCACGGCCAGTTCAAGGTTTATAGATGATAGAAAATACAAATCGTATGAAAGTGAACGAAATCTCTACCAGAATCAAGCTTCGTGGAACACAAATGAAACTAGATGTATTGGAATAAATGCACACAAAATTGATATTTAAATGAACATTCTATAAATATTCAACATCAAATTACAGGAAAATTAAAGATCACAACCAAAACATCACGGTCAAGTCACTCGAAAGTTTAGCAAAAACAATGCCATACGTGTATTTGCAATGCATATGAAACACACCTCGTGGCACATTTGCCAAGTCCTATCCGAACCACCTAGCTGGTCACAGCACAGGCCTGTGTATTAATCAACCTGCAAATGAAGTACCTAATTTCAAACCGAATCAATTTGATTCCACACTAAATCAAATTCCCACACGGAAACCGCGTGTATTACGCGCTAATTTACCTCCTCAGCTACCCACCAAAAGCAGAGACCAACGACGAATTAGACAAACAATCAGCACCAGCCGTCAATCGAGGCGCCAATTAATGTCGCGAAACGCGTGTCACTTTAACCGAATTATGCTCACATGTGAGTGAGTGTGTGGTCTGCGCGACAAATCTCGCGGACAAATTAAACTGAAATTTGTTTAGCCCGGTTTGATTGGCTGCGGGCATCTGGCCGTGGAGAGTGGGTTATCGATCAATGAACCCTCATTGCCGTTGCGGCAGCCTTTTAGATTTTTCCGAAAACAGCAACAATACCCCAGTGGCCTATTAGGACTGAAACCCTTTCTGCCCACAATGACAGATCGGTAGCAAACCAGACTTAGACGAACCGTTCCCCAAAGATTGATTTCTTCGAAGGCGTACCGAGAGAATGGAGTAATTGAATTATTCACCCTTTGCTCTTGGCTTGGATGTCATGGAATCCCACTGTATGTACAATGGTTGCAATTTGAATGCTTTATGACTTCTTGTTATTTTCGGTCCAAACCAACTCGGACACAAACTCAGTAAACAACATTAGGCCTTGGTTCTATGCATTATTGATCCTGAGGTTGGAATTGTCTAAGCCGAAAGAAACCGGAGATGTTTTCTTGCTAGGTCAATTTATCAAACAATAAATTTGATTAGTAACCAATTAAATTCGAACAAGCAGTATGGCACCCAATTCCAATCTTACCAACAGTGGGCCCCCTAGTAAAGCACCCCACATGTGTCCGAAAAGGGGTTTTTGCAACATTGCGTTTAGAATGTTGCAGTACAAGGTGGACTGGCTCGAAACGACCTTCTAATGCCGTTCCCATTGGTTCCGTCCACCCAGGCTAAAACCAAAACCGAATTGCAGCGTCAATGTGTGTGAGCGTTGTGTCCATTTGTGTGCGTCGAGGACGATTGCCCGGCTGGTGTGACCGGTACTCATATTTTGTTTATTACGGTTATAATTTCCTACTCCGGAGCATGGGATGTGGCCGTTATTGGCACCCTCCAGGTCGTTTGACAGCGCTATCACCCGGTCGTATACAATATTTGTGTCTGTCTGATTGTCCGTCTCTATCCCTGAGCCTCGGACACGACTGTCGGAACGCTGGTCATTGTTGCTGGTGTTGTGGCCGTTACGGATATTGACCAACATTCGATAGCCCTCGTTCCAATTTATGCATCTGATGCCGGAAGGATATTATCAATATTTCGATGAAATTTTATTGGAATACGTTTTGAATAAATTTGTACTGTTTTGCATTTTAATGTTTTGCGGCTGGATGGCACAGAAGCAGTAGCAATCGGTGAATCTTCAAGTGCAGTTTTGGGAAACGGGAGGCACTCGGGTGGGGGAGAACCTTTGGACGGTTGGCTAGTGTTTGGGTGAGTTTGAAATTGTGGTGCTATTTTTGTCACTACGAGCCCTGTTTGGGGAAGGTGCGCCTCATCGGGTGATTTCAATGCATTGTAAATCAATTGTATTACTGCTTGTTGCAATGTTAGATTGTTGTTGCCTTGTTGAGAGTAATTACAAACTATGTTTTAGCGGCAAAGTAGTCATTGATCAGTTGGCCGTTGTTGTACGTGTGAATACGCTTATGCAAAATGATAATTTTTCCAACGCAATTAAAAATAAAACTTCATAAGCATAGCCTGAATCATACAGTTCATTGAGGTATTGATTTCTAATGCGTTGCCCATAAGCAACCGTTAACGAAACCCCAATTCTTATATCTTACTTCTTCAATACCAGTAGAATATAACTTAATTCTATTCCTTTCCATTTCCATTCCATTTCCATTGCATTTCCATTCCATTTCCATTCCATTTCCATTCCATTTCCATTCCATTTCCATTCCATTTCCATTCCATTTCCATTCCATTTCCATTCCATTTCCATTCCATTTCCATTCCATTTCCATTCCATTTCCATTCCATTTCCATTCCATTTCCATTCCATTTCCATTCCATTTCCATTCCATTTCCATTCCATTTCCATTCCATTTCCATTCCATTTCCATTCCATTTCCATTCCAGTTCCATTCCATTTCCATTCCATTTCCATTCCATTTCCATTCCATTTCCATTCCATTTCCATTCCATTTCTATTCCATTCCCATTCCATTTCCATTCCATTTCCATTCCATTTCCATTCCATTTCCATTCCATTTCCATTCCATTTCCATTCCATTCCCATTCCATTTCCATTCCATTCCCATTCCATTTCCATTTCATTTCCATTCCATTTCCATTCCATTTCCATTCCATTTCCATTCCATTTCCATTCCATTTCCATTCCATTTCCATTCCATTTCCATTCCATTTCCATTCCATTTCCATTCCATTCCATTTCCATTCCAGTTTCATTCCAGTTCCCCTATATATACAAGTGGTTTGTCGAAAATATTGCTAACGCTTACACGAATGGCAATCGTTAAGTTCAATAATCATACATCGCTGCTATTTTCAATTCATCACGGCAAATAATCCACACATATTTATTGGCAAAAGGGCTGTAGTTTCCAGAAATCTGGAGTTCAACATGTTAAACAGAACGTACCTCGAGGTAAACCACTCTAAACAAAAGAATTCACCTTGCAATGACATCCACCATATCATCGTCAAGTGGCTTTTAAAATGTAATCAGTCACAAAATACAAGAAAATGTTTGATCTTCCAAATAGTGGCCGTTGAGGTTAGTGATTGATCACGATGGAAATATCCACAACATATTTACTTGTCACTGGATGAAAATATGAAAACCAAGTGGAGAACTAGGTACAGGGTGCGGCAGGAAATAATGCGAAAATTTGTTCTATTTCTTTCAAATCCCATGTTCAACTAATTCAAACATTAATATCAACATTTTCGAGTGCAGTTATCTCTATAAAGTCTTTTTAAACAAATTGATTCAATGTGTCCTCCATTTTTATTAATAACATCCTCGAGCCGACACCAGAAGCCAGAGCATGCCTTTCGGACGAAGTCCTCCGACATTGACTGCCATGTGTTGACTTCAGGGTTTTCACACTAGGGTGTGATGTTTTGCAGGCTCGTGCTTCAACATATTCCCAAATCGAATAATCCAACGGATTAAGATCTGGACTGCTAGGGGGTCACAAATCCTTCGGCCAAAACTTCATGTTACCGTTCAACCATTGTTGGGTTCAATGGGACGTGTGACACGGCGCTCCATCCTGCTGTAGGAAAACGTTTTGGTCCTCGGAGAAGTTGGCTTTCACCCAGGGAAGCACTTGGTCCTTTAAAATACCGATATACACTTCGGTATTGATTTTAACTCCATCATCAATGAAAACAGGCGGCATTTTCAAACCGTTGGACGCCACCAAGCCAAACATCATGACACCAGCCGGATGTTTGGAAGGAAATTTGAAATTCACTATTTCCGGAACGTTCTCCATTTTCTGCGGTGAAATGAACCGGTCCGTGCGGCTGTTGGCCACAGCATCGATGTTGAAAAGCTTTTCGTCGGAGAACAGGATTATCATGTCACTCTGGCTCTGGAAGATGCATGCAGGTCTACTTCGATGATTCTCCGCATGGATTTCTCAGAAATATTGACTTCCTTTGCAAGTTTTCTTATGGAACGCACCGGGTTGCGAGCAATTTTTGCACGGACCGATTTGATCACGTTTGGCGTTCGTGCAAAGCGCGGACGTCCGCTTCCCGGCTTCCGCTGTTTAGAACCATCCTGCAGGGATTTTTTATTCGGTAAACTGTTGCCAAATGGCACCCTACCACCTTGGCAATCTCTTTCGGCTTCTTCTGGGCGAGAAAAAAGCTGGTGATCACTTCTTTCGCGAACATTTTGGCGAATTCACAATAAAACAAATAAAATGTTTGGATACAGCACTTGAAAGTAAACATAAACAAATACACTTTCGACAGAAATAAGTCACTAGCTACACGAATTTACCCAATGCTCAAGTTTGAACATTTTCGCATTATTTTCTGCCGCACCCTGTTTAATATTGTTTCATTGATTTTCATGTAGGAAGACGAAAACAGATAGAATCACCTCCAATAGGAGAACACGCCGGTTCAACGAACTGCAAATATTGATAACTCCAGTTTTGTGATTGACTGATCCAGCTAGGTTTCTTTTTGGAGGTGATCTGTTCTGCAGTAATTCAATGCCACATATTCCTATTGTAGGGATTAATTGACCCGACCAATTGACGTTGGCTTCAACTGTGGGACGCGTTGCTGAGGCAGGAACGCATATTAAATTTGAAGGAACAGGACAAACATCGGATAAAGTCGTTTTGATGAAGATTGCTTCGGTATGCGGACACTGAATCGGAGTCCAGAAGCGAAAGTTCTGTAGGGTCATTTTATGTTGCATACTTAGAGGGAGGGCCTGATGATGGCGCGATTAATTGATTTTCATACGGGGTGGTCAGCTTCAGGTGAATAGTAGATGGGAGCTGTGCTTGGGCTGGAGGCTGCTCAGAGTTACTCAGGATTGCTCAGTATCTTGCCCCTAGGGAGGTCTGCCCTCTTCAAAGGACGCAGTCTATCTGCGCGTCTGTTCTCCATGTTAGGAACGGCTAATAATCGTCCTCGTGCCAGCGTGCGACTCTAAATAGTGCTGTGGATGATGGTCCTCCAGCGAGAAATGGGGCTGAGGAAGGCCCAACAAGCAGCTCTTAAAAAATTCTTTGTGACAAATAATACATAAGGCGAAAAAGGAGGCGAAATACATAAGAGGGAGGCGAATGAATCACGAATTGCACCAGTTTTTGGGACGTCCCATCGTACACATCGCAAAAATCGGTCGACTATGATGGGCTGGGCATGTCGTAGGAATGTCGGATGACAGCCCTGTGAAAATGGTTCTCGAAAACGAACCGACAGGTACAAGAAGAAGAGGCGCGCAACGAGCAAGGTGGATCGACCAAGTAGAAGGCGACCTGCGCACCCTCCGCAGACAGCGAGGCTGGCGAGTGACAGCCATGGACCGAATAGAATGGAGACAACTTCTGTGTACAGCAGAGGCCACGCCGGCCACAGTCTGATTGGTAAGGTAAGGTACGTCACATCAACAGATGGCATTGGTATTTGCTGAAAAAACTACTGTTCTACTCTATGAAACGTGATATGTGGTGAAATGTGTTTTTGCCTGAATATCTAACAGTATCGATTGTTGGTTTTCCAAATGGATAATCAAAATTCAGTACAATTAGAGTTTTTTTTAAGAACGAAGTAATGAATCCTAAGATTTTTCAGGATTTACTAGGACTAATCAGGAAGCATTATACAACTTTTTTTTTCAAGACCATCCAAGTGGAGATCATATATAACAGATAAGTATGCTTGAAGTTTTTTTTCTCTTATATAGGAAAGACTTGTAAGATGGAACACGATCCGTTTTTTGCTCGTAACATGTATAATTTTTATTTTTTCGAGGATTTTTCGAAAGAGGAACTAAAAGGCTCCAAGTTTGCCCACGGAACTGATAATTTATAGTAATAAAAAAAAAATTATGGCCAATTTTCGAAATTCATCGAAAATTGCAATTTCAAAAAATGTATTGTTATATTTCAATTTATTATTGATTCCATGGCATTTTTAAACATAAAAAATGTCATTCATATGTTTTAAAATGAAAAAAAATTTGTTCAATCGTAAAAGCTCAACAGTGTTCCATCTTACAAACATGATGCCATAAACACAAAACATAAAAAAATTGTTTCACTTTACTATTTGTTTGGAAATGCCTTCGGATCATAAAAATACACCAAAAATGCTAGCCAACACAAATGTTTACCTTTTGATATCGATGGGAAATTTCCACTTATTAAGCACTAGAAATAATTGCTATATTAATTATTCCAACACTTTCGAACATTGTTACCTGGAAGAGCTAGATCGAATGACTGTATTCACTCCAAAAGCAAATGAAAATTGAATTATAGTGAAAAAAATGAGGTTAACACTTGTCAGCGCGATAGTGTTGTCGCTGTGAATGTCAAAAGTTGCGCTGTTCCATCTAACAAGCCTTTCCTCTATCATTAATTTTTTTGTTTATTTTTATTTCAGGTTTCTTTTATGTAGAAGCTGATGATAAACTCTAGCATGGAAGGTTTTTCTAGCATCGATCGTTCGAGAACAGAATAGAACACGTAGTCTTTAAGCTATATTATAGATAAGCGCATGTAAATTTATGTTTTAGGTATTTAATCACTAATCCATGAAAAAAATCATGATTACCTTAAATTATAACTACCAACTGTAGGTAAAGTGCACTTTATTATCATAGGTTTAAGCTTTTATAAAAGTTTTAAAAGAGAATGTTTCATAATTATCCTGATTTCTTGCATTCAATGTTTTATTAGCCACGTTGCTGATCGATTTACATATGAATGAACTGAGAGCCGATTGCACTGATATGCCTGTCACAAAGAGGTGTAACACCAAGGTATTTTAATCTATTAGGTGACGCCGGCCCACAGTTGATGTTCACATTTTGACATTAAATATTTTTCTCATACATTAAACTACAAAATCTCGAATTTTCAGGATCATTGGTTGAGATTTCATATTTTGGCAGCAGTTTAAATGTTGCTGTGTCAACTAATTTGATCAATTTCTATGCGCAGAAGCTACAAACAATTAGTGCATTTCAAATATTTGTTGCTCTTTCAATTTTGATCCAATTTAAGCAAAAACAGTTTCATTTTGAAGGAAAATATATGTGCTTCTTATTCAAAATATAACATTTTTTTTGTAAAGCATCTTATCCAGCAGTGTAGACTACTCATACCAAAATCCAGAAAATCTCTGTTGGCCAAATGTAACATTTCGATGTATCCCATTAACATTCAAAATAAACGGAAGCAACTTTGCAATTTCTGTACTTTCGCGGTCATATTCTTGACGTGTTGTATCGGCAGTTTCTTTAACGAACTGTATGAGAACTGGCCGACAAAGTCGTGTCGACAGTGGATACAAATTCTTCCAAATTATAATTTTATCTTGAAATAATTTTAGTGGTACAAGTGATGTAAGAATTACATTTGCGTCCGTGCTATCAATTTTTTTGAATATCTGATTGTACTCGTTCAATGTTGTTCCATCCATACCCCATTTAAAAACAAGGCGCAAATCTTTATGAGTCAAATTCATAAAATTCAAATCGACATGATTTACTTATCTTGACACAGTATGATTCAGGAGTACTTGTAAGTCAATTTTGCAATGACCTTCTGAGATTTCAAAGTAATTTTCTGAAGGATAGCACCATTTTTTAGCGGCAGATATTGAGTCATATGGTGGATAGATGCTTTTTGCAGGCTCTCTCACGATAGCTTTGCATCAACAAAAACGGCCAAGGCTTGTTCATTAGATAGTTTTTGCGTAGTTACACCAGTTTTCAGGATATATTCCATTTCCTTCTGACCCTCAGCACGCAAAACTGCTTTGGAAGCAAACTGCAATTCACCTAAGATAAAAAGAAGATCAATATTTAAATGTATTAGAGAAATCTTCAAATCTTGGAGTGAAAATATCGTACTAGAGCTGCTCGTATGACGCCAATTTTCAGTTTTGCGACGCTTGCTGCGGTTGCAGCTATCGTCGGACTCTTTTGAAGATCGGCCTACTTTATTAACATTATCTCCTGATGTTGATGAGCAAGGTCCAGAAGGTACAAGAAAATCCTCGAGTCGTTCAGCATCTGCTTTTAAAAAAAAACTATCCTTCATCCGTTTCGCAATATTCCGTCGGCTCAAGAACTCTTGAAAGAAGCTTGAAATTAGTTTCCAATCGCAGCTCGTTTATTATCCGAATCATTGATAGTAAGCATAGGTTCCAAAATATGTTTTCTTTTTAAGAAAATTTCTAATTGAATTGAAAAACGAAATATTAAAACGTAAACAATGGTTTTCGTTTTAAAATCAGTAGATTACCATTTGTTTTCAAGCACATTTTACCTTTTACCTACTTTACAGCTCAACGCAAGTATTCAAATGACGTTAGATGAACTCTTATTAATCTCTTCGTGCGTTTTTGACGTTTACCCCCGATTAATTTTTGAATAGGACCATTCGTCGATCAAAAAAATCGATTAACTACATTCCTTCCTACTGCAACATGAGTGGTGGTCTTCCTTCGGAAGGGAAGTAAAGCCATTGGCCCAAGTGATAAACCAGCCAATCACTATAATACAGAAACAAAAATAATGTTAATACATGCAATCAAAAGTTTGCTTTCCCTTTACTTGACACTTTTTTCAGTTAAAATCTGAAGTCCTTGGAGAATAAGTCCTATATCTATTCGTCAATCGATGAATCGATCAAATTTATTCGCTTGCTACCGTAAACTGAGCGGTGGATTTGTAGAATTGACGAACAGAATCAAAAGGTTAAGGCTTGAGCTTTACATTTCATCAACATTGCGATTCCACTGCTCAGGTCATGCTAGGAAGCGAATAAAGTTGATAGATTTTTTGATCAAATAATGGAAATAGGACCTATTCAAGAATAAATCGAGATATAGTAGCGTGTAGCATTGCAAAGTGATTGCAAAAAAAATCGATCTTGCAGAATTGAATTGACTATTTCTATTTGAATTGATTTTTTGTTGTGTCAGAAAATCAGGATGAATATTTATCAGAGTTGATTTATAAACTGAAAAATCAGCAAGAATAGATTAATATCTCAACGTAAAGATCGATTAATCGAGTGAAAATAATCGATATTACGATTTTGGATTCCGATTGCCCCATTCCTGATACACAGAGATAAACTGATGTTCATTTACTTCATCCATATATCACATTGACAATTTAGGGGTGAGGGGCCGTTGGCAAGTGATTACGGTCCATTTAATTTTTTGAGATTTATGGAGGGGGGAGGTTTTGTCCGACTTTTGTACAGAGAGCCGCCACTTTTACGGTCGTGTGGTCGTACCAACGAGTTTTATATTGATTTCAAAATATACATAAGTATAGTAAAATTTGGCCGGTTTTAAGAAGCTATTTCTACGATTTGAGTTTTCTAAAAATTCTAGGTCTTGATTTGTCGAAAACTTTTGTTTTTGTTCACATTAGAAGATTGAATAATACCATCAGAATGATTCTTAAAGTCTTGACACGAAAGTGTATAAACGACAAAAGTTTGAGAACTTCAGATACTTCTGTAAACAGGAAAATATTGAATTTTATGAATTTCAAGTAATGCACCTGTTGCCAGAATTCGACATCCATCCAAAACAAATTTCATAAATGCCAATCGATTCATCAGCGCGATAAATGATAACTACCGCTATCAAGTATTACATTCAGCTCGTATTATGCACCTCTTTTAGCTTCTATAGCATCCGTACAACATTCTATGCCCGAAGTACCGAACTCTCCGCTTCGAGATGCATGGCCCTATGAATATACATGACACCCAAACGACGCATGAGACGATACCGATGATGAGCCGTTGATGATAGCGGTTATCCCATTTGTCCGTTGTTGGTAGGATATGCTCCTTCCTCGGTTATCAGTCAGCCTGGCCAGCCCGGTATATCAAAAGCATACACAAAATGCATCCTGTCCGATATCAAACGATTAACATTTCACCGCAAAATGCTCGATGCCAACGGTGGCCACAACATCACACCAAAAAGCACTCATAACCCGAACTATCAACCTATGGTTCATAATCATGTTGTTAAAATTCAATTCAATTAATGTTTATAAGGCTGACCTCACAGCAAGTGGCATGAAATGAACATCCATCTGTGGGCAAAGCCAGTGATGATGATGATGATGATGATGGTGATGGTGGTGGTCAACCGGTAAGCAAGCATATAAATTGCTTCCATCAAGTTCACGTTGCTGTGCCAAGTGGGGGAGTGTTGATTGGGAAAATGGAATGCTTGACTGCCTGACTGCTTCGCCCACATCAAGGTGCACAAGCAAGAAGGTGAGAGTTGCTCCGAGTTGGATCAGTTTCGGATCAGTCTCGTCTCTCTTTTGATATACATACACTTTCCCGCTCCGTCATAATGAGATGGGGGAGAAAATCACGCCGCATCCCTCGTCGTTCAGGATGGTGATGATGATGATGATGGTATCCTTGGGGGAGGAGTTAATGATGCTTGAAAATCAATTGGATACCGACCGGTCAATCAGAATGTGGCGAGAGGTGCTCGGGACTAATGAAGAATACCAAATGTTGATTCGACGGACTTGTTCCGATGGGGGTAATCCCTTCCAGCTTCGGAGCAAAATCTATCGGATCATTAAAGCTTATCATCCTGCTCGGATCGAACCGGGCTCACATTCAACAGTTGGATACACTCACACAAGCACGCCAGTTCATATCATTCGCAGCCTATCATTAAACCTGTCGAGACGCTTTTCGTCGAATTTGTGGTCAATATAAATGAAGATCCCACTCCTTTCGCTTCGGTTCGGGTGTTGTCACATAATAGCGGTTTGTTTCACTGTCATCCGTGTGTATCCATTCCGAATCCTTCGCCGGTGTGGGGGGAAATCCGTAATTATGATTATGGCGTCCACATGCGTGTACGTAATCAGAAGGATATAATGTGAGCTCATTTACGGAACGAGAAGAAACAGAAAACGGAAAGTCGGAAACAAAAAGGATCACGCACTTCGCCTCGGGCTACACTAATGTGCGGGACTGAACGATTTCGTCAATTTATTACGCTGCTAATTACGATATAATTATAGTGTCTGTCACACTCACATAATTAGGCTTGTTGAACGCTATCTTGATCTTGATTATAGTAAGTGAAATAATTTTCTAATTGTAAAACATGACAATGAAAGTGAATGTTATCTTATAACCATATCCAACGAATTTTTCACCTTTCACAGCTCCGGTACAAACAAACACATTAATCCCTTTTATCTGCTCAGAGATCTTGTCGTCTCCAACATCATCACTTCCTATCATCGCATGATATCTCGTGTTTTTTGAAGTTATCCCATCCTACACTGCATCTACGGCCAGCATTACCCAAAAATCTTGACACCGAAATCAAGGTGAAAACGTCTTGCTACAAATTACGGAAAATTAACACAAATGAAAATCCGCACGCCAAACGATGTGACACACAGGGAAGAGAAAGGCGAAAAAACTGCCTTTTCCATCCTTGTCGGAAAAGAAATAAGACAGACAATCAGTAGCAGTAACAACAACACCAACAACAACCGAAAAGAGGTGCAAAAGGTGTCAAGATTACTACGAGCCGATTTAAACCGTTTAACCCCTTTCGGTTCAGGCTTCGACAACAAACCCCGAGCCGCAGCCTGCACCGGGCGACGACGACGGTTGGGACGGGGCAGAAAATTTATTCAGCGTGTGCCCCGTCGTCGTCGTCGTCGTCGTCATCGTAGTTGGCGGCGTTGTTAGCTTTTTCCTGCTTCAGTAACTGAGAGGCGAATGGAGTGAAAAAATATAATACCAACATTGGATAGCGAAACGAACCGGGTGGTGGAGGGGTCCTCGCCCCACCAGATTGGCGGTATCTGATACAAAATTGTTGCCGCTTTTGGTTGTGTTTTTCCGCCGTTGGAAGCGACTGGCTGCGTGGTTTTTCGAGTTTAAACTAGGTGAGTGAGATAGTAAGTGAAATTTTGCGCTTCGGTTGAAGGCAGGACTGGCAAATGTCATTTTCAATGGACAAGCTCTTACGGTTTTAACAGGAATATCAACGGCTGAAACTTTCATAGGTAGAAGAAACGACGATGGAGATTTTCTTCTGAATCTCACCGATTTGACAGTGTTTTGATCACCGTATAGATTTCAAGCAGAACAATGCATTAGGTCCTAAGTAACATTGAGAGATTCTCTTCGTCGACTTTCTCTTCCGTTGATAGTTGGTCTATTAAACGATTTGCTAATGTTTTTGACGTATTGAATCCTTAACAACACTTTATATTACCGTACTGTATGTTGAAAATACTTGAACATGGCTTTACATGGCCGTAAGAACGCAAAGAGAAAGTCGACAAAGAGAGTCTCCCAATGTTACTTAGGACCTAATGCATTGTTAAGCTTGATTTATAGATGTCACTTTTAGTTTCATCACAAATTTCCGCTTCATCGATTACATATGAATACTTATCTAATTTCATATAGGTAGAATATTTTGAAACTATGGAGGCAAAATCGTAAAAGAAAAGATCTCATGATTGCATGATGGTTAGCAAATGTCAAGGATGCTCATGATAGTTAGTTTCTTCTCATGATAGTGAGTTGGTCTGTTTTGTATTGAGTCTTGACGGCCGCGAGATTAAACAGCTCTGGTTGAGGAATGGGATTTCCTTGATCGTGAATTTTGGGAGAGGTAGGCGTTACATTAGCAGTGTTACATTAGGCTGATGATGAATTCGACATGTTCGCTGTACAATTTGTAAACCATTCCAAGTTGAAACCTGATCATCATCTAAAAATATGCACTAGATTATTTGGTAAGAAACAGTTAAACGTCAATTGGTTTTAGTAATAGGTAATAGTTAATAAACAGGACTACGTGTGAGATTATTGGGGCCTCAGTTCCATTCCCCGGTCCTGTCGAGAGAATTATTCGGGTTGGATATCGACTTTCCTAAGCAAAGAGCATCATTGGGTTTGCCCAACTTAATAGAAATGCATGTTTTGGGCTTGGTAGAATCTCTTAATTAATATCTTTGGAAGTGAAATTTGAACACTAAGTTGAGAGATTAACACGCTTCCTACATGAGTTTTGAGCTAGATTAAAAAGGACGACGAAGAAGAAGGAAATGAAGACACATAAGCCATGATTTTTGTGCTTTATTTCACCTACTCTTATGTGATCTAATCTAACACGAATACAGCTTATTCTTGATAGCATATTAGAAAATGATGGACTTACTTCCATATTTTTTCTTATACATGTTTCACATCATCGATGCGCTACATATACCAAAACGATCAAACCTACTGTGCATCATTACAGACGAAAGATGTTTCATGGAAAATCGAGGCATTAAAAGATTTTATTAATTATTTATTTATTAATTATTCATTTGTCATCAATCGATAGAAGAACGTTTTGTTACAATGATAGTTAAATTTTATGGTTCACTTCTTAGATATATAGTACGCCTTAGAAAACTAACCTATCAGGTTAACATTTTTAATATTTAGACATGTTTGTGATTATCTAATTAAATTGATGTGATTTTTCAGTTTTGTTTTAGTCATAGTGAAGTCAAGATTTTAAAATCAGATTTAGAGGTCTAAGTTTGGCGTTATTTGTGTGATGATGGTTTGTAGTAAATAAACTTCAATTTAGTAGTTGTCTCTAGTAGAATTGTGAACATTAAATTTTGATAAAAGTTCACTGAATCTACTCGTTGCAAAGCAACATCATTTACGAATGATACTAATGCCAATTCACGGCGCTCCTTAAATGATTGGATGCTGCTGAGCATACAGCGTACTTCATAAGATTGAAGAGGTAACCATGTCCAACCTAATGTACGAAGGGAAAACAGTAAAAAATGCTTCTGTACCGATTCTATTCGATCTTCTTGTATAACTAAAAAGGGTGACCAAACTACGATACAATGTTCTGCTGTAAACAGAGTATGTGTGAAGGAAATGTTCAGCTGCTTCTTAGAATTTTAAGAGTGATAATTTACCTTTCGATTTGAAAAAAATAATCATTCGATTTGAGTACAATCAAGTTAGCGTGAAACGAAATAAAACTTTGCAAAAATAAAGGAATACGCAGACTGCTGCGTTTTTTACCGCCCCGGCAGCGAATAATCGCGGCGAAAAAATCGCTGCAATGAGATTTCATGTTGGCTTATGGGAGCGCACGAATAGACGTGATGCGTTTCAATCGTGTTGGTTTGTGCACTCCCATAAGCCGCCATGTAATCTCATTGCAGCAATTGTTTCGCCGCTGCCGCGGCTGTAAAAAACACTGGAGTCTGCGTAATTCTCAAACAAAACCAACGCAATCTATTGACATGGGAGGCCGTTAGCTATACATTTCAGCTAGCTGTGCTGATTCAGTTCATTCTTGTAACGAACTCTGGCAGCAACGGACCAAAAGCAGCGGCAACGAACAGTAAATCAACATCAACGAGGCTGAAAACTTCGGTCAGATCAAGACATATTTTCTCATATGCAATGCATACTGTTTTTCTATTGTGTATTTATTGTGTTATTGTGTACGGGTCAATTGTAATAAAAATGTTTTGTAATTCCAAGCATATTATTTGCTCTGTTGATGATAATACTGTAATTTTCAATGAATGTATGTTTCGTATCCAAGATAACTCCTAAGTCTCTTACTTTTTTAAACTTTTTAACTGACTGATTGCCTTAATGGATAGTAATGTCTGGAGTGCTTCGTTTTCTACTAAAAGTTATCGAATTGCATTTTTTGACGTTCAGCTGTATTGGACTTTTTTTTACACCAAACATATAAAACCTTTATTTCTTTCTGGAATGTCATGATATATTCTTTGTTGTGGAACAGTATCACCGCTTGTCCCAAAACTACAACCCTGGTGCACTTCAACTACGAGCCTACATATGCCCTCGTACGGTCAAGATTTTATTCGTGTTTAGTTTATAAGAACAAAGTTTGTTAGTTCTAAAACAAAAAAAAATGTAGTGTTTTGTAGTTTTGAGAGTTTCAAAATATAGAGTTTTGATTTGTCCGCGAGTGTTTTGAATTTTGCCCAAGAAGAATTATTTCCCGAATGCCAGCAGGGCTGGTAAAAGGAAAGTGTTAATCTCTACCCAATGGCACCGGTCAAGTGTTGGGGAGCCATCCACTATATCTGCCCGGTTCCAAAACATTCTTTGTTCCTTATTTCCAAGAATAGTTTCATGTCACCAACATAAATAAGAAGTTATATGTTTTCGAAAATAAAGTAAATGTCACTAACGAAGAAAATAAATAAAAGGTCTAGATAAGAGCTTTGAGGAACTCCAGAGGTGACTTGAGTATGGTTTGATTTCTTCCCTTTGAATCTAACCATTTGTTGACGTGAGATAGAATTCGAGCCATTTGAGAATTCCTGGCTCAATTCGCACTTTTTGTAATTTGAATAGAAGCATGGGTATATCAATACAATACGACCAAACGCCTTACTGAATTCTGTACACACTTAAATTTTTTTTACAGAAATCTGTAAAGTTTTACCGAATTCTCAACAGCTGAACGTTCGGTAATCCGATTACGGATTTCGGTGACATTTTACAGACATCTGTAAAAAATTTACTTAAACATATACACCACTGCAGTTCTAAGTGGAAGAGCTCTCAACGCATTGCCTGCCCAGGATCACGTCCATCTGCTCGAATGACTGTGTGAAAGTTGCTATTAATAAACGGTGGGTTTTGGAGTTAAAGTGTAGCCGTACAAGCATTTAAGCTCAGGACGCCCAAAAAGTGCCTGCCTTCCAGAAAGTCACTTCTGTTATGGGACAACAAAGTTGGAAGATCGTTTGACCAAATGGGAGACTATACTAAGCAATAAGCGTAATTTCCCAAAAAAAAAATCCACATCAATTTTCAAAACTTTTTGACGAACCTAGTTAAACACTCTGAAACGATAACATAGATTCTGAAAATAGCGTTTTACTTTTTAAAAGTTAGAAACTCTCCCAATAACTTCCCAAAACAGTTCAAAATCTTCTGAAAGTCAGTAGAACATCTTTAAAACCATTATTATCTTCTTATTCTTTTTTGCATCATTTGTACCACTCCTGTACCATCTGCGAAATTTGGATGAAATTAAAATGTAATGTAGATCTAATCTGATCTATTTTTTGGCAAATTGAAGATTTTAACTTTCCAGGAAGTTTGTTTGACTTCTTCATATTTTTTTTTATAAATATCTCAACATGTCTTTCATCTTAACAGCGCATAGAGGGCAGAAGATTTGCAAAGAAATTACACCAATCCTTTTGAATAGAGTGTCTGGGAATTCCATTTTCGTAAAATTTCTACAAAACACATTAGACTTTTCTAATAGTCCTGCAACTTTCTCGTGAATATCCGGGGATCTCTAAGGAAGATATCAAAAAAATCGGAAAGTCCTTTAAAATGTTTAGGAGTCATTACTTCTGAGAAGTCAGTAGAAGTTTTTAAAGGGAAATAATTCCTAAAAGCTCATAAAAACTCGTTGAGAATGTGTTTGGAATGTTGAGGGTTTACTAGAGGTTTGTTCTTTTACGAAAGTTCAACGCAGCCAAATCGAATTAAAAAGTATGAAAATTCCTTAGAAAAATTCCCAACCATTTCTTGACGATATAATTTTCAATTTTTTTTAAAACCTTTTTACAATCCATTTGGAGATTCATACATTTTCCATAACATTTTTTGATTATTTGCCATTCCATATAAGTCTAAAGAATTTGTCACAACTCTTGGAATTGAAGACTTAAGACTGTGGATTTTCTTCAGGAGTTCTTGGAGGTCCAAAAATCCGTTGAAGTGAACATTCTGAAAAGTTTCTTGATATAAGAAGTTTCTTAAAATTCCATTATGCTTTTAAAATTAGTGCTTGTAAAATTAGTAGGACTTATCTAGAAATTTTTTGTGAAAGTTTCAGGACAATTGCAAATTAGTTCCGTTTGCGTTTTTGTCAGAACTACATTTATTATGAAATTGCTTGCTAATCACCTCTACTCTTAAAATACTTTATTTACTCATAAAGTTTGTACTTATTCGGATGATACCTCAAACAACAAATCTAAATGAACTTTGCATTCTAACTTCCCATGTAATTAAAACCAACTCACAGAATGTTAGGGTTAAACAAAAACAATCACGTAAAGCTCCCTGGTTAGATGACTATGTTCTTAATCAAATTCGTGTCAGAGAACAGCTCTATTGAAGAACATTGGAATGGCCTAACAATGCTCAAACTAAACTAAATTACCGCAGGCAAAAAAACTATGTAACCAAAATAATACGTCTAAAGCAAAAGCAATATTACGGAGTTCTGATAGAGAATAATCGTGACAACATTCGAAAAGTATGGCAGATTATGAATGAGATTGTACTTCATAAAAAAAACCACAATGTTAGAAAATGCATAAATGAAATACTTATAGAAACCTCAGTAGTGACAGATATGACCAAAATATGCAATAAATTCAATGAATATTTTGTTAACATACCATGTCAGCTTCAAAAAGCACTTCTAAGAGATTTAATAATCAACAAAAAATGTGCACTTTAAATAGAAGTATATAATTAGTTTACTTCGTTACTAATTAAGTAAAAAAATAAACTTTATTTTTCTCTTACATACTAATTTTAGGACTAATTGCTAACTGAACTAACTGTGACTGAACCAACTGAGCTGTCTACTACTGAGCTATGCTATCGAACTGATTGTATCGAAACCTTTATATCTTTGATTGGAATGCAATGCCGGTGTTATAGTTGATTTTGTAACTGGAGCTTATGTTGATGTTTTGACTATGATGTTCCTAGCTAATTGTTTTTATGACGGATTGAATGGCTGGTGCATGTTTTGATGATTCACTTCAATTATGCTTATCATGATTGGTGTGGAATCCAGACAAGCAATGGTACTAACTATTTCAAGGTCAATTGTAATGCTACCAGCCTCCGACAACGAAATTGGAAACTACATTAGAGATATGAAGAGTTCGAGTTCAGCGGGTGTAGATTTGATACCTTCCAAGTTTTTGAAACAGAATGCCAATATTATTAGTCCAACACAAACGACGTTCCTAAACCACTCAGTGCTGGAAAGAGTGTTCCCAGATCAACTTAAAACAGCACGTGTTACGCCCATTTTTAAAAAAGGCATGAAATCTAGAATTGAAAATTACAGACCAATTTCTATTCTTTCTAATTTGTTTAAGCCCTTAGAAAAACTAATTCATACGAGGTTGCATGATTTTTTTGCTGCTAGTAATTTAATTAATAAAAATCAGTACGGATTTCTGCATCGTTCAAACACAACGAGTGCTGTAGTTAACCTAATAAATAATATTCAAACAAACTTAGATCAAAAAATTATATGTTCCGCAATTTTTGTAGATGTCTCTAAGGCATTTGACTGTGTCCCGCATGATATGTTACTACAAAAACTGTTTAGATACGGGATTAGAGGTAATGCTCATATTTTGATTAAATCTTTTCTGAAGGATAGGAAACAAATAGTTAAGTAAGATGGTCACAGTAGCCTTGAAAATAGGATTCGTTATGGAGTACCGCAGGGTTCTATACTAGGACCACTGTTGTTTATCATCTATGTTAATGATAGAGTAAGGGGATGTAATGTTAGTCTAGCTCCTTCATTCGGCCTATGTACTAAATGTGTCATTTATATAGCGATAATCAACAAAATCATGTTTCTATTAGGAAAACCGATGTAATCGAAAGCAATTGAGACAATATTAATCAACTAATAGTAGTTCACTTTCGCGTAATTTTCGATTTCTTGATCATTTGGGGTATCATTATTTCTCTGGTTATGCTGAGGAGAGGAACTACACGATCTTCAAGTGATCTAAATTTGGCTTAATTGAATCGATAAAGCAAGTAATGCAGTCTGGATGTACAGAAAATAGTTACACGAAACAAACTAATTGTTCACATAGCTAAAATAACAATGATTTTACAAGAAAATCGTAGACCCAATGTTGGGGACATATTTTTTTGTATGTTCCCAATTATGGCCTGTTGTATCAATAACGTAGTAAAAAGGTTTTTATTGGTAAAATTTAAAGCGGAAATGCATGAGGTTTCGGTTATTAATAGTCAATTGGCTGATCTAAACACAAACCGAAGGAACAAAATCATTGCATAATGAATTATAATGTTTTCATTATTGAATGGCTGATAAATCATACGTGAACATCACTTAAGTGTTTTAAAACAGTTTTACTTAAGTTTGCTGTGTGAAATTTGTGTTGAGTAGAGCGAATACAGCTGGCATTGCCTTAATTCATAAAATTAGAAAAAAAACCCGTACAAAGACTGCATTTAGTAATAAATCCATAGAATGGGACGAAGTTGCATCCATGAATAGACCCAATTTGGCGCCAATAAACCGACATTAAATCCATATCCCTCGAATGTTTCTGACTTTATAAAAAGAGTTGTGTAACTTTTCATGATACATACTACCGAATGTCTTCTCAAACATATCTCAGTAAGTGTATAACTAGTTAAATCTAGCTTACAGCCTCAAAACTTTATGAGTTATAGTAGAAAATGTAATCGATCATTGCATAATAGGCTGAGTCAAGGGACATATACCCTATATTTCAAATTCCTCTAAAAGTTACGCTAAACATGTACGCAGATGATTAGGTATTTGTCTATAGCGCTGATAACTTGGAGCAATTATTTGAAAACATGCAATATGACCTAGACCTACTGAAAAACTGGTTTTTTAATAACGGTTTAACCATAAATGCATCAAAATCGAAATACATGATCTTTTCAAGCACAGATCGCTTCAGTTCTATAAATTATAATCTTTATCTAGGAACCAACCAGTTAGAAAGAGTTAATGTCCATGCTTATTTAGGATTCGTGATTCAACCAAATTTAAAATGGAATAGTCATGTCGATAGCATGCATTCCAAAATAGTTAAATTTCTATGAATGCTTAGGAGAACTAGTTACATGCTACCACCAAAAGAAAGAAAATGCTTGTACTATGCGCATATTCACTCCCAAATAACATATATGAATATAATCTGGCAAAATGCTCCAACGTACGTTATAAACAAAATAACAACAACATTGAATAAATTTATGCGGGTAATATTCTGGGAGCAATATAATAATCCAGAAATAAGGACAGTTAATCTATATTTGAATAATTTAATGTTAAATTTCAATCAAATTAAATTCTATGAGGCAGTATTGTTTATTTACAAAGTGAAGAATAACGTTATTAAAAATAATTTAAACTTGCAAAACAGCCGTGATATTCATAGTTACGAGACACGTTCAATCGATAATTTGCGCATATCAGCACCAAGAACAAACTATCTACGATTAGGCTGTATGCATAGTGCCATAGTAAACTTCAACAATTTACCAGCAAATATTTCAAACATTGTTCCTCTTCATAGATTTAAAAAAGCTTTAAAAGAGTATATATTGAGCACGTGGTTTAAAGTTCTAGTATTACCTTGAATGCAAATAATCTGTCATCAAAAGACCTCAATATCAGTCAGTTTTGACTGTCGGGGGTTTGTTGTCTTTAATTAAAAATGCATATAAATGGGGAAATATTCAAGAAATTATAAAATTAGATTTTGTAAAATAGGTTAAGGATGAAAATGTATTTCACTTGATTTTGGGGTTTTTATGCCTGAGGTGGATATATGGCATAAATTGCTAAAGATATATCCACCTTGGCTTTTCCCCTTCCCGAAAAAAAAATAAATAAATAAAAAAAAATAAACTTTGGGTTAGAACGTTAGAACGTTTTTTTCGTATTTAATTTTTATCGAGATTTGCATTTTCGGGTTGGTCTTCTCCCTTTGTAGTCATTTAAACACTTTCTAGATTATTTTTTGTGGCTTGTCTGGAGGACTACAGGAACTGGTCTTTGGCGTGAGAAGTATGGATTTTTTTACGCCAGGTTCACCCCTCAGCTTGCTAATTTGTGATATGTTACGAGTGGCAGAATAGGCATTCTTTGAACATTCCAAAAGTTTGATGGAACTATAGAAACTCCGGAACTACTTTGTTAAAATTTTAGCTTGATACAATATCTGCAAAATGTTTTCAAAACTTAAAGCTTAAAAGAAGTGAATGGAGATTTTTTAAAAGACAACCAATTTTTTTAAATGTTCGATAGACATTCAGAAAGCCAATTAGTCTTCCAGAGAGTCGAAACTTCAAAAGGATCATACCATGGCATTTTCAATGATAAAATCTAACAATGAACTTTAACAGTGATTTTTAGACACATCTGGTCTATTAGGAGCATTGATAAAAAGAAAACAGATGACGATTCCAATGATAAAGGTGACAGTAGAGATAATGATGGTGATAGTATATATCTTAATTAAGTTGAAATGCTTTGGGAGAAATTATATATCACTAAATAAAAGCATAACTATCTGTTTTATGTGATTTTGACAATCCGGGTAGTCAAAAAATATAGGAGATAAAAATAAACTATTTTTAGAAAATTTGCGTGGAACATTTGAGATTTTTAGAAATTAACCACGAGGAGTCCCAATTAAAAAACCTGAATTTTAAGATATGTTCAATAGAAAACTCTCCAGATTTATATTATAATCAATCGGTAGGCGTATGAAACCTTCTTCTGAGTTATTTTGTATTAAATTTGCTACTACTTTGCGAATGAAGTTTATTATTTTATCCAAAAATAAGAACACAATTTTTTTCTCACTACAAGGGTTATTAATCAACAAATTTTTGTCTTCATAAAATGGAAAGTAATTCATGAAAAAAATGCTAAAGAACACGGGCAACTGTGTGCTTAGATGACAAATTGTACTTACGAAGACAATCGAACTGACCGTCGTTGAAGTTGTTGAAGCTTGGGAGAAATGAAGAGAAAGGGTCGGAGGTAGATTTTGGCAAAATAACCGATTTTGGTATATACTTGTGAATAGGCCACTATTTCGGAATTTCAGTAATTTTTTTCTGTAAAATCAAACACGGAAGACCTGACCAGACTTAGCAGTTTTTTCATGCCGAAAAATTATCTTGATGACCTTTACTATTTATTTGATACTAGCTTTCAGCCACCTTCAGCTATGCTTAGCAGTTTAATCAGAACTCAGTTATTTTTCCTTCCGTTAGTATTGACGGTTTAATAATATTTTGAACCTTGGCGATATGATTCAATTCAAATACATTTTTTATTAATCTATTAATCTGGCAATGACAGCCTATGCATGACTGTGGGGCCAATTACAGAAGTCGAGTCGACCGTCGCTTTGCTCGGCAGGTCTATTTTGCTATTACAGTTGTCGAGATCGACGAAATTTTGTCGAGTTGGTCGACTCAATCTTTCGCTCGGAAAGTAGTCACTGATCTGTCACATTTTGTCGAGTAAGAGTATGTTCTAATACGCGTTTTTCATCGGTTACTGGTAATTGGCTGAGCAAGGTGAGAAATATACCAAACCATCATCTTTATTTGCAGGTGAGTTGAGAGAGAAACAATATGTTTCTACCAAAAAAAATGTCTAATCATATTTAGAACAAATCAAATAAGCATCAGTACGAATGGATTATTAAACTGATTAAAATTAATGTGAACATCACCAGAGGCCTTTGTAACATGGTTGTAACAGCTAAACTTATGTCAATCAGAAGTGGTAGGAATTCATTAGGACCACGACCGCCATGACCCAAGTAGCACACTTAGGTCATAATTAGTTGTAGTAACTTGATTATGACTTAGCAAGTTATATTTATGTTATCTCAACCGAATGGCAACAAATGTGCTACTAAGGTAGTCGAAAATGACTCAAGCATAACTAAAGTTTTGGTACTTTGAGTACTTTTGGTTTAAAATTGGCTTTCAAGCTCAATCAGTGGCGCACGGAGACTCAGAATAACATTAAAAATGATGAGTTTTTGAAATTATTTCTAGAACTCTGATTTTTTTCTAAAGTATTTCTAAGTGCTTCAGTTCAGTGCAAGTGCACTTGGGATTTAAACATTTTCCCTGCAGCTAAGTGGTTTATAGAATTTGTCCTACGCAGACAAAGAAAGATCAGATGGAGACGAAAGATATTTTCTAGAAGTTCAGGAAAAGATTAACTCGAAAAAACAACCTCTCCGAAGATCGGGTAGAAACTTCTATGAAGTATAAAAAGCACTTCTTCGTAGTTCAAGTAGTAATATCCCAAGAAAAAAAAATCAGTACTAAACATTCGCGAAGTTCAAGATCATACTTACCGGAAGTTCGGAAAAGAACTTTCCCGAAAATTAGGAGAGGACTTATCAGCACTTCAGGAAGAAGTTTAGGGAAAAGAACTTCCTAGAAGTTTGGAACTTTCCAGAGGGTCTGGAGTTTTTCCCGGAGATTCAGATGGATCTTCCCAAACGCGTAGGAAAAAGTTTTTACGAAATTCAGGAAGAAACTAACCAGGAAGGGCACTACCTAAAATATCTCAGAAATTCAGACACAAAGTTCCGCAAAACTCGGACGATACTTCCAAAAAGCTCAGAACGTTCCAGAAGAAACTTTCCAAAACATTAGTTTCCCAGAAGCTCTCTACTTTTCAGAAATTCGGAAGAGAACATTTAAGAATTCCAGATAGAGGATGTCTTAAAGCTCAGGAAAAACCTCTCCAAAGAACAGGGGGAAAAAAACTTGTCGGCTGCATTGTAGGTACTTTCGCGTAGTTTGAGCAAAAATATCTCAGAGTTCAGAAGGAAACTTATCAAAAGCTCAGAAGAGGACATCGTGGATGTTCAGAAAGAAATTTCCGACCAGCTTTCCTAGAATATCTGAAGAAGAGTTTGTCCATTTTCCACGGATTTCAGAATGGGACTTATCAGAAAGCCAGAAAGAATATGCCCAGGAAAAACTTCCCTGAATTCGAGGGCACTTTTTATAAATTCAAGAAGGGATTTCTCAAAAATTTAAGGAAAGAACTTCTCCAAGGTTCAGGAGAGGACTGAATGAGATATCCACAAAAAATAGTAGGAACTACCCAGAAGGGCTAGAGAGCTTTCCTAAAGTTGAGAATCAAACCTTTCACAATTTTTGAATGAGGTTTTTTCGAAGTTCAGGAATCCTCAGAAGTTCTGGTGGATACTTCTGAGAAAAACAAGAAGATACTGTCCAGCAGTAGAAGAGATACTTCCTAGTAGTTCAAGCAGTAATTTCTCAGAAATATTCAGGAACAAATTTCAGGAGACAAACTTCCCAAAGTTAATAAAAGTACTTCTCAGAAGCACAGGAAGAAACTTCCAACAAATTTGATTTCCAAGTAAATCTGGAAAGAACTATCCCAAAATTTTGGAGATTTTTTTTTCACAGTTCTGGATGGGACTTATAAGAAGTTTTTAAAGCTATTATGTTGAGGAAAACACTTACAAAAGCTCGAGTACTTAATCAAACAGACGTATCTAATTTTGTAAAAAAAAAGGAGGGGAAGTAAGATTCAAACGTTAAATTCTTGAAACCCTTAGCCCTTTAATGCAAACTAGGTCAACCAACACAAGAAATAACATTTTCCTAACATAATGATGAGGCTCCTTACCGTGAGGGTGCTGAGAGTTTTTAAGAAATTTACGATTGAAACTTACTTCCCCTGTGTGTGAGAAAAATCAGACACGTCTGTATGGAAAAGTACTCGAGAAATGTTTATAGAACTTCAGATTGGGTTGTTAGATGTCAATTTCCAAAAAAAATCATGAGTGACTGTCAAAAAAACTCATGAGAAAACTTGACTATAGTTCAGGAGAAAACATCCCAGTATTATAGCAAAGAACTTTGCATAAGACCACAGCAGAAGTTCCCTGAAATTCAAGAGATACTCAGTGACGCACCGAAGAAGCAATCTACACAAAAATCAAATCAAAAAGTAATGATACTCATTACTCTTGACATCATATTACAATATAGTAAACACCGTTTTCCAACCGTTCGCTTCGTACTATAAGCCAAGAGACAATTAATGAAAGGTATTGCAATTCTTTGGTTTCCATCTCACCTCGTTTGACAAATGTGATCGGTTAGAAAAATTCTCTGAAATTTAGCAGAATGGTATAACAACATTAAAAGAAGTTTATAAATATATCAAAAAAGTTTTCTAGAATTCTTCCAAAATTCAGAGGAACCTCTAAAAATTATTAAAAAAAATATCCTTGATATTTTCAAACTCTCCACTTGGGGTACTTAAAGTTTGAGATAAGTTGGAATAATTTACCAGAACCTTTGAATGTTAAATATTGTTGTCAATAGATTCAGTATCGTCACTCATAAATTAGCTGGCGATAACAACTCCTCTTTTGAGTAATCTTTGAAATTATTAATAACTGTCTCTAAAAACATTTCTACTCATGAGCATGGTGTAATATATCAATGAAATTTTGAAAAATATCAACACTAAAGTTAACAGTCGAGTTCGGCTGCCGACTTGAATAGATTCAGCCGGTGTTGTAATGCGTAATTTTGCACGACTCGACAGTGACAAGTGTCGAGTTGTGCTGCCCAACTCGACTTCTATAATAAGCCTCTATGACTGCCTGTTGGCATAACATAAACAAAATAAGGCGTGAATTTGTCTTTGGCGTTCTGGTTCGTGGAAATCGAAGCTAGTCTCCTTTAACTTATCCGTCGTTAAAGACTGGTAAAAGCTCCCTCAAGTCACTATTCAATTGTCAAGACTACCTGTTCTCTAACCAAACTATAAGTTCCAACCTTAAGTCTTATTTTTCTAGTTTAAAAAAATTACAGTCTTAGCTTGGTACAATTGTAAATTTAAAGCGCACTGCACGTATCATTAGTCTAACTGAACCATGCGATAAGTACATTCTACTAATTACGCTTTTGTTACTCCGACCGTGAAGTATCGTCAATATATTGTTCTGAAAGAAATATCTTATCATTCACATGAGATCCTAGGAGTCCACAGCCATTTCTGCAGGAACCAAATTATGAAGACAAGTTATTAATAGTTCAATTTGAGTACGGCAAGCTTCAAAAATTTAAACCTTGAATTTGAGCGGAGGGCTTTTTTGAAAGGCAGTACCCGATCAAGCACACAACTTTTTACCAAACTACTCCAATATAGGATGTGAAAAGTGCCCAAATTTCTAGTAGTAATAGTTTAAAGAATTTACAGGAAATTATGCTTCTATTCGAGAAAAGTAATATAACTTTCACTTTTACCCAAAAAAAAAAACAAAAAGCAAGATAGCGATTTCATGCGATTTCGCATGATTTTATTACATTTTTCGGCAAAAATGCAGCACATCAATTTGCTATGAAAAATTCAATGCGTCCGTTCGGTGGGGCAATGTGTTGTCATAAATAAGTTTTTAACCAATTTGAATGCAACTCGTGCAACTCGCATGGCTTCGTTTATTTCATAACATGCTTTGTGGATCAACATGGGCAAAGTTGAGTTTGACGTATCATGCAGTTTTGTCAAGATATGATTGCAAAAATAGCAACTTTTGAGTAGCGCACCTTTTCAACTTTTGGGTATTGAGACAGAATACTCCTTCCTAGAGCTATACAAATGTTCAAAACTGACAGATTTCCGATTAGCAAGCTCATAATCAACAATTCGCAAAAACACTAACTTGACACTCCTGAAGTATATAATTCATAAACCATACGTTGCATTAATTCAAGTCAACCCAAATATTCAATTTCCTTCAAAAAGGAACAATTAATAAACATATAGTTTCCAGCAAAAAGTGTAATTTATAAAATTAAACGTCGAATCAATTTTCACACCATTTTTTCTCTCTATTTACTGTGTTCAGCAATTCCATTATTCTATGAAAACAATATCGCTAAATTCGTATCTCGTAGAGCATAAGTTTCAAGCACCAACCGATAATGGCTTTCGCTTCAAATCACCATCCCCACCACTGCCATCGTCATCAGCATCATCATCCCACCACCATCATCGCCATCATCATCCCTACCATCCCCATCCGGTTCCGTACCATCATCGAATTCGAAAACCACAAAAAAAACGGGTAAAACGAACATTCCCGTTCCCCGGCAGTCAGTAGTGTTCTTAAATCGCGAAAATCCCGTCACCGAAGTGCCACGCTGGGGCCCGGTGAAAACAATTTACAACCGCATAACTATTTCATTATGTTTGTAACGTGCTTATCGCGCCGCCCTATGTTTAGATTTTAGAGAATTTGTCGCGTTCGGAAATGCAATTTACGCCAGGTGAAATATGATATCCGCGGAAAATGTGCGCGGTCCAGCATAGGTCATATTAAGGATAATTCGCACGCCGCTGACAGCTTTCGTTCGCGGTCCTTATCGTGCCGGAGCGATCTTCGGGCCGTTTTTAATTATGACCATGCTGATAGCCGTCCGCCGCATGTGAAAGGCCCCCTCCCATTTCGCGGGTACGGGAAAAGTGCTATGATTTACGATCTTGGTCGTAAATTCTTGGCACAATTAAAGTCGATGATAGTGTGTGTTTGTTGGGTTGCGGTGTTTTATGGTGTTGTTCTTCTCTAGGTAAGAATTTATCAGATTGCGTATTTTTGAAATATTTACTTTGAGGTATCGACGGCCGGTTGCATCCAGGCTCGAGCTCCTAGCGGTTCCTCCTTGAGTGATGTCATCGGACCACGGGGTTGATTCATGTCAGCCCCGGTTGGTGGCAACCCGAACATCATGCCACCGGCCCCACGAGGAACCGATGAGGGATACAGCTTGCGTCCCCATTCCAGTTCGAGCGTTGGCCAGGGCGATGCCGAGCTGAAGCCCGGCACTGTCTCGTCCGAACGCAGCTTTAGTCCGTTGTCGTACACCGTGACGACTATTGTGATCGCTTTTACCGGAAAAGTGGCACACACTCAGGTTCCCCGAACCTGAATGTAGCAGATGACTCTGGGAATAGACTTGGCCTCACACGAAAAAAAAAATGTTTCGAAATGTCACGATCACTTGCTGCTATCACTTAATCTCTACACAATTATTATACCACTTCTCACACCTTCAGTTTCAATACGTCAGTTGGCACGTTTCATTGAGCAATCGAAAGATAGACGTCCTTGCACACACGGCTGTCACTTCCGGTTTTTTCCCGTGATGGACACTTTACACAACCGCCTTGGGATCGAACCCAATTTCTCCCCCAAACCACATAAATCACCAATCACTTTTTTTCCGATTCACAGATGTCGCCACACTACTATGCCAATAGCACGATTCTTCGCCGTGTATTCTTCTATCACACTACGCACAGGTGCCGGTCTCCAGTGTCCGATTATCTCAAAACGGTTTCCCTCCTGTTCCGGGCAGATCTCCAGAGAGTGTAAACGTTCGTCCCGTGTGACTGCTAAACCCCAACTGAAATCAGCAGCGCAAAGTTACGATCGGAGTTTTACACTGCTCGCTGATGTACCTACTATAGTTGCGAACCGACCGCGCGATGTCTGTTCTCTGACATACATACATATCCAGAGAGCTGTGCAGAACACCAGTAGCACTACACCGAGGCCCCGGTTGACGTTAACTTTTGAGTTTTTCCATCCATCCATTCGACCAGTGGCACCAGAGCACCAGAGTGGGACAGTGCCAGCATCCCATCAGCTCGCTCACTCCTCTACGCAGAGGGCGCTTCACGTGTGTCCCTGTTGAGCGGATCATGGGGCTTACAGCTGTATTGGTGCGTATACACACCGGATACATGACCGGAGAGAGCATCCTGTGTCGGATTTACAATCCCTTTGAGCTTCCTGCACTAACCTTCTCACTCTAACCTTCACCCGCTCCAGTCACTTCCCTGTACTAATTCCCTGTGCGCGAACTCCCAGCAGTATGAAAAGGATATCTCCGGAGTCAAATCTTCTCAGTCCCAGTAGGCTCCGCCTTGTCACACGCTCTCTCTTCGCACACTCTCCCAATCCATACCACGTGCGTGCATTGCCGTCGGTAAAGTAGATCGACTTTAGTACAACTGTCAATTTGCGAAATGTTCGCTCCCTCCGGATCGGTTCACCTTTGTCGCCTTTTTAATTCAAAAATAATTCTAATTCCACCTCAATCGATCTTCGAATCCTATTGACCTAGCCAACGGTTTGCCTAAACTGTGCGAACTTGAATAGTTTCCAACCGACCGCAAACCATCGGACTCCATAACTCCACCCCCAAACCATAATCTGTTTACATACACACATTTCGCTCTGTTCTGCTCTCGATCTCACAAATTCTCGCACCTAAATGCGAAGAGGGGAAGTCCGGTAAACAGTTGCTCTCTTTCCCTCACTCGTACGGATGCGCACAGTTTTCTCACTCCACACCCACTGCAGCCGGGGGTCTTTGTTTATATCCCGCAATGTACTAAAGCCATGTGACTTGTTGCACTTCTCGTGTTATTCTTTTTTTTCTTTCGCTGAAAGTAGGAGGCGTGAGCAAGTTTTCTTTTTATGCTTTTTTCTCGTCGAAAAGCACTTTGGTAAATGAAAAAAAAGTGTTTATTTTTTCAACTTTTGTTTCTTGGACTTGAACAGAATAAACAAAGACCGTAGTTTCAATTTTCCCTCTGCATGGTCGAAGGTGGAACTTTGCTCAATCGTAAAATGATTGGATTGCTAAAGGGAATGCATGTTTTTTTTTCATTCTTTTGTTGTTCGCTGGGAGGACTTACCTGCCTGCAGTCAGTTGAAAGTATTATGGGAATGCAATGTTAAATAATAAGTGTAATACGTGGATGAACGGAAGCGTGATTCTGAAATTTGACGAATGTTGTACAATCAAATCAAAACAAATTTTGACGCATGTCACGTGATGCGGCTTAGCGCTTTTGTCTGAAAACGACCCTTCTATGACAGCATCATGACTTTGGCTACAGTTTATTTTTTTTTGTGATAAAGATTCATTGAAACATTCCACTTTTTTTATGTATAAAAAAAAATCAATACAATGGCAGGTTGAATTAATAGATGACGAAAGAAAGCTGAACAATGTGTTAGAAGCTTATTTTGTGCCTGATGTTTCTATAGATAAATCCTGAAGTTTTCAAGCAATCAGGGTATTTGTTCCAATTCAGTCCAAATAAGCACAACTAGCTCTTTGCTTTGCCTTCCCAAACGGATAGTTTAAAACAAAGCATGATTTTTTTTTGTGACACAGATGGATTCCAAATTTGTTAACCTTTTTTCAAATATGCTTGCATTATTTATGGACTAACGTAATAGGACAGCACCCCTTCTTTTATGCAACCATGGCCCACTGCACAGAGGTTCCTACATAGGGCATTAATTAAAACCTCACCATTTATTCGTTTAAGATGCACATTTCAATGTTCAATACATGATTTTGACAATGTTCTGACATAAGGTCATTGTTGACTATTCTCTACTTATATTTTTGTAGTTACTTGTCCACAATAAAGTTTATTTTGATATTTCATAGTGTTTATATTCACAATTTTGATCAGTATAAATGCAGTGGAGATAGTGTCTTTTGGCATACGCAGAAACAACATTCTTCCTTGCTTCCAACCTTAATCAAAACTTGCCCAAAAAGCATCGACTTTGATTTATACTGAGATCTTGTTGCGCATTTCTGCGTATGCTGGTAGGCTGTGATTAGTAAAAGCTGAAAAAAATAATAATCTAGGGATATTGAATTAAAAACGAGTTCGACAAAAAGTTTTCATAAGGGCCAATGTCGCAAACGTAAACAATGACTTTTTCCGCAAATTTCTCGAGAATGCTAACTTAACCATAGTGAATTATGACGATGATTGTACAGAACAGGAGTTCCCCTTTACAATAGAAGTGGTAGTTTACTTGAGCGAGTTAGCATTTTCAAGAAATTCGCAAAAGAAGCCATTGTTTACGTTTGCGACATTGGCCCTTATGAAAACTCCATGTCGAGTTGTTCTGATTTAAGGTTGATATAGTGGAGAAAAATGCTGGCTGAAATTTTCATCGCCAAGAACTTGGTCGAAACCACGCAATCACGAGGCTGATTGTTTCTTTTGTGCAGGGCAAGGGGGATATGGTAAAGCGATAACTGAACAATGCATTAGGTCCTAAGTAACACTGGGAGATTCTCTTCGTCGACTTTCTCTCTGCATTCCTACGACTATGTAAAATCATGTACAAGTATTTTCAACCCACAGTAAAGGGCGATACGGTCAAAATTTGGTCAATATCAACTTGACGTATTTCTTTCAATTTTGCATTTAAAAAACCTGAACACCCCTCATTTTGAAGGTGTGTGTGTGTGTGTAGAATGTTGCTCCTATTTTGATTTTGGAATTCACTCTTCAGTTGTCAAAATGCCGTCCAAGCAAGAAGAGCAGCGTATCAAAATTTTGCTCGCGCATCACGAAAATCCGAGCTACTCGCACGCAAAGTTGGCAAAATCGCTAAAAGTTGCCAAATCAACCGTTACAAATGTAATTAAAGTGTTTGGGGAACGTTTGTCGACAGCCAGGAAGTCTGGATCGGGGGGAAATCGAAAACCGGAAGCCGCTGAGACGACAAAGAGAGTTGCCGGTAGTTTCAAGCGAAACCCTAACCTATCTCTCCGAGATGCCGCAAATAAACTGGGTGTATCGTCTACAACCGTGCATCGAGCCAAAAAACGAGCCGGACTATCGACTTACAAGAAGGTAGTGACTCCAAATCGCGATGATAAACAAAATACGACGGCCAAAGCGCGATCCCGGAGGCTGTACACGACGATGCTGACGAAGTTTGACTGCGTGGTGATGGACGACGAAACCTACGTCGAAGTCGACTACAAGCTTCTTCCGGGACAGGAGTTTTATACGGCAAAACGAAGGGGAAAGGTAGCAGATATTTTCAAGCACACGAAACTGTCAAAGTTCGCAAAGAAATATCTGGTTTGGCAAGCCATCTGTACCTGTGGCTTGAAAAGCAGCATTTTCATAGCTTCCGGGACTGTCAACCAAGAAATTTACGTGAAAGAGTGTTTGAATAAACGTCTGCTGCCTTTCCTGAAGAAACACGGTTGTTCCGTACTGTTTTGGCCGGATTTGGCATCTTGCCATTACGGTAAAAAGGCCATGGAGTGGTACGCCGCCAACAACGTGCAGGTGGTTCCCAAGGACAAGAACCCTCCCAACACGCCAGAGCTCCGCCCAATTGAGAAATACTGGGCTATTGTCAAGCGGAACCTAAAGAAGACAAAAAAAACTGCTAAGGACGAGCAGCAGTTCAAGGCAAACTGGCTTTCTGCGGCGAAGAAGGTGGACAAGGTGGCTGTACAAAATCTGATGGCAGGGGTCAAGCGTAAGGCCCGGCAATTCGGATTTGGAAAAGCGGAAGCCTAACTGAATATTTTTCCTGAATGTTATACTAATTGAACTTGAAAAAGAAATTTAATTTGATTTTTTAAATAAACGATTTCACCGATTTACACGCGTTTTCCCTTGACCAAATTTTGACCGTATCACCCTTTACGGTAATATATAGTATTATTAAGGATCCAACACGTCAAGAACATCAGCAAATCGCTTAATATACAAACTAATAAAGAAAGAGAAAGTCGACGAAGAGAATCTCTCAATTTTACTTAGGACCTAATGCATTGTTCAGCTTGAATTAAGTGGAAGTGTGCCAAGTGTTACTGCTTCGGATAACCGTACTGAGGGAGAACATTATCCAAATCAAAAGGAAGTTGACGATTTTTTACAAAACTTGAGCTTAAAGGGTGTACAAAAGAGCTACTTACACGGTGTATTTATAAAACACGTTTACTTTAAAACAAATCGGTATCGGCGAAACACCCACCTTTTGAAAGTATAGGTTTTCTCCTATCATGTGAGCATACAACATACATATTTCATAGGTCTAGAACAATTTTCAAAAATATTTGTGAACCGTTTTTATTTATTTTATTATTTACTGAAACACACAGGATCATCAGTCTCTTATTTATGTTTTTTTTAAATTTATGCTTGTAAATATGATCAACGCCAGCAAACCTACACTAATGATTTGTATTTATTCAATTCAAACAATAGAACTAATTAAAAACAACTTATTAACTAAATAAAAACAATAAACATAATTTACACCAAAAACGATTAACGATTCATCAAAAATTACAATACAAATTATTTAAATGAGAAAATGGTACGTGTTGCATAGCTACAAGTGAGAACTATTATATAGAACTACAGCTCGGAGCAATTGCGTACTGTACTTATCGGATGTCTCTGGAACTTTGACTTTGGCCCAAGTAATTGCAAAATCAAAATGCATTGCTTCACTGGCTTGTTCACCAAACTCTACCAATGCAGAGCATGATTTCTTGCAAAACTCGGGTACATGGAACCTCAAAATATGGAACTTAGATGAATTGGGTAGTTTTGCTTCTACCCAACTTTTAACAAACTCGTTGATTTTGATAGAGTATCCTGGAAGCAATTCTTCCTGGAAGCACGCTTCAAATACGTCTTGAAACCGGTCAAAAACCTGAAATATTAAGCGGTGAATTGGTGATAATGAAAAAAGAACTGTAAAATAATTCACTAACTATTCTTAGTAATCCAATTGTTCCTTCTGCTGGTATCAAGGATCTATTCTTCAGTAACTTGTGACAGCCTCTGCCAGTGAACCCGTAGTTGCTATGTCTTTGGCAGTTACTCACATTAACCCCGCTTGAGCGATTACTTCATCTTCTGCCTGGATTCGTTTGAACACTGCATTAACCAGACCAAGAGTAATGTGGAGAGCAGGCGGGGGACATAACATTACTGTTTTGGTATCCGAAGAGCCGCATAATAAAGGCTCATTCACGCAGTTGTAGAACCGTTTTGCTCTTTGCTCATCTGCGCCTTCTTTCTTCCATTTGTTAAACGAATCGTTCAATGACCCCAATGTCCGAGCATCACGAGCCTCCATTTGAAGATTAGATTTTGGAGAAATACAGTAGGGACAGGGAAAACTAGAGCTGTGCCCCATAATTCCCAGCAGAATATTAATAATCTTCAAGTCCTCTGCAACAATTGCCTCAATCTTTTGGAGTTCTAAGATATTATACCAAACTTGCGCTATGTTTTGGTACTTTTCCGGAATATCTGGTGTTGGAGCAAGGAGAAAAATCTTTTTCACTCCACACTGAAAATTTATTTTCGTAATATAGCTTTCATGCGTTTCGTAAACATGGATTTTGTATTTAGAACAAATGTATCGTATATTGTATGAAACATCCATATTGCTTTTTACCTGGTGATACGCTATCATCACAGAGAACAGACGTTCATCTTCGGTCTACTACTTGTGTAAAGCTTTAAACCAACATTTCGAATGTATGTCGTTATGCTCCTGGTAGGCGGCGCTGCAGTTGAAAGAAAACTGTCATGTAAATGTTTATCAATAGAAAACCGAGAACATAACCTGAAAAGTTTTGTTAGTTTTTGCTGCACTTGCTTCTTATATCAGCTGCCCATATTAACTTTTACACACGTTTTTCAAGAAAAGGTATATGGACATCAATGTCTGTTCTCTGTGCTATCATTACACCTTTTTGAACAATGAACGAAATGAATTTCGTGAAGACCAGCCAATCGGTGCTTTTCTTTTATCGTACTCATGCAAAATGGTGTTGCTGCTGGAATGGGCGGCAATAATTTATCCATCCCGAAATAAAAATTAAAGCGCTGTTGAGAGTTATAAGTTCGTGTTCATCAATCAAGTATCTTCTCACGAGTCAGCCTGCCCTAGTTAGATCAACCACGGATCCAAAATCAGCACTTTCCAAATATTCAGGATCGAATCCCATGTCAGAAACATAAAAAAAAACGCTGGAAAACTCCACGTGGTTGTGCTTTTTTTGTCAATTTCATTTCGAGTCGATAAAGTAGATCTGTTTGTTTTTCTTGCAACCACCAGAGAGACACTTCTTTTAACTTTTTGACAAAACACTCGTAGCTCTTTGTATTGTTTTCGTACAGTGCACGAATGTTCTTTCTGTGTCAACAA
Organism: Aedes japonicus; assembly: GCA_034211315.2. Taxonomy (NCBI): domain Eukaryota; kingdom Metazoa; phylum Arthropoda; class Insecta; order Diptera; family Culicidae; genus Aedes; species Aedes japonicus. Next base: position 124,250 of record JASCZW010002046.1, on the reverse strand, counting down.
AAGCTTCGTGCTTTTGACAGTTGCGCGTGTGCCATCAACTACGAATGTATCTTCATAAAACGTACAAATCAATTTCGTTGCTGAAAACAACGAATGGATTTGTGAGTATTACCTTCGATTTTGTTATATAAACTTAAATTAACTTTCAGTGCAGTCTCCTTTTTCGAAAACCATATTTATCGACCTGGACATCGAACGGCAAAAACACAACTGTAAACAAATGTTCAAGACGTTGGTTTAACTCCGTTAAGCCTTGGCGTTCGTTTGCGGCAGCAGCAATATCCATGCCCCGAATGATACTGCTGAGTTTGATTGTATTTCTTGTACTCAAATTGCACTCATTTTTGATTAAAAATAAATCATCAACTGTTACCGAGGGTTTCTTCCGGTAAGGATCGAGATTCAAAATACAATTCGTTGGACGGCCATGTCAATTGGAGAGCATAACACTTCCATCGTTCTCTTTTTGGTGGTTTTTTTTTTTTAATATTTTGCTACTGCTGACTCACCACTTTTATTATCATTGTCCTGCAATACCTTTAGCACATTATTGTGTCGTGTTGCAGCAGTTCAATGGTGAACTTTGGCTTGTCCTATGGAAAAAGAGTAATTATTAATCGTTTAAGATGTTATTATTTAACCACAGGAAATAGCTTAATATAGTTTGAAACTTTTAAGTTATTTTACAGAAAAAAAGTAAGGTTAATTTGCAGGGCAGTAAGGGACAAGTGTCCCAGGTAACCAATAAGCAGTTTCAAAGCGTATTTACGGCTGCCTATTAAGCAATAAAGTCGCCTTAAATGCAACCTAAAACCCAATATACGGCTGCTTTACTGCAATGCTATGATAATGCTTCATTAATGCTATTTTGCATTCGAAATGCTTATTAAAGGCTACAAGCATTCAAATAGCATTTGAAATCCAACTTTACAGCAGATAGCATTCAATATGCTGATATAACGCTAATATAAAGCTAGTAGCATCTGAAATGCAGATGTACTGCATATGCTAATGCTTATTGGTTACCTGGGGTGCCATCATAAGCATTTTATTTTCTAACTGTCGTATAATGTTCCTTATATGTTTTACGGATACACCGATCAAAATTCTATGCGAATAAATGCTGAAATTAAATATTCTTTTATGCTGTTTCATCATTTAACAAACATTAGATAGTTTGAATAAGTTTGGAAATGATGGTAAGAATTGATATTTTTTCACGTTAATTTTATGTTCGACATAAAATTGGTTATAAAAATTAGATAACAGAAAATTCTGCATAAAAGTTTGTACACCATATCAGAAACTATAACCAAATGTATCTGAAGTATATCATCAGATCGGTTTATTGATACATTTCAGTAGAATTTCTGGTGCCGCCCTTGCCCTTTCTCCACTATATCTTACCAACCCTTTTGGCGTTTTCCTTTGTTGCTGGTCTTCCTCGTTTCGATCTTGAAGTATGACGGTTCTGTAGTGTTATCCGTGCGGCTATGCAGAATTCACATGCACATTTTTTGAGTTTTTTGTGCTTATTTGAAAATTATACTTATACTGATAAATCATCAGTTTCTGTTCTCCAAATAGTGCGAAAGAACATTGACTGCAGATGTGCGTTGGATAGTACCATTTTTTTATTCTTAGGGTTGGTAAATAAAGCTTCTCAATTATTTCCGTAGCCGCATCCCTCTCGAAGATCATGGTTGTCACCTTGTCGTGGGTGAGAGAGCTAATCCCATGCAAAAGGCCAGCATGGGAGACTAAGAACATGATCAGCAGTGATAGTATCACACTATACTTTTTTTAAATTGCCACGTCGTAGTACGTTTATTTGAAGGCACTGAAAGAGGTGTCTTACTGGTGGGTTTAGCCGCAATTCACTCTTATACGAAGCTGGGAACAATCTACAAATTCCTTCAAATAATTTAGGGAAACGACAAAAAGTACACTTTTTATTTGCTTGACAACTCTTTCATTGCTGTTTACTCTCTAATTGTCATTGAATAAACAGCAAATATACCTACACACTTGGTATTCTTAATAATATTATTGTTCCCATCATTATCGAAAAGGGTGAGTATTTTGATCATGATTGTGAGCAACTAGTAATATGTCCTGATGTGTCAGGTGCAGATAATGCAAATATATATTATAATTTTGAAGTACGCTCTATACGACAGCCGTGATCAAGGCACTGACTCTAACAACATATTATTTAGCTAGGGATCAGACCTTCTGAACTGAACAAAGGTCATTGAAAAATGTAACTTAGGACAGATGCTGACAAGGAGTTAAAGGCTGGGGTTTTATAAAAAAGAATAGGACGCGGGGGGTCCGCTTAGGGAGACACGTGGCCTTGAGGACAAAGAACAATTCTTCTCTATATCTTCTCTGTATTTTATGTCAGCTCCAAGAAACCTGCAGTCAACTTCACGTGATGACTATTCTGGAAATATAAAATGAAACATAAAGATGAAGAAACTCACGAAATCACTATACCTGCAATGGTTGAGTCCGAGTACGAAACAACTGAAGAATCAGATGGAGGCACTTCAAACAGCTCTCTGCTGCCATCAGAGCTTACCGGGCTCGATGATGAAGAAAACTCCGGTGGTTTTTCAGAATAGAACATCTCGTCAACGATATTACTCAGTAACCAACATTTTACATAATCTTCTCTATTTAGGCACTAAGCAGAATATTTCCACGTAAAATATAACACGGAATAAATAAAACTGAATATATATGTTTTAGTTCGACAACTTCCTAGCTTTAATCGTCATAAATATAATTTCAGATATAATATACGATCGCAAAGGAATGGAAACTAGTGAGAAATAACATAGGTCATAAGTGAGTAAAAACTAACAACAAGCTTGCACATCATCAAGGTAAGAACTTCATAATTAACTATTCTAATTTGCAAAATTATACAAATAATTGAGACTCACCACTCACTATCTTATGCGATGGGTCAACTTATATGACATTAAAAGACCATGGCGGAATAATATAAAGAGATCGGCCAAGACCGCCAAGACTAGGAAATTGGTTTCAGACAAATATAACAGACACAATGAAAGGATAGTAAAAACAAAATTCAATAATGTAGAACACATGAAAAGAATAAGGCGAACAAAAATGAATGAATCAAAAGAGGTGAGACGAAATAACGCCAATGACCAAATGACACAAAACAATGGACATGAAAATAATGCAAAGAAAGGAGAAGCAAACCCGGGAAATGTAACACCTTTTGAGGCAGTGTCAACAGCGTCTCTATGGACGACATGATCCTTGCACGGCTGGTGAAATGCTTCAAAGGGAGTTAAGTTATGTCAGTCTAACACACAAGGAACAATAACTTCTTATTTTTGGTTTGAGAAAACTGCTTCGGAGAACTTTCAAACAAATAATAATCCAACGGACTAGACTACAAAAGACAGAAGGAACTTCGAAACAAATCATGCAAGCTGAAAACGTGATACTGACTAACAAAATCACAAATAGACTATGGAAAAAAATAACAAAGAACAACATAACATAACAAAATTCTCAAACGTGGCTCCTTCCGAGTCATTTGCAACAGCGTCTTCTTGGACGACATTTTCCGTGTACGGCTGGCAAAATGATTCGAAAGGATCTACGCAACGATATCATCAAAGGCCTGGCGTAGAGGTTTCTACTCTATTCAGAGTCCCGCCAGTAAACCTTACAAAAAAAAAAAATAATATTCCCGTTGCAGCATCTGACAAACTTCGTAAATTATTCTTTTTCAGACACAACAACCACACTTTTTTACGATTTTCTTCAGTACAGAATACCATCTTTACGATTTTTTTTGACAAAGGCAAACAATAGCTGACAGTTGTGAACATACACAGCCTACTGAACTAATTACTACTTGTTTGCGTTGGCGTGAAGAGTAACCATGGCAACTGGATCAACAGACAACTTAAATGGTCGTATTCAAGTCAGCATTCAGTGTGTTCAAGCTCTATTTGCACTGCGTGATACATTTGTAGTAATTTTCTTTTTCAAGTCAAAAAAAATATAAAAAGCCCACATATCTTAAAAATAAAATGTTCTAGACCCCCGATGAAATATTTATGTTGTATGCTCAAATGAAAGGGAAAAGCCTATACTTTCATATGATGTGTGTTTTGCCGATGCCGATTTTTTTATTTAAAGTTGTTCTACGAATACACCGTGAACGCAATTGAAATAGAATTCGGAAAATACAGTCAGTTTGCATCACCGAGTTGCCTTAATCGTAGCAAAAAGTAACGCATTTTCAATTTCCACCGAATTTCCTCTATACTGTCGAAACAATCATTAATCATAATTCCCCTCATGTATCAGTTTGCGTGTCACGGATTAACACCTCACCACATAAGCACAGGGCTTGACAGTCAGCCCGAAAATCGTTTCCACTTTCAAGACTCGAGCAACAGCAAAACCCGGTAAACTCATCCTGAATTACTAAGAAGGACTTCTTTTATCCCCGCCTGTTACCCATTTCTCAAAAAGCCGAAGAGAATGAATGTTTTGGAAATATTACCGAAAACAAACGAAATCCTCCGTAAATCCCCAGGAGTTTTACTAGGAAGCTGAAGAACTGATTGTAACGAACGCACCACCAGCAAACCAGCAGAGGCAAAGGTGGTGGCGACGCCCCCAACAAATCGATTTCGCTCTGTGCTCGCCATGATTTGGCACAAAAACGAGAAGAAAAAAAAGCACACCAAAAAGGTATGTGAAATTAAACAAATAAATACAAATTATTGGAAATGTACACACGGTGTGAATGGCGGAGAACTGAAGGATTAGGATCGGTGCAAAGCTGCCGCACGGAAGCAGAAAAGGATAAATTTCAAAGTCAAATAAGCAAACAAAACACGGGGCGATGATGGTGGAGTAGGAAAAATATATATCCTGAAGAGGTAGGTAGATTACGGCACTAAAGGTAAGTCCTGGTTCTATTTTTTGCTTCAGACGAATAATCTCTTGTAATTTGAAGGGATGAGCCGTAACTAAACGGGTTATTTATGGATTTATTACGGTGCGTACTGCGGTGGAGATTTTTTTTTATTTCGCTCACAAGATTTATGTGGACCGGTCTGCAACAGTGGATGATTGAGTAAGAGTAAGAGCACTGAATTTGTTGGAACTCTGAATTCGGCTGCCAACTCACAGATGGGCGAAATTCACAATTCTGAAGAAATTATCATTACTCCATCGTCAATATCATAAATCATCGGACCGGCCACAGGAAGAACGTGAATGTGGACGACATGTTTTACATAAGAAATATTGTAATTGGATTTCACACTTGCTTCCCGGAATCACATCAGTAGTAGCCAGGAGGATGAAAAGGGTCCTACTGGACGCGAATTCCCCCGGGGCTGACCGCAGTGAAACTGAAGAAATTGGATGTTGGAAGTTTGTGTGCGTGTTAGAGGGAACATCAGATTCGCAGAAGTCTGGTCAACTGTTTCCTATTGTGTTTTGTTTCATATTTTACAAACAGTCACTGAATGAGAATTTTACTTCTATACTGTGAATTCAAGCAAATAACAAGTTCAAGCTTCTTTCGAGGTTTTACTAGCATAAATTTAAGAAATTTCAGATGTTTGAGCAGAACATCATCTAATTATTAGAAATATATGATTCCAATGAAATCTGAATATTTTTAAGATTAATGCCACAAAAGACTCGCTTAGAGACAGATCAGCTATTTATTGATTTTAAAAGTTTACCTTTTAATAATCAGAACAGAACCACACTTCACAAAGTCGACTAAATTTCATTGATACTATGATACAATAAGGACTTGAGGAAACTGTATTCAATTCTGTATGGAACAAAATAGAGTTTGCTTGATTCAAACTACTTGCCACAATTATGCTAGCGTAAAAAATGGCTCAAACGCTTTCAACTGAAGAAGAGCTTCTAAAGGGTGTCGACGTTAAAATTTCATGACATAGATTCAGTATACGGCAAGTTTAGCCATTTAATATATTAAATTTTGCCTACGATTACGCCTAAATTATTCAATTCCGTCTTCGATTACGAAAGCTTGAATTATTTTAGATGTTTTGTTCAACATAAGTTTTGGTTTAAGTGGAATAAAATAGTTCCGAATTCTTTCAATTCGTGATCAGGGCTTACTTCTTCATAAACGAGATTTTTTTTTGGCAAGGTGTCATAATCTTTAAACCACTTGATCGATTTTTATTTTTTAATTTAAATTTTTAATATGAATACTGGAAATATTTTTAAAAACTAGTTTATTTCGTAAGCTTTTCGGGCTCGAGTGACGAGTCCATAGTTTTGCTCAACCCATTGCTAAAATTTCACTAATGGAAGTTTATGAATTAATAAACAAGAAACTATTTTTCTTTTTCATAAAATTTTATTACTCAGAAATGACTTCTCGGCTTTTTCAAGCAATTCTATTGCACTGTGGAAAATTTTGTAGGAAAACTAGCAACTCAGAAATGTTCAATATTGTTTTTTTTATGTTCACATATTCACGAGCCCTACGCGTGGACATAGTTTCGTATCAATTCTACACCCTTCGGCGCAAACCTGTACGATAATAAAAAAAACTATTTTTGTAAGAAAACGAGTGACATAGTTTTTCAAGCATTACTAAACAAAATATTTCCCAATGTACGCTTATGAATTAATACACAAGCAAATATGCTCTCAAAATTTTTCAATACTCAGATAAAGGTTTTTCCGGCACATTCCATCACTGTAGAAAATTTTGTAGGAAAGGTTATTATTTCCAAATTTAAGGTTATATTGTTTCCAAATTGATGGGAAAACTTCATTATAGTTTTGAGATTGTTTAGAGATTGAAAAAAATTGTTCTACGATGAATCGTTCTTGAGTTATGAATTTTCGAAGTATGTGATGTACGGGAAAATCGGAAAACTTAAATTGGAGTTTGCCAGGTGAACTGACAACCCTGAATTTTTCAATATTAGTTTTTGTTTATATATCTATGAACCCTACGCTTGGACAAAGTTTCGTAACAATCTGAGATCCTTTTGGCTGAATTTGTACGATAATTAAAAAAAGACCAGCACTCGGTGCGGTCGGACTAACGTTTTCTCTCTCATGGTTTCTCAATTTCTCTCGCGCATTGTCTTTCGCATTCTCTTTCGACCCAAGAGCAAGCATGAGCATGCTGTTCCCGAGCGGTGGGCGAAAGAAAACGGCGGCAAGCGGCCAGGGGCCAGCGGAAAGCGAAGCCGATGCCAGTTCTAGAGGGTGCTTTCCAGTAATCTGTTATCGCTGCTCCAGGAAGACGGCGATGAAAAAACTTGAGACAATGGAGAAGCTTCTTCCTTTCTACGTGAAGGGTCAGCCACTTGTGGGCTGATTTTTGTCTCTGCGCGGACGGAAATCACCGTTCATTCGGTGGAGCATTCCAGGTCCCAAGGTCCTCCCACGAGGGCTCCATGGGCTTGGTGTCTCCGAGGTGGCAGCGGAACTATTGCACAACAACATTCAACCATTGAAGTTTTCCAATATAAGCTTGCACAACGTGGCCTCCATGTTTCGCGACCAGTTGTATCAGATACATTTGGTCAAAGGATACGCAAACATGAAAGATCTTCAATCCGTCAGAACCCCCTTGAATGTTGTCGTGCAATGGGAGCGGTTAACCATGATGTCACGTAGTGTGCCAACTACCTAAATTTGGACATGGCGCTCGTAATTGCCATATGAAACCCACCTGTATCAAATGTGGTGGACAACATGTCACTACTATATCATGTATTGTATATCGTGGACACGAAAAATTAATCGAACTCTTAGAAAAATTTGTAAGAAGGTAAACCAGCCGAGACAGAAGAGGAATCAATAATACGCCTTCGACTTGGAAAATGGATTCTCACCGCTTCATCTGGCGAGAGCACGTGTGGCAAACCTTGCACCACTTTCCTTACCCGGTGGGAAAAACAACCAAACTTCAACACAAGCTGGATCTTACAACCCACCCCCAGGCTTCTGGGGAAGTCAATCTGGTCCCATGCCATCAGCCAAACCAAACGGTGGTTTGTTGCAGGTAATCAATAATCTGACGACTCTCGTCAGTGAAAAGGAAAAAAATGATGGATCAAATGATGCACTTCATGATGAGTTTTAACATTCAACATCAACGTCCTTAAAGAAATGCCCACTCGGTGAGTAGTAAAAAGCTCGAATTTTTAGATTTCCTGCAACACCATTGAATCGACGTTGCGTTTCTGACTGAGACGCACCTCAAACCGGAGTACAACTTTAACCAGCTCGATCACGGAATTATTAGACGAGAATGAGTTTGAGCGGAAAGGGCGAACGGGGTTGAGCTGGCAGCACCCGATGGTCTCATCACTATCATCGCTATCTACTGTCCAGTGCCGTGTAAGGAGTCGGGCGGCATTACCGTGTGTTTCAGGAACAATTTTCAAAAGCTGTCTCGCCGAAAGGGTAAGTTCATCCTCACCGGTGACCTCAACGCACGCCACTCTCTGTGGGGCAATTCAAGGAACAATAAGAACTGAACAGTGCGGGCCAAGGATCTCCAGGCGGGACACTACGTAGTCCGAAAGAACGACAATCCCGCGCTATCGACGAAGGAAGACATTGACGGCGTGCTGCTAGCGCTGTCCGATTATATCGGCAATGCAAACCAACAATTCCAATGATATGTTAGTTTACCAATCCTGATGATGAGACCAGGCGAATTATTTTTCTTAAAACTGTATTAAAGGGTGTACCGTTTAAAATCTACACACACTCTTGATTTGTTGTGCTCTAACTCTAGATTTGTAGGGTAAAATTAACTGAAATTTTGCGTAGTCATAGTTTAATGTATATTGTTTATATTCTTTGCGTTAATTTTATCAATTGCTGATTTTTTTTTTAAATGGCGACGAAAGAACAGTGCGTGCGTGAAAAAGTTTTGTACGAAAATAAGGATCTGTCACATCATGCCATCGTTTAAAAAAGTTGGGAATCTCGAAATTCACGGTGTCCGGTTCGAAGAACGCCTGACTGTTGATCGGAATTGAATATCCGAAAAAAAACCGTCAGGTCAACAAAAACGACCACAAACGTGTGGTAGGGGCCTCTTAACGGAAACCGAACGCCTCAGTTCGATATGTGGCCAGAGCTTAAGGGCAAAGTCAGTCGCGCGCCCGTTCGGGAGGTCGCGCAATGTTTTGCAATTTTAAACATATTTGATTAACTTTTTTGAAATTTTATTTCCGTCCGTTTGTGCTAAACTAAATGAAGCACAATTCTTGAGAACAAACCATGTTGATAAATCTTGTAGTTTTTACATGAATCCGTTTCTTCTGAAAAAAAAAATGCACAAAATATAAGACATTGTCTCCATTTTCAAGTGCTCAGCTCCGTATTGTTCATTTTTTTGAAGATTGAAAAAGGTGCATCGATAGCAAACTTTTCAAGGAACAATTTGGCTACAAAACATTTTTATATATTATTCACAATTATTAGTGAATGTGATTGCAAGCCAAAGTCAACTTAGCATTTTATCTCATAAAATTAGCCTTCAATGTTGAAAGAAATCACGAGACGATGCATGAACCTGCGCTGGGGAACAAAAATGAACAAAATGATTTTTCTAACTAATCCACTGTGCAGGGCTTGCCTAACTTTATAACAACCGAAAACATTTAATTTCTAGGCAAAATTTTAATAGATTCGGAATTTGATAAAAAAAAATGCATACGTTTCCTACAACAAGCTAAATTTATTCAAAAGTTCTAAAGTTTAACTCGTTCGAAAGTCTCCAATGTAGTGCAGTAAACTTCATATAAGCATCATTATAGTTATTTTTGGTTTCTTCTTGCGTGTGATGTGTCATATGACTGAAATCGGTTCTTTTCAGATGCTGGTTAGATCTCCAGGGATTATCCGGAACATCCTGGACACTGCATATATGCATCATATGAACTATTTTACATCGTTTTCAATTCTCTTGAGCCTTTAGATGTCCAATTTGAGATGTCGTATGACCTATCTTGTGGTGTAATACCTACTATTCATTGAAACAATAGAATATAATTAATTTGATTCTGCAACGATCGGGCCAAATCAAATAATTGTTGAATGTTGAAACAATATACAATGAAAAAGCGAAAAACTTTTAAACGGCAAAGACCCACTCTGAACATCGAAGTGAACTCAACTCTGTTCCCGCATTCATCGCTTGGCATCCGTTTGAATGTAGAAGTACGGATGAAAAACATGTTTCTTTCACACCGGGATTACTCGAAATTCATATGCAAAACTATATTATATTTTTACATCAAAAGATTGCTAAGATAATTTGCAATCTTATGGCACCAACAAAAGTACATAAAACAATATTTCATAGCATACTTTTTGAATTTGCAAAACCACCTAAAACGTTCCACGCTATGGGAGCTGCGAACCGTGGGAGGTGGAGCACGAAAAAATAATAATAACCAACAGCACAAACCGTCTGTTCATTTCCAGTTTTAGTATATGTCCAGCCGTAGCTAGGATAGGATGTACGTTTCGGTTAGGAAGAATTGAACATCGAAGAGGATTATTTTGAAACGCCGACAACGTGGCATCAGTATTTTTCAGAATGAGGAAGTGCAGAGAAGATGTTTGTTCAATTGATACAATTTTTTATTCCTCTTTTTCAAATGATTAGTCTAACGGCTTACAAAATACCTGAATATATCCAAACTGACTAACAGTCAGGTAAAATCGTTTGAACTTTATGCATCGTTCTATATTCCATAAACAACGAGTCACTTGTTGAATTCAAATGGATATTGCATATGTTGAATTAAAACAAATCTTTGTTTTTCTTCCCTGTGACCAAAATTTTTATTGTATTGGCCAGATGATACATATATTTTAGGAAAATTTGCAGACTATTTTCATCGACCACCTAATTAACTAACTTGAAGTTAATTAATCCATATCAGAACCGTTTCGCCAATATTTGAAAGGAAAAAAATATATAGGCATATTATACATCAGAATGTTCAAGTGTTTTACGGAAAGTTGTATAAGTAATAAGAATATTTTGAGAAAATTTAAACAAATGGTCTAACGATATTTTAATGTGCCTGGCATTCTTCTACAATAACGTTTTTTTAACCATTTGGAATGTTCTCAAAAATTTATTAAAAAAATAATAATTTGAAGACATTTTGTAGTGCTTTAAGATTTCTTAAGTACGTAAATACATTGTACAAAATTTTAAAAATATTTAAAAAAAAGGTTAAAGTATTCGAATGAATAATTCTCTATAATATTTCGAGAAAATTTAACAAATCCTCCGACAGCATCTGGATATGCATCACTTTTTGTTTTTAATGAATAATTAAATTATACATAATTTTGTTAAAAGCTTACTTGAATACAATACGTACATATATTTGAATCTAAAATATGCAATTATTATATTTTTTATGGTATTGTTAGAATTTTGTCAAACACTAATATGATTTTCTCAAATAATTTAGAAGCATTTTGATGAATAGAAACTGGACTAAAATACATTATGCAATCCCAAGGAACATGAAAGTTTGGTGAAAATAGCAGCACAAATATTCAATTTGGAAAACACTTGGGTTAGTCATTTAAAGTTAATAAAATGTAAGTCAAAATGTCTTAATAATTGTGTGTATGATATTCGAAGCTTTTTAGAACATTTTGAGAAAATTTCAAATAAAAATTGGACTGCATTCAACAGACACATAAACCTGGTGATTTTCTAATGTAATGTTTATCTATTTTAATGAATAATTTTCTTATGAAAATGAATCATCTATGTAATTCAATTATGATGTTCCTAGTGATTTTCTAAAGAAATAAAAAATGTTTTTATTTATTTTACACTAACTAGTTATCTATTTTTTTTTTTTGAATGACTTTCATAGTACTCTAAATCATTCTGTAAAATAAAAGCAAATCATATGATGGTTAAGAAAATTTTCTGAAAAAATGATACTCTATTCATGTATCATTTTTAGCAATATTTCTAGTTTTTCGAAATGTCCTGAATGATTTTTTACAAATTCCTCAAAAAGGGCGTATTTTTTCAAATTCCCCCCATCAGTAAAATTATTCTGAATATTTTTTGCAAATTTTCTTTGAATAATAATAAAACAAATTATTATTTGCTAAACTAAATCGTTTTGATCAAACCTCACAAATTGGAAATGGATAAGACAATTTTAAAAAAAACCAAAACTTTATTATATCAGATATTCCGAAACCAAATCAAAATAAAATTAACTGTACACATATCCAAAATAAATATTTATCTAAAATGACTATACTAAAACTTTTCCAAATCATTCAAAATGACCGTCATTATTTGAAATAGGCCCCAGCTACTATTAAATCACTTTGAATGAGTTGTGTTAATATTCTACAAGTATTAGATGAATCAAGATGAAATCATTCTTGAATAAATTTGACCAACTGTACCAAAATACGATACATTAAAATAATTTAAATATGGGTTCATTAATTCAAAACAATTCCTGCACACACTGTTTAGAAAACTTTTATGAAAATCGATGGTTTCAATTTACAATATATTCACCAAACAACTAAAGTTATTTAAAAAAAGCTGTTCAATGAACTAAATTATTTTAGAAAATCACCACCCCCATGAAAATGTCACCGGCTGATTTCTTTGAATTCTCTTAGATCATTCTGTAAACTTACAATTTATCAACAAGAAATAACGAATACAGCTTTTTTTCAAATTATGTCAAATTCATCTCATTGTTTAATTTCATTTATTTATTTCTATAAAATGTTGTATTTGAATGTATTTGTACAATATTTTTGAATATTTTCAAAAATCACTAAGCAAGTCCAAATGCCATCAGATGATTTATTTTAAATGTTTTTACTTTATAAGTTTGACTTATGTATTCACAAATTAACTTGAGAAAAGTAAGGCAATTTCAAAGTGTTTCATATGTATTTGTTTATTTTCGTAAATTATCAGGCGTATCAAAATGATGTAAGATGATTATTTAAAAATTATTTTTTACATATTTCACAAAGAAAATTAAAATAACTTAAACTTTTAGACTTGCAATACATTTATCTGGAATAATCAAGGCAGCAACAAACAAATATATGTCAAATATTTTTAATTTGTCAAAAGATGTTGTCTTAGAATGGCTTCAAACTAAGAAAATTATTCATATTGATTACGTGTTTGCCCAAAAAAAATACATCAGTTGAAAAATACTTGGTTTTATCCTAATGCATACGAAATACTGCCTTTTTTTTGTCAACAGTAATATTTACTATAATGGAGTTCATAAATCTTTGAACGATTTGTTTAAACTTTGTCAAAATATTCCAAAACTCAAAAGCGAAGTTTTGGTTATAATGGCTAAAATCTTATTGAACCCCCATATTTTGCCTTAATTTGATTCCTTGAATTATTATTGAATTAACTAAAATACTAGGAAATTAATTTATAAAAGTACTTATCTTTTATTCCAGATATAATAAACATGAAATACACCGTGTCCAATATATTCTCATATACTTTTTCCTTGCATTGGTGTCGGGCAACTTTTCATCGAAAAAGGCGTTAAAGTGAATGCCGTATATTATAAAACGGAAGTTTTGGAGAAAATTGTCAAGCCATATGTACAAGAGGTATTTGGAGATGATCACCATGTGTTTCAGCAGGACGGAGCGCCATCGCATACTGCAAATCTCGTTCAGGGCTGGTACCGAGAAAATTTGACCGACTCTTTGGACAAGAATGAATGGCCTCCCAGTTCAACAGATCTGAATCCCTTGGATTATTTCGTATGGTCAAGGTAAATGACTACTGGCGAAGGTAAATGACCACAGGGCGTCTAATATGAAGCAATTCAAAACGTAATCCATTATTTTGCCTTAATTTGATTCCTTGAATTATTATTGAATTAACTAAAATACTAGGAAATTAATTTATAAAAGTACTTATCTTTTATTCCAGATATAATAAACATGAAATACACCGTGTCCAATATATTCTCATATACTTTTTCCTTGCATTGGTGTCGGGCAACTTTTCATCGAAAAGGCGTTAAAGTGAATGCCAGTATATTATAAAACGGAAGTTTTGGAGAAAATTGTCAAGCCATATGTTACAAAGATTGATTTGGAGATGATCACCATGTGTTTCAGCAGGACGGAGCGCCATCGCACACTGCAAATCTCGTTCAGGGCTGATATCCAGAAAATTTGACCGACTCTTTGGACAAGAATGAATGGCCTCCCAGTTCAACAGATCTGAATTCCTTGGATTATTTCGTATAGTTAAGGTAAATGACTACTGGCGAAGGTAAATGACTCGCAAGGGCGTCTCAATATGAAGCGATTCATAAACGTAATCCAACGAATTTAGACGAAATGCCGATGGAAGGCACGCATGACTGTTTCGAAAAACATCTGGAGCTGGTCAAGAAGGTTAAAGGCGGTGTTATTATAAAACATATACTGAAGCTGATCAGTATTATATTGCAATATAATGGGTAAAGTTATCAATAAAATCTGGAGTATCGATTTGAAATAAATAGAGTTTAATTTTGTATAGAATATATTGGACACGGTGAAGAAAGGAAAGCGCTTTTTAAGATATTTAAAAAAAATTAGTTAGTTAAGCAAACTTCCAGGCTCATTAAAATGTTGATTCAACTTAAAAATATGATTGCTTAAACGTTTTTGGGATATTCTAAGAGCTTAGAAAATTGTACATAAAAACACTTGACTGTTTTGACTTCCAAGATATTAACCTGAAACTAATAAGGCAGCTTATTTCCAAACTCACAGAATTGCAGTGGATTTGTTTTAGTTTTTCTCAACATTTTTAAAAGTTTTATTCTTTGCAATATTATATTCTCATTTGTTGCGCCTTTGAGTAAGTCTGGTATTTTTGAATTTTGTTTGTTAAATTTAAAGAAAAAACAAAAAACATATCAATTAAATTCAGTTTTGAACGAAACGTTCGAGTGTTTGATGATGAGTGATTCGAATGATTGTAACGCAAATGGTTCAAAGTTTTTTCAATACAGCTTAAAAATTCCTGAAATAATGATTTCCCGATTTGTGCAAATAACTTGAAAATGCTGATAATTTGTATAAAAATTCATTTTAACTTCAAACATAGTAACTTGAAAAAAATACGTATACGTAAATTGACTATGCTTTGTATTTTTTCAATTATATGAAATGCACATAACATTTTGGAAAATTTACTGGCACACTAGAATATTTTCGGATGATCTTTTCAGGATATTACAAAAAAACTGACGATAGCGCTTACAATAATACATGAATAAAATATCATATTACAATAGAGTCTTAGGTTTCAAAACCATTTATATTCTTTGTTTTTGTTCTAGTTTGTCATTTGATTTTGTTCATATTTTTCAGAGTGTTCTGAAGTACAATAAAAATCATAAAAAAAAACTCAAGAACAAGTACAGGTCAAGCATAAAAAAATACGAATCCAATTTGTCATGAAAATCTCTAGCCAAACATTGCGCATTTGATTTTCTTTAAAAATTATCCATTAAAAGATTTGAGCAGTTTTGCTTTTATACCTGAACCTTAGCTGAACCCTGTGCGAGTGCTGCTACGCTTGCAACAAAATGAATGATAATATAATAGAACTGGCACGTTTAGGGTTGTTTTTCAGATTAAGTTTTTTTATTGAATAAGATGGGATTTAAACTTCTACGAAAACATGCTACTTACCCGAAAAGTTATCATGTTTCAGTGCAGTTACCTAAATAATTCTCACGTCTAGTTAAAATTTATGTTTCATATTTATTCATTTATTTTGAAACATTTTTTTTAATTTTTAAGCAACCATACAATCATTGCCTTTAGAATCCTCCACATGCCAAATTTGGTTCCATTTGCATGAATGGTTCTCGAGTTACGCAGAAATTTGTATTTCAATTGTATGATAGCCCCCCTCAACAACTCAAAGAACCATAAGAATCTTCCTCAGCCCCAAAAACTCCTGCATACAATTTTCCACGCCGATCGGTTCACTAGTTTCCGAGTCTATAGGGGTGAGATAGACGAACAGAAATTCATTTTAATATAAATATATATATATATATATATATATATATATATATATGTATATATATATATATAAATATATACATATATATATATATATATATATATATATATATATATATATATATATATATATATATATATATATATATATATATATATATATATAATATATATATATATATATATATATATATATATATATATATATATATAAATATATTTATATATATGTATATATATATATATATATATATATATATATATATATATATATATATATATATATATATATATATATATATATATATATATAGATTTACCATTATATTAACCTGATGTTACTCACTCAGCTATTTTCAAAATTATGTCAAAAGTTTATGTTAGTTATAGAAAATGGCCTGGTTGGTGTGCCGTCAAATAATACGAAAATAAAACTTTCTCAGACCGTTCCAAAATCACAGAAAATTGTTCATAAGAAATATTTTAATATATTTACTTATATTAAATTTACTTGAAATGACTTAGTAAAGTATTTTTCAAATTGATTGTAATGTGCACGTATTTTTACCAAAGCGTCATATATCTTGGGGATGCATGATGTATTTTAGCACAACATTTGTTCATCAATTTGCCTTCGAATTATTTGAAAAAATCATCTCAGAGTATAATAAAATACTTGAATGCTTGAATACTTGAATTCATAGAAATAGTGAAAAAAATTAACTTTAAAATTATGTACGTTGTTGTTATATGTATCGATTTATTCCGAAAATCAATATGTCGTAAGATGATTTGATAAATTATCTCATAATATTATTCATTTAAATACTTCAATGTTTTGACTAATAAAGAACTAATGCAGCTATTTTCAAAATTATTAAACGTTTATTTACGTCTTTCAAAGTATCTAAAGGCACTACACCATGTCTTTAAAATATTTATTCCTCGCAATATACTTACCTAAATTACCAAACTTAATTGATTTATCATTTTGGGAAATCTGCTGGCACATACACATATCGTCAGATGATTGGTTTAAATTTTCTCAAAATATTCTTATTACTTATACAACTTTCCGTAAAACACTTGAACATTCTGATGTATAATATGCCTATATATTTTTTTCCTTTCAAATATTGGCGAAACGGTTCTGATATGGATTAATTAACTTCAAGTTAGTTAATTAGGTGGTCGATGAAAATAGTCTGCAAATTTTCCTAAAATATATGTATCATCTGGCCAATACAATAAAAGTTTTGGTCACAGGGAAGAAAAACAAAGATTTGTTTTAATTCAACATATGCAATATCCATTTGAATTCAACAAGTGACTCGTTGTTTATGGAATATAGAACGATGCATAAAGTTCAAACGATTTTACCTGACTGTTAGTCAGTTTGGATATATTCAGGTATTTTGTAAGCCGTTAGACTAATCATTTGAAAAAGAGGAATAAAAAATTGTATCAATTGAACAAACATCTTCTCTGCACTTCCTCATTCTGAAAAATACTGATGCCACGTTGTCGGCGTTTCAAAATAATCCTCTTCGATGTTCAATTCTTCCTAACCGAAACGTACATCCTATCCTAGCTACGGCTGGACATATACTAAAACTGGAAATGAACAGACGGTTTGTGCTGTTGGTTATTATTATTTTTTCGTGCTCCACCTCCCACGGTTCGCAGCTCCCATAGCGTGGAACGTTTTAGGTGGTTTTGCAAATTCAAAAAGTATGCTATGAAATTTTGTTTTATGTACTTTTGTTGGTGCCATAAGATTGCAAATTATCTTAGCAATCTTTTGATGTAAAAATGTAATATAGTTTTGCATATGAATTTCGAGTAATCCCGGTGTGAAAGAAACATGTTTTTCATCCGTACTTCTACATTCAAACGGATGCCAAGCGATGAATGCAGGAACAGAGTTGAGTTCACTTCGATGTTCAGAGTGGGTCTGTGCCATTATGCCGTTTGAGTGTTGCTTATGTGTTAAATATTATTCAGCTATTATTTTGCTCGCTATGAATGGAGAATATAAAAATAATTTTATTCTATTGAGTCTATGAAAATGTGATTTATGTTTATATACTTATATTTATCTTCATATCCATTCCCCTATGAAATAAAAACTGCTGGATTCACGTACTTGAACAAAATTATTTAACAATATAAGGAATCTTGTTGTACCATGATCAGAATATAATGAATATTCTGGAAATATTTGACTATTTATGAACAAGATTCATGTGAGCGTAGCAACAGGCGAATGTCAGCGGTGATTGTATTTGCCAATATGAGAATAAGATTTGTAAAGTACCGGAGAACAACTGGGAATATTTTAAAGAAGATCTCTTCTGCGAATCTTCTTTCATCATTCTTAGTTTTTTTATGATAACAATACTTCTTCGGCAAAATATATCAACAAAAAGAATTATAAAATGTTCATTATGTACCATAGTGTAGATGTGTTGGTGATTGGTTCATTGTATAGAGCAGTTCATTCAATTATTTGCAAATCGGTCGTTATTCTCAGATCCTCGACTGACTTTGCCCTTAAAAATATATTCAATTCTCAAATAGCACCCTGACTGAGACAAAATATTAGTCATCACGCACTGTTCCTAGCGAACATGAAGTAAACACACATTTGCCTTCATGAATCTCTTGTGCAAGGTGAATCAACTTGTTTTGTGTTGTTTTACTTTCATCATTCATTCGTTCCAGAAAGCAGTGAATTTACATAAGCGCAAACAATCCATTCGATTTCAACGTTCTACCGTGAAGTAGAAAGAACAGTCATTCATTTGGAGAATCAATGAAGTGGAAACACCAACACTTCTCGAATCGATCCTGCAAATGTCCTAAGGAGTGTATCGAAAAGTAGTTATAAACATTCGATGCGTTATTACGCATAAACTACTGTATATATTTTTAGCGTGTAAGCGCCATTTGCTTTGTTTACATGTCAAAAATGATTATTCGGTTCATTCATTTCCGTTGATAAAGTTGTATTCAAAATGTCGCGAATTGAATTTGAGACTAAAAAGAAAATTCTGCACACTTGGTGCACCGAAAAGGGTGTTACTTACAACCAGATTGCGAAAAGAGTAAATGTTCACCCGGCAAGTGTAAAACGCATCATCGAAAAGTTTGGTAAGGAGTGCTCCCTCAAGGATTTACCAAGAAGTGGCCGGAAACCCGGCTCCAGCAACCCCGATTTGGACCAAAAAGTTGTGGATTATATTCAACGGAACAAATCTGCCTCTACTCGCGATCTAGCCAAGAAGTTCAGGACCAGCATCGGAATGATTCAACGAATCAAGCGCAGGAATGACTTGAAGACGTACAAAAACAGAAAGTGCCCAAACAAACTCCGGAACAAAAGTCTCGTGCCAAAACCAGGGCTCGAAAGCTGTACAGCTGCATTTTGGACAATGTCGACCAGTGCATTTTGATGGATGACGAAACATACGTTAAAGAAGATTCAAGAACGCTACCGGGGCCGCAGTTTTATACTAAATCTGTTGGGGAACGTGTGCCAACCGCAGATACGACTGTTGCGATGGAGAAATTCGGTCAGAAGGTGCTCATTTGGCAAGCTATTTGCACATGTGGCTTGCGTTCTTCAATTTTCTATACAAAAGGAACTATAAATGCTGAGATTTATCAAAAGGAATGTTTGAAGAACAGGTTGCTACCATTGTATAGAAAGCACCAGTCCCCTCCTCTCTTCTGGCCAGATTTGGCATCGGCACATTACGCCAAATCCACTCTACAGTGGCTGACGGAGAATAACATCAAGTTCGTAGAAAAAGACATCAACCCACCAAACTGTCCCCAGTTGCGACCGAACGAACGCTATTGGGCAATAGTCAAGCGTATATTTAAGAAGGATGGTACAGTGTCGCAAAACATGACCGATTTTAAGAAAAATTGGGCAGCGGCATCCAGGAAGTGCACAAAGGTCACTGTGCAGAATTTGATGGCAGGTGTCAAATCAAAGGTACGGGCATTCTACAGAAATGAACATGATGACTAGTTTTTCCATTTGGATCTTTTGTAAACATGTTAAGCTATAATAAACTGAAATAGTATGTTAATTTTAACCATGTTTTCATGCCTATTTTATTATTTGGAAGTTTATAACTACTTTTCGATACACTCCTTACAAGCTCTGTAGCGATATCGGCCATTGCTCCGCCTTTTGGCTTCCTTTGCCTTCAGCCATGTTTGGGAATATTTGAAAAAAAAAATCCTGTGGCAGAAAAAATCACTCATGATCGCGAAAATGAATGACTTTACCAAAACATTCAGTCAAGCAACCAAAATCTCTTTACGCTTAAATAGCCAGGTATGTGCTTGGCTGCACTGTAACCGGCCAGTACCCATTAATGGGTAAAAATGTACCCAGTTTTTGATAGTATATGAAGCTGTCAATAAATGGGTACTTTTAAATTTAGAATAATGCATACTAATTACCCATCTTTTATTTTTAATGAGAGACTAAAATATGGGTATTTTTCTACCCATTAATGGGTAAAAACTTTCTTAGCATTTTCCTGGCTCGCTTTGTATAGTAGAAAGTGCGCTGATTGAAAAATAAAAAAACTTTGAAGTCTCTTGACATATAGCAGGATTTGGGGGCTCCAATAATTCAATGGATCGAGGTTAATATATATTTAAGATTTACTTGTTTTTTTTTTAAATTAATTGTGGTTTAATTGTGGTTTATTGGATATCATTTCTGACATTTCAAAATTCATATTAAAAAGGAACATCTTTACATAAATGAATATCAAATCATTTCGAAAATCGTACGTTTATTCTTCTAGTTACGTTTGTTGTCACGCTCCATTTCTCTTCAAATGGTTGGGACTTTAGCATTAACTATAATCCTAGCCCAATATTGATTATGGTTATAGCACCATTTTTTGCACACTGAAAAGAGAAGAATGACTGAAAATATAAGAACAAATTTATCACTTTTTTTTGTTGCAGAAACAACATTGTCCAACATTGAAGATATAATTTCACGTCACATCATTACTCTAAATTGTCTCTGTAGCTAATTGGTTTCTGAGATTTAGCAGTGAATATTTTGATGATGAGTTTCAAGGACATAGAATAAACAGTATATTGAAGTAGCAATTTTTGAATATTTTATAACAATGCAAAATATTGCATTCGTGAAATAATCCAAGAGAAGCAAGTAGTCTGTTTCAATAAAAAAATATGTTAACTGGCAGACCAATGAGTGATCATCGCATTTCAAGTGCCATCAAAATAAATTTCATCAACATGTTGGCAATTTTGGGTTTCTGAAATTCATTGTCCAAATTGACAACACGTTTAATCACTGTTAATACTACTAATATGATTGTAGATATCACTGTTAATACTACTAATATGATTGTAGATATCAGCGACCGTAGCTTTAAAAACAACAGTTTCAAAAGAACCGACTTGATAAGTACCTGCTAATGCAGAGTACGGATTCAGCCATACGTAATTAATGAAATAATAAAACTCTCACATACTACTGTCTTCGTAGAATCGCCAGGTATACAAAGATAGAAGAAGGAAAGAGCTCAACCAGATTTCAAAGACGTCTATAGTCTTAGCCTGAGCAATTAGCATCCAAAATCGGTCAGATTGCTTCTTAGATCAGTTGAGGTATTCACTCTGGGACCATGAAACAAACTTCACCTCATGATGAATTCATACTCTTTCTGTCGCATAGCCGTATGAATTTTGGTTTTTCGTCAACCAATGCTTTGTTTTCACAACCTCACACTTCTAAAACTGAATTTGCAAAAATAGCAAAAATATATTAGCAGCGCACACTACGATTTCATTAAACATGATTGAATATTGAATATCAATTGTTAACCAAATATTAAATTGTTTTAATCTCTAAAGTTCCTGGAAGTACGGGTTGGGGGGAAACAAAAAGGTCAGGCCTCCAGCAAGAACAGCGTAATGCAAAGTATCTTCTCCTTAAATTTGTATCCGGCCAAACGCCGTTTCGGTCAAACGTACATTCAGCCAAACGGTTTTATGCAAAAAAGTCCACTCGGTCAAACGTTTTTATTCCAAACGTCCATTAGATCAAACATCCTTGTGCCAAACGTCTCTATGCCAAACGGGGTCATCATCGCATTTTATCGCAACGAAAACTCCTCTATATGCACGTTTTACTATCAAAACGTACGCGGGCTCCGTACAAAAACAAACGATTTGTATTTAGCCTTGTCTCAATGCGATTATGACGTCATTTCTCTCACAGAAACATGGCTCAACAACGACATTCTGAACTCTGAGCTCACACACAACTACACAATATATCGTTGTGATCGAAATGCTCAAACCAGTCACTATCATCGTGGCGGTGGAGTTTTGATTAGTGTTAGGAATGGACTGCAAAGCGTGTTGGTTTGTGTTGCCGGTAATGAACAATTGGAGCAGATTGTTGTGCGGATTTCCCTGCCGAATTTCGATATGATAGTTTGCTCGATATATTTACCTCCCAACAGTGAGCTTGCCCTTTACAAACAGCACGCTGCATGTATACAACAACTTCTGGATATGACCGATGATCGCAACGTAGTGTTGGTTGTTGGCGATTACAATCTTCCACACTTGTGTTGGATTCTAGATGAAGATTTGAATTCATTGACGCCAGCAAATGTTTCGTCTGAGCAAGAGTTCGTATTGAAATTTGAAGGGAGGCACGTTTTGAATGCTGTGGACCCTTTTGATTTCGATTTTAGCCAGTGTGATTTTGTTTCTCTCAATGCACTTATTCACGATGTGTGCTGTGAAGAATTTCTTCATAGTTGCAGTATTGATGAAGCAGTGTCGTTTTTCTATGCCGTATTGTATAGGATGCTACGAGATGTTGTCCCGTTGAAACGTAAACGTCGCACACGAGGCAGGAAGCAACCCTGGTGGAATAATGAGCTGCAGCATCTTCGCAACCGTTTACGTAAGGCTAGAAAGCGTTATTTTCGTTCGAAAGATGAAGAGCACAAAGCTGAGCTGCGTGACATAGAGAGCAAATACAACTCTTTGCATGCGCAATGCTTTCGCTGCTATATTCATCGAACGGAGGAAAATATTAAACAGGATCCTAAATCGTTTTGGGCGTACGTCAAAAATCGGAAACAGATGAATGGAATTCCTCAACGGATGCATTACAAGGAGTCTACAGCTGAAGCACCACTTGATGCCGCACACTTGTTTTCGTCTTTCTTTCGAAGTGTGTTAAGTGAAAACCAACCACCTTCGTCTGAAATGTACTTAAACAGTCTGCCGCGGTACGACCTGAACCTTGCACCTTTCAATTTTTCTCCGAGGGATGTTTTCGATAAGTTCCAATCGATAGACGCTTCAAAGGTGCCGGACCGGATCGCCTTCCACCACTTTTTGTCAAGAAATGCGCCGAGTCGCTTGCAGTACCCGCAAGTATAATTTTTAATCGATCCATGGTGGAAGGAACATTCCCGAGTTTATGGAAGAAAGCTGCAATTACTCCCGTTCACAAAGCGGGAAGCATTCATGACGTAGAGAACTATCGTGCTATCGCAATTTTGAGCTGTGTACCAAAGGTATTTGAGAGTCTCATTCACGATTCTCTCTATCCAAAGGTGCAACACGTCATCTCCGAGCACCAACATGGATTTGTAAGGAAACGTTCGACAACGACTAACCTAATGGCTTACGTTTCGTCGCTAAACACCGCACTCGAGAAGCGTCAGCAAGTTGATGCTATTTACATTGATTTTGCCAAAGCGTTTGACAGGGTGCCGCATTTTCTGGCAGTTGCAACATTAGAAAAAATGGGATTCCCGGAGTGGTTGACACGGTGGATACTTTCTTACCTCACTGAGCGTAGTGCATTCGTACGCATTAATGGAGCGACATCGGACCCTTTCATAGTCACATCGGGCGTACCCCAAGGAAGTCATTTGGGCCCGTTACTATTTGTTCTATTCGCCAACGATATATGCAGTACTGTTAAGTCCCCAAAGTTTATGTTTGCTAACGACCTAAAATTCTTTCGAGTAATAACCTCATTGGTTGATTGCTGTGCCATCCAAGCGGATATAGACCTACTGTTAAACTGGTGCTCACTCAACGGAATGGATGTAAATGCACGGAAATGTAATGTCATCTCATTCTGCCGTAAAAGAAACACTATCGTGTTTGACTGCCAAATGTCTACAGCAAGCATCCGTAGGGTTGATACTGTCAAAGATTTGTGCATTCTGCAAGACAGTAAGTTAAATTTCAGTCAACATGTAGCTGCAACAACTGGTAAGGCTTATGCGGTGCTTGGCATTATAAAACGAAACACACAGCAGTTTGAGGACGTATATTGTTTGAAATCGCTCTACTGCTCACTTGTACCACAGAGAACAGACATCCAAACTAGAATATATTTCTCAAAAAAACTTGTGTAAGGATTCAAATTAAAATACGTTAAAACACTATTGCCATCTCTTGGGCTGTGGCCACTTGCGATGTTTAATCGAAAATGGGTAAGATTCGTTGACCGTGTGGTGAAAGAACTGAACTGCCAAAAAAATTTAGTTGATGAATAAGATTTCAAGCTGGTCAATGGGTGGCGATGCCAGCGCCGCCACGCTATTGCCAGTTCATTACGATTATGAAATGGCCGTTAAATTTCTTACACAGTTTTTGAATTTGACTTGGATGTCTGTTCTCTGTGCTTGTACGCAGTGTATTAGAATATGGTGTACTTGTGTGGGCACCTTACCATGCTGTCCAGAGCAGTCGGATCGAGCGCATACAACGGAACTTTTTGCGATACGCGTTGCGAATGCTACCATGGAACGATTCTGTCCGTCTGCCACCTTACGAACAACGATGCGCCCTAATAAGATTGCCTTCTTTGACTAGCAGGAGAGTGTTACTGCAACGTCTTTTCGTGTTCGATGTCTTGAACAACAATGTAGACTGTCCTGTGCTGCTGAGTAAAATTGAAATCAACGTTCCTCCTAGATCAACTCGGCGTACAGATTTTCTTCGACTTCCATTGCATCGCACCGTTTACGGTCAAAATAACCCATTTGAAATTTGCTGCCGCCGTTTTAATGAAGTGTCTGTGCAATTTGATTTTAATGTGTCAAAGACTATTTTTAAAATTAGAATAAGTACATAGTAAGAACTGTCTGTGCGATAATTTAAATTCGAAGACCAGAAATAAATAAATAAAAATCATCATCATTAATTTTTATTGTTCTACTTCGTTTGATTATCTGCTCTTCTGATTCTCTTAGCAGTCAGTGATATTAAATAATCAAAGAAAAAAGTTAATGGAGAACTTGCGGAAAATTTTGTTTGATACCAAAATATCAACAAAAACAATAGAGTTTTTACATCCTCAAAATCATATTCGTTCAATTTAATGGTGAATATTGGAAGGGAAACAACCAAAAAACTAATGCGCCACATAAATTATACGGGTTTACAACAACAAAAACAAAATTAAATCAAATATATTCGATAAATTAATCATGTGTTTTCTGGAAATTGATGGAATTCAATCAGGTTATCTTAAAGAATTACGAAATTGGTCTCTGCATTTATTTTTCCACATTTTATTTATTTCTCATAAATCGCCATGGAAAAAATCCAAGGGGTGAGTCGCTGAGAACAGTGTGCCAGGCACGCCGTTGTAGAAAATGTTACACCATAACGGAACATGTGTGGCACTCTGTGGCACACTTTTGACATTTGTACTTTTTGAAGATATAACCTAGCAGCCCTGGAAATTTGTTACGATGTAAGTTTTTGTATGATTGTTTTGATTTGTATTTTTCGCTTCGCAACACAAAACACAAATTTAAAATCAGTGACATGATATCGCTTTGCAGCTCCAATTAAAGGCACATTTTTGGAGCAAAGTGGAGACGATTTATGGAACCATCAACCTCCATATTCGATTTGAAAGAGCAAAACCTCTGCAGCCTGCTGCTGGCTCAGCTAACCATCGAGAAGATCCTCTCGATGAGGACATGACGACACGAGGACATACGGAACATGGCGCAGAGAACTGATGTCCCTCCTGGATCCAGCCAACATCATACTCAAAAAAGGTTTTAAGTATTTTCTCAATCCTACAACCATCACATCGGCCACTGCCTGCCAGACCATGCAGAGAAATAAACACAACTACTCAGATATCATCACTTGTGATCGGTTAAATAATATTCCAAATGATTAAGGCGAAAAAGAGGCCATGCAAGAAGAAAGAATCAAATAATATTTTGATTGAATGTAGAAAATACGCATTACATTAAACGGTTACAATTAACCACTATTACAGATTACCGATATTATTACAGATGATTCGAAAACTGTGGATGATACAATACACGACCAAGTCCACGCTGACCACTTCTGTGATCAAGGTTCAAATAGCTTTGGATAACCTTCTGAGGAAGTCATCAAGGAACCTTTATAATAAAACCAATCTTCTAAGATCTACAGTTTCCGAACTAACGTGGCATTTTGATTTGAATATACATCAAGCCAGTTAAAGTGTGTTGAATCGTGAAGTTGCGCCTCATTCATTGTTTTCTCAGGCGTACGAGAACTGCTGAGAAAGAGGATATATTAGTATTAAATATACAACAGTTTATAAGTATTCTCGTACTTACTTCCAGCGATTAGCATCTTGAATTTCATTCTTTATCCATCCTTCACTAAAAGTTGTTATCTCAACACAGCAGCAGCAGCAGCAATAATGTGGTTTCCGCATCAAAAACATTGACCAAGACCCAATTCACCAGCAAAAGTTTGGCAGAGCAAAACAAACCATTCACCTGGTTACCATGCGTAGCCAAAACATAACGATTGGACTGTCAAATTACCGTGGCACAAATGAGCACCTATTGGCACCGCGATCGGAACTTCAGGACTCATCGTAACGCTTAGAAGCACACTGAAAAAAATGGGCACAATATATATTGTGTTGAGCGACTCCCCCTTGAAAAAATCACACTTTTGCCAAAAATCCAATTTATCTTCTCAATGACTACAATAAAACTATTTGACCGCTTCATACAGTTACTGGGGACAAATTGGTTTTAAAAAGCTTTTTCAAACTGACCATAATAAGAATATATGAAGGAGTCCTAAGACGGCATTTTAAAACCTATGATAAGAGTAAAAGGAATTTGAGAAAACTAGGTTTCAAGATCGTTGTAAACAAGCTGTGAAGTTGTGTCATAAACCTAGCTTGAATATTAAACGTATTGGCACCTCTTGGTGTCATAAAAAACCTTATTGATTTCTAGTGGCTTCCATATCACTTTGATAAAACTTAATAAAGCTGAACAGTTTTGGTAATGTTACTCGGGAGTAATTTTATGAGGTCTCGAAATGGTTCACATACGCATCTAGAATTTCTGCTAGAATTCTAGAAATTTTAATCATGTTGTAAAGGGGCTTTTGGTTTCACAGAAACAATCTGATTTTTTGTTGCTTTTATTTGTGGATTTCCTCTGCTAACAGTATATTTAAAGCTAAGTTACACTTTACACGTAATCACGTAAGACGTCGATGTGCCTTCTCTTTTCGCCACATCCCGAACGGAAACCGATGTTTTCTAATTGTAGGCTTGCTTGCCCGTCTTTTCAATAGCAGGATTCACAGGACCTGGTTGCCAGTAAATCCAGGGCCACATGCTCAAAGTAACCAGTTCTCCATACTTTCACACTGCAGCTCATACCACTCCTACAAACCCTCTATGTCAATTTTCTTAAAGAGACTTCAGTAAGACCAGGCATTTTGAAAAGCAACCAGACTCTAAGCTTTCTCAGGCTGTCACTTACACAAATGTGTAAACAGAAGACAGCAGCCAACAGAATTCTAGGGTTTTTTTTTACATTAGGGCGAATCTAACATTGAGAGACTCTCTTTGACTACTTCATCTTTCATTCATATTCCTATCACCTTTACATTTTTCATTCTACTATTTGTAGAGTATTCTAGCCACTACTGTTGGGTTTCGATCTGTACTAAAGAATCCTCGAAAGTGTTATAATGGCGCTGTAATGAATAAAAGAGAGTGAGCCTGGAGAGAACCTCTCAATGTTATATTCGCCCTAATGAAAATAAAACCCGAGAATTGGACAAATTCGATCTAAAACTTCCGTACCCATTAGATGTGTTTATACTTTCTGAAACAGTCTATATTCAAAATCTTTGAAATGGCAAGAAAGAAGAAAAACTTTTCTCGAAATTAGTAGAGAAAAAGAACACACAAAAAGGAGAATTCAATGTATTGTTGTGGTTCGTAACATGTCCCGCTGCATCAATAAATTCTAGATTCTTCATTTAAAACTTGCAAAACAAACAAAATTATTGTTTTACAATTCAGTAGCTAAACAGAAGCTCAGGTGAGCTTTTCCAGAAACGCATAAAACCCGAAAAAAATCATCTCTCATTAATCAAGCTGTTAAATCTGAAAGAATATTTTATAATACTTATGTCCACTATCGGTCTACAGATAATATAGTGGTACCTTTCTAATTTTAAATCGGATGAAAATCGAGTACAACATGATGATTCATTCATCGAAAACATTCTTCGAATTATCTTTATTTCAAGATGGATTATCACCAGAACTAAAGTGCTACCCAACAGCAATAAAACTTTTCACACCTTCCCTTTCTTTTCGAATCCAACATTTCAACAAAAACCAACAACAAAAGCATTCTCCAAGCAAAATCCTACACAGCCAACGTCCAACACTAGGTCAGTCAGCCCACGTACATCCACCACATCCCGGTGAGACCTGGTGCACCCCTGGAGACTTTGGCCTATGTCCAGGGCTATAAATTTTCAATCTACGCACTGCCCAGAAACCTAACTTCGGCCGCAAAACTTTTTCCCCCGTTTTTTATGTTTGTCTCTGTCTCTCTCTCTCTCTCCATCCTCCGTCAAAACAACCATTTATCTCGTCCTAGGCCCATCACGAGAGGACAACAAAACTAAGCAAAAGTGATAATCACCACTGGCGATAGTAGTATTCTCCGGTTCTGCCCTCGCTCCTCCTGCTCCTGGTAGAAAACCACGACCCGAAAGTTCAAAATTGTTGTACTTTTCTACCGATCCACGTGTGCACACCAGAGGCTCCCCTGTAGCCATGACTGCAGGGGATTAAGCAATCCGAACAGGCTTTCCGAAGTTCCGTAGGTGTGAAACTCTTGTGGGAAACGGCCAGCAGACCAGGCGAGGGAGGAATGGGTTCGACTGGAAAAAAAGGGTTGATTAATCCCATTAGATAGTCATGACCGCAAAAGCGGCCCACCCGCTGGGACCTATAAATTCATCAATACCCAAATACCGACACCGAATGTGGCACCCACAAAGGCTGTGCAAGAGCATGGTTACTGTTCAGTCGTCAGCATCGTTTACATTGAATCATTTGTCTCGACTGGCTTGCGGAACAAATTTGGAAGAGCTTCCGCCAAAACCGACGATGCGGTTGCCGTTGCAAACAAATCGATGAGAGGTGATGCGACAAACGGGACACATGAGCCACAAAAGTTGTGTGAATATGGTTAACACGTGTTGGCCAGTTTTAGGAGCAGAGGATCAATCGGTTTTGGCAACCAGTGCAACTTCATTAAATTTTATCCATCAGAACATG
Source organism: Aedes japonicus (assembly GCA_034211315.2). Lineage (NCBI taxonomy): Eukaryota > Metazoa > Arthropoda > Insecta > Diptera > Culicidae > Aedes > Aedes japonicus. The sequence continues at coordinate 94,435 of JASCZW010002046.1, read as the reverse complement.
CAATGAACTTAGTGCTATACCGAAAGATCCACCAGCAGCCACTCGGTGGAGTCCGTTGGAACGCCCAACCATCATACCAGTTATTCCACCTGCAGCAATCGAGTTCCAAGCGTCTTCTTTTCCGGAGCGAATCAATTGCAAAAGTACTCCCAGCGTGCAATAAAGCAAAGCAATCGCCCCCAGCTTATTGCTGCAGGATCTTCCTCGTTTGAGAAAGTGATTGAAAAACCTACAATTGATGAAGAAATTTTTCTGGTCACCTTTCTGATTGTTTACATAAATAATTACTGCATCAGTCGAATTCTGCCTGTCAGACTGCGAGTGGACGTTCTGCCCTCCATGATACCGTAGGCACCACCTGTCGCAAATCCAAACAAAAATGCACCGCCAATTTGCGGAAAGGCTTTCTCCAATCGGCCAACAGGAGCAGGTGTTCGGCGAGGAAGATCTGGAACCTGCTGTCGCATACGCTCTTCCACGTCTTGAGGAAAGTAGGGTATAAGACGTTTGATTTTTTCCTTGGGCAAACCTGGTGAAGACAAAATCTGGTTGTTTACTAGAACGGATTTTCCGCGAAATTAAATAAGGTTGAGGCTTGCTTTTGAATGGTATGTAGGCTGCTTCCGGGGCTGAAGATTGCTCCATGGATGGATCGGTCATGGCTGATTTTTTTTGACTGGAATTTAAAAAAACAATAAAATGAGCCTTCAAAGGTATTTCTCCATCATTTTGACAGTTTGTCGAATCTAGTACGCAACGATGTGTCGGTAGCGTTTCTTCCCAGCCTATTGAAGAATCCAACTTGAAAAAAAAAGAAGACACCAAGTGGTGATAAATCTGACAGCTCCCGTGTTAAAGCACAGGACGAAACTTTTAAAATGCTTCTAGAAAATTCAAATGATATTCTAATTAAAAGCGGTTTGTGGAATGATGTAAGAAAAATCCTAATCCTAATCCTAATTTTTATAACACCCTTGTATTAAGTTACAACTCCGTAGTCTGAACAAAGCATAAAGGACAAACATTTTAAAATGCTTCTAATAAATTCGTATGAAATTTTAATTAAAAGCGGTTTGTTGTATGGTGGCAGAAAAATCCAAAACTGCAAAGTAGGGGCATTATTTTTATTTTAGTTTTACTTGGCCGAAAATGTCTTTATTGAGTAGTTTTGGATTTTTCGTACATCATACAACTTTAGCTTTTAATAAGAATTTCATTTGTATTTTTTAGAAGCAAATGTTCATCCTACATCTTAACAGCATCCTATCTCCTTCAGTATTTAACATTATGATTGTTATTTTGGTATTCTCCCATACGCGGAGTGACGATCTATGATGATGTTATTTAAGAAGGAAATAATTGCTCATCACCATGAGGGTCCAGGAGGCTAGCAAAATTGGTGTCTACTCCTGGGGAGCCTCATGGTGGTGAGATATTATTTCCTTCTTAAACAACACAGTATTTAACTTTAGTCTTCATGTTGAACAACTTTGAAATGCCTACAACAGATGCAAAAAGCGAAATAAGCGAAACCTAACTGATCTGTGAACGAATATATCCCGACAACATGAAGTTATGCGACTGTAGCACATAAACACCAGAGACACGCCAAACAAAAACTAATTTACACAACAGTTTTCTTGATTATGTTAGTGTATTGAAAATTGTCATGTCTAATATCGATACTCATTAAATACATTGTGAAAAACATCAGAGAGCAACAATAAGTCATTTAAATTACGGAATTTTAAATTAAGACCGATACAGATGAAAACATTCCAGAACAGTGTTCACTTTTGACAATTTTTGATCACCCGTTCCACTTGTCGAGTGTATCCCAGGCATAACCCTCTGCCTATTAACACTCTATTACCTGTGACGCATATTAGGGGTCGTAGAGTTCTCTGAATCTCTCCTAAGTATATGTTTGACTTACATTCCCTTCGCGAGGACGCGTACAGGGGCTTAACGACCACCCCCACCTGTGAGTTAACGGGGTAAGAGCTCGAATCGCCCAGCGCTCACCCCACCTAGGAGTGCAAACCGCCACATTAGGATCAAAGCTAGTGAGATCCTAATTTACGACATACTGGTTTGTTACAGGAAAAAACAAACAAAAATAAACGACGATGGCAAATGCCAGCCAACGGAGACGGAGGTGCGATAGTTTTAGCAAGAAGCGGAAAGCTACAGAACCGAATTCGGAGGCCATAAACCGGATCGACGAACTCTATTTAAAGGACAGGCACAACGTCCACAAGTGATTGCAGCCAAACACGAACGGGACGCACTGAGGATGAGAGCAGAGACTGCCGATAAGGCATTTGAGGACACCCAAAAGACAACGCCAAAAGAACCCCACAATCCACGCTTGGAGAAAAGAAAAAGGTACTCACCAGGAGATGAGGATGAGATGAAAAGGCTCAAAAACGACGAGTAGAACTTGAAGCCAGTGAACGGCGCACTGTCGGAAACCAGAGAGACAAAAAGAAGAAAAATCGTATCGGTGACGCTCTTATTGCTGAGGTAAAAAGTGGAACGATGTACGCTGAACTCCTTCGAAAAGTGGAAACTGAGCCGGAGTTGAAGGAACTAGGGGAGAAGGTGATGAAAAACAGGTGCACCCAGAAAGGTGAGATGCTCTTCAAGCTGAAAAAGGATCCAGCCTTCAAGAGCACAGCCTTCAAGACGCTCGTCGAAAAGTCTTTGGTGAGCAGGCGGTAGTTGGAGCTCTCTAACAAGAGACTTCGATCTTGACGAAATCACAAAGCAGATGAGCTGAAGAGGACGCCGAAGGGCACTGCGATCTTGGAGATGCACCAATGACAATTCGGTTGAGAAAGATGTATGCTGGTACACAGACGGCTGCGATACGTCTGCCCGTAAGCTACGTTGGAGTTGGGTCGAGTAAAAGTTGGGTGGTCGTTATGCTCACTGTGAGTCGTCCCTCGATTTCCAAAGGAATTGGAGAGATGCTTCAAGTGCATGGATTTTGTTCACCAGGCGAGGAATCTGTAAAGGTCCTGACAGATCTGATCTGTGCAGGAAATGCGAGGAGAAGGGTCATTTTGCAAGAGATGCACAAAGCAACCGAGATGTATGGAAGACGGAAACAACCACATGACGGGGGGCTACAGATGCCGTATTTATAAAAAGGAGACACCAGGTCGGCAGTAATAGAGGTAACCCAAATCAACCGCAATCATTGCGCAGCAATAGCTCAGCAACAGTTGTGGCAGTCAACCACAGAAACAAAGTATGACATCGTAATCATTGCGGAACCGTGTCGTGTTTTTCCCGATAACGGAAACTGGGTGAGTGGTGATGGCTGCGATACAAGTGATTGGCAGATTCTCCATCCGGGAAGTAGTCTTCAGTTCATGCAAAGGGTCACGGATCGCCAAAATCAACGGGATCTTGGTATGCAGCTGCTATGCCCCCCCAAGGTGGACTATGGAGTAGTTCCACAAGACGCTGGATGCACTGACTGAAATGCTCATCAGAAGAAGATCAGTCGTTATCGGAGGAGACTTCAATGCTTGGGCTGTGGAGTGGGGCAGCAGATGTACCAACGCTAAAGGGTGCAGTCTGCTAGAAACTCTGGCAAAACTAGGAGCTACACTATCAAACGTCTGCCAGCAGGGCTGAAAGTCTCTTAAATAAAATTTATTCATTCATTCACTTTTCGCAGGGACGATCGTGAATCTCTCATCGATGTTACCTTCTGCAGTCCGTCGCTGATAACAAATATGAACTGGAGAGTATCTGAGGAGTATTCCCATAGCGACCATCTGGCGATCCGGAATAGCATCGGCCAGCGAAATCGCGTTGCAAACTTCTTCAGTGTCTCGTACTAATAACTCGACCTACGAGACACTGATGAACCTACGAGACACTGAAGCAGTCTGCACATTGTAGACGATATACGTGTATCTGTCAAGATAAGCAAAGGTAGTTGGAATTAAATGGAAAGTACTAATTTTTCTTCTGATTTCTAGTTACGGGTATTCCACTAGACAGCTCCAATTCTCTAGGATTCAAGGAACTATTTGTTGATGCACTTCAGTTTGACAACGAACTCTCGAACCGAAACGCGGACGAGCTGACGAATATGTTAGTAAGAGCATGCGGCGCAACCATGCTGAGGAATCTGGAGCCGAGTTGGAACGGCGCCTAGCTTACTGGTGGAATGAGCAATTCAGCAACCCCCACGCTAGTTGTCTTAGAGCCAGAAGATGTGTCCAGAGTTTCAGCAGCAGACAGAGAGGTTCGATGGGTGGTGTTCCGAGCGGCCTGAACCGAATTAAAACGCGAGAGCAAGACAAACTGCTACAGGCACCTGTGTTAGGTATTGTGATGGCGAGGATCAAAGGCCCAACGATACTGCAGATCTATGTCCAGAAAAACTGATGGTTATCGTAGATGGACTTTTCCCGACGCACAATCCAACAGCGTGGCCGGCGTGGCTAGCCACGTAAGTATCGAACGAGGAGTTCTAGTGGTAAGAGGGCTTACGGTTAAGAAGGTACCCGGACTGTACGGTATTCCTAATGTGGCTCTGAAAGTGACGATCATGCTGGACTTGTTCAGGAGTGTCCTGCATAAATGTCTGGAGGAAGGCCATGTCCCGGACAGGTGGAAAATACAGAAACTAATGTTGCTGTCGATGCATCCGGAGGATCAAGCATCATACAGGCCAATTTAATTTGCCTGTTGAATACGCTCGGAAAACTTCTGGAGAGAATCATCCTCAAAAGGTTGACGAAGTTTACCGAGAGCGCACACGGTCTATTGAGGGTGCAATTTGGTTTCAGGAAAGGGAAGTCTACCGTGGATGCTATTCGAACAGTGGTCGGGACAGCCGTAGAGTCGTCCAAACAGAAGTGGAGATGCGCCAGCTGGGAGGCTCTTGCCGAGTCGCTGCAACCGAATGAGGGTCCCTGATTACCTTGCAAAATTATGAAGAGTTATTTTCAGAACCGGGTGCTGATCTACGAGACATCCGTGGGACGAAAATCGGTCAACATCACAGTGGGAGTTCCACAAGGTTTCATTCTTGGCCGAACACTGTGGAACTGGATGTAAACGGAGTGCTGACGGTGACGCTTCCGAAAAGCGTAGTGATCGTTGGCTTTGCGGACGACATCGTAATATCAGTGACACTGGAAGAAGCGGAAATGCTGGCCACCAAAGCACTTGACATAATTAACAACTGGATGCAGGGGGCAAAGCTGCAGATAGCCTACCACAAAAGGAGGTGATGTTGGTCAGCAACTGCAAAGCAGGAGGGCCATAGCCTCAAAGCGCATACTGAACTATCTGGGTGGGATGATCGATGACCAGCTAAATTTTAACAGCCACTAAGATTATGCCTCGTAGAGGACAGTGAGTGCTTTCAACTTATTGGTCCGTGATGCAATTAACATGCGTAGGAAGAGGATAAAAAACGTGAAAAAAGGGCCTTACTTACCTTATCAATCGCACCAAGGCCGGTGTGGCCTCTGCTGTACACAGAAGTAGTCTCCACTGTATTCGGTCCATGGCTGAACCTCACCAGCCTCGTTGTCTGCGAAGGGTCCGCAGGTCGCCTTCTACTTGATCGATCCACCTTGCTCGTTGCGCGGCTCTTCTTCTTGTATCCGTCGGTTCGTTTTCGAGAACCATTCTAACAGGACTGTCGTCCGACATTCTTACGACATGGCCAGTCCATCGTAGTCGACCGATTTTTGCGATGTGTACGATGGGAGGCTCTCCCAACAACTGGTGCAATTCGTGGCTCATTCGCCTCCACGTTCCGTCTTCCATCTGCATTCCAACGTAGATCGTACGCAACACTTTCCATTTAAAAGACACCAAGCGAGCGTCGGTCCTCCACTAGCAATGTCCATGTTTCATGTCTGTAGAGAACTACCGGTCTAACAAATGTCTTGTAGATGGTCAATTTTGCAGTTCGGCGAACTATGTTCGATCTAAGCGTCCTTCGGAGTCCAAACTAGGCACAATTGTCAGCCATAATACGCCTGTGTGTTTATCTGCTGGTGTCATTATCGGCCACCAATGAGCCCAGATGCACGAATTCGTCTACTACCTCGATTTCATTACCGTCGATCTAAACACGTTGTAGAAGGCTAACATTGTCGTCTTCTGAACTTCTTTCTTTCATGTATTTTGTTTTCAACGCATTAATCACAAGTCCAATCTTAATTACGCAGTGCAGTCCTGTCATCTTCTGCGCGTGTTCCTAGATTTTTTACCGTGCCACTTTCGTTCTCTGTAGCATTGCGGTTCAGGTGATAGTCGAAGAACTGTTTCCACCGTTCAACCACCTCACACTGTTATGTGAAATGGTTACCTCTCAGGTCTCTGCACATATCGGCTTGGAGCCGAGTGCAACTTTTTTAGGACTGTACTTAAGAAAAGCCTGAAACGAAAGTGTCGAGAATTTTGTCAAACAACCTCAGATAGTTGATCCATGATGTAGTTGATGTATGAAAACTGATCTGAAACAGATATTTTATAGCAATTTACCTGTGTTGCAATAATTTCGTGTTCACCCTTTAACCCAACCAAAGAATGCCGATGATACAAAACTACTAAAGCTATGAATTTTGTGATGGGAATGAATCTTTTCCCCGACATTTGATTTCGGCTACGCCCCCGACTGGACAATTACTTCGACCACAATGCGAGCTACCCTAAACGAACACTTGGATGACGGTAACTCCCTTGGACCATCGTTATTCTTCAAGCCACCCAGAAAGTGCCTGTAATGATTTTTTATCATTTATTATTCATCATATTTCTTTTCTCCAAGCGTCGGGTGGTTGGCTGTCGAGGTGTTGGGTCTGTTTCTTTTTTATTTATTGTTGGTAAATGGTCGAAAGGTCCCCGGGGGAGCGAACGGTCAAACCGTTTGTTTTGGCACCGGCTGGTTCATTCTTTTCACTTTTGCTTTCAATTAAAGTTAGGTATAACAAATAGTAGTTGATAATGCATTATTCGAAACCTGTAACTGAAATTTCCCACCACCGGATAATCCAATTTCCCAGCTGAAGATCATCACATCGGTTTCGTTAAACCTCTTGCACACAGAAGCAAAATAAAATGGAAAAAAGGAAGGGGAAAAGGAATCGAAATTTGAATATGAATTGACAGATGAGCTGGAAATTGATCTAATCTTCGATGAGAGGAATTGATGAAAATGGGGAGAAAAACAAACAACTGCAGAGAGGGTTCGGAATCGAAATGCATTTTTTATGTCTTATTGATTGAAGTTGTAATTAATGGCATACATTTCATTTGAGGGATGATTCTTTGAGTGAGATTGACAGTTTGGAAGGACGGGTTTGGTTGGTACAAGTTTTGCACTCTAAGATACGACAAATTTATCCGTTACAGCAGCATTCAAAACTTTTTTGATTGTTGGAGGCGTGTCTCCTTAAAGAGGCCATAGATTACCCCGGAACTCGCTACTTAAGAATTCATTTTTACTGCTGCAATTCAAAGACGAAAACGGCGTGACATCCGCTGCTAGAGCCCAAGTCTTCCCATAAGGAAAAGGCATTAAAAATTTATTAGATAAGAACGCGACTTTTTTTCTCTCTTCATGATGCCTCATAAGGCCAGAGGTCGTTTTGCTGCTGCAGTGTCATACCGCATTCCCGCATATGTCCAAATACAAGGGGAGGTATCACGCTCGAGCGGTGCCAAGATGATTGTCAACCTGGGGAAAAGCCATCATCCGCTCAGGCCTATGGTTCATATTTTTTTACGAACTTAAAATTGTTTAAACAGCCGTATAATAAATTTATTTCCTCTAAGGAGTATTTTAATTCCGGGCCCTTTTCTTTCCTATTTTTTTTTTCTTCTTTCGCATCAATTGATAAAGAATGGCTGTATCAAATTGATATCTACGAGAAGAAATGCAGGGCGCATAAGTGCGCCTTCGAGGTATGCACTCCGCGATACGCATTAAAAGTGATTACGCGAAATGTGTTTCCTATTCAAATGAGAAGATATTTGCCAATTTTATAATCGCTTTATGGCGTGTTGCGTTCGGTAGTTGTTCAGTACCTATTTTTTGCGATAATGATGCTTGTCAATATTTCAGATTCGCGGGGCGTTGCTGTTGTTGTTTTTTTCTGTCATCTATTCCCACCGGAGAGGTTCACTGCGCCGCCGGATGGCGGTGGTGAAAATGTGCTGAAATATTCGCAACCAAAGCGTACGAGCCGGTAAAAAGGGGATAAATCGAAAGCGTTGAGTTTTCCCCGATAAAGACAATGGGTAATCAACAGTTTGAGAGATAAAAATTTGACAGTTGGTTGTTTGAGTTTGACTACGGATTGCTGAAGTGCCGTATCGGAAACAGGTGCTGTGGGAGGGAGGAACTGCTTTCCAGGGGAATTGGTTGGTTAATTAGCTCGATTGGTTTCGTTCGGTACAATGGAGAAGTGAAAAATGTGTGAGTGTTTGAAGTGAGTTTAATGCAAATCATCTCTGAATTTGGAATATGATTGCGTTTTTTTTCTCGGAAGATCCACACAAAACAGTAATTGCCGCAATAAATTATCTGAACCTTCACAATCCTCCATATTATATTAATTTTTTTCCTCTCTTCAGGATGAAATATATAATCAACTGAAATTCCTTCCGGTTCCAGTGAATGCAAAAAAAAAAGATTCATAACGCCGGAAAACCCAATTAACCCTGTAACGAAACACTCTTCTGTGACTTCCCCTTCTTTAGTTATGAAGGTTTTATTTCTCGTTTCATTGACCGCCCGTAGCGAATTCTGTCCTCACATATGTTAACTTATCTTGCTTACCGTAGAACCGAGAGGGACGACCTTTCGGGCGAGTGTCACTCCCCTGTACCGCTCTCGAGACTCCCTTCGTGTTTCGTTAAAAGTCAGCTCAAGTTCATTAATCATGAAAACCCTTGACTGGTTTCAGGATTTTGCAACGAGTGGCAGCAAATTAGGAAAAGGATACTCATCGGTGGTCAGATAGATTAGATAATTTTGCATATTTTTACTATATTGTACTATCATGAGTTTGAGTTCCAATGACCAGTTCCATCTTCAAATGATCTAGGATGACGCACAATATGGCGTCGAGCGCAAAGTTTGAAATTATTTATCATTGACAGTATGATGCAGCGTCGATGTGAAATCACCAATTAGCGATATTGGCTTGACCTTGCCTTGACCTATGCCAACGGCCACGCTTTCATAGGGGTCAATTATAGAAGTCGAGTCCAGCAACTCGATTCGACACTTGTGACTGTCGAGTCGAGCAAAATTGCACATTACAGAAGCCGATTGAATGTGTTCGAGTTGGCAACCGAACTCGACTGTTAACTGTCGTGTTGAATTGTTTCAAAATGCCATTGAAATATTACAGCATGCAATAATTCAGGACTTTAATCAATTCTAGGATTTTTTTCAAAAGGGCTAAGCTAACAATGAGAGGCTCTCTCCTCTCTCGCTCTCTTTCATTTATTACAGCGCCATTATAAATCTTTTGAGGGATTCTCAAGTACAGATAGAAACACAACAGTGTTGGCTACCATACTATACAAATAGTTGAATGAAAAACGTTACACTGAATGGAATATGAATGAAAGAGAAAGTAATCAAAGAGAGTCTCTCAATTGCAAATTCGCCCTTATGAAAAAAAACCCTAGAATTAAGATGTGTTTTTTTACAGCTAAAGAATAAGCATTTTCATTTTTCACTCTTGCTTTGTGAATTACACTTATGATTTTGTTATTCGAAAAATTCTATTTGGGATGCTGGTCGAAAGTTGCGGTTTGAAGTATTTTTCGAGGAAGTTATTAATTAATATTTAGACAAGTGTCTATAACTTTTTTAAAGATATTTCAGAAGAGGAGTTATTTTTTACAGCTTGTTGATACTGAAGCTATTTACAGCAAAATTACTTTCAACATTTAACATTATAATGTATATATATATGCAGTGATCGCTTCAACGGTTTGATCTCGAAGTTCTCTGACCTTCTGGTAAAACAATCCAACTCCTTCGTAAGCATTTAAAACCTTAGGCAGAACATTTTCCAGAAGCTTTTGTTTTGTTTTTATTTTTTAGATAAACCACTGAACCTTGAAAAAATTCTTGAAAACTTCTTTGATATATTGATAAACTTCATGAAATTTTTTACGCATCTCTTCTGAACTTGAAGTTTGCTTACCGATTAAATCTCTGATCTAATCTAATCTCATACTAACGCAGCCAATTCTTGAAAGCATCCAGGAAAATGAAGGCTTCTTGAATACATCATTCATAGTATGTGCCGCCGAGAGGATTCCAAGAAATAGAGCGATTCCAGAAAGATCTAAAATCGCTCTAGTGCTCTGAATCAAGGAAAGGAAGAAAGCGTGGACCTCCCGTACCAAACGCTTCCATGTAGAGTTAAACTGTGTGATAATTTGTACTTTATCGTTGGGAGCATAGCTGCTAAACAGATTAGTTTATGCTCTTTTTCCCTATGGGTGAAATTTTTGCATTTGAACCAAAAGCCTCGCAATAATTGCCAAGGTAATAGCGCCTTATCTCGCTCACTGATATTGAAATTGAAATTGAGATTGAAATTAAAAATTTTCATCATAATACATTTAGTTGTTGTTATAAAATAATCTAATAATACTCCTTCTTTATTTTTTTCTCTCTCTCTCTCTCTCTCTCTCTCTCTCTCTCTATCTCTCTCTCTACCACTCCCTCTCTTTCTCTCCCCCTCCCTCTCTTTCTCTCTCTCTCTATCCCTCTTTTTCTCTTTCTCTCTCTCTCTCTCTCTCTCTTTTCCCCTTTCTCTCTCTCATTCTCCACACTCCGCATTCATATAAAGTTGGACCTGTTTGGGTTACCGATCAAATCTCAAATCTGTTTGCTTACCAATCAAATCTCTTAGATGAAAACCAGAAACTTTCTACTGAACTTCGGGGAAGTTCGTTCCTGAATTTCTATGAGATTTTAGCTTAAACTACTCAGAAGTACACCCTATACTTCTGGAGAAAAAATACCCGTTTTCCTGGGAAGTACCTACCTGAACTTCTGAGAATTCTCAAACTTCTAGAAAGCCTCTCTCCAAAATTCTGGAATGTCTGATTCAAAACTTCAGAAAACTCCTCTAGAATTTCTGGGTAGTTCCAACTAAACTTTTGAGAAGTTCTCTCCTGCACTTCAGCATTGGCGGAACTAGACAATAAGTCTGGAGGTGGCCTGGAGGGGGCCTGACGGAAGGATTTTTTTTCGTTTATAGGAATTTTGGAAAGAGCGACGAAAGTAGCGTAATTGTTGGGGACAGGTTATTTTAATTGATAAATAAAAACAGGTTTAATCGAATTATCAGGTCTAATCTGCGCCTCGATCAGTCGAGATGCCTTAAAAAAATCGAGTGTGGTGAATATATACCTCGTAGTATTCCGTGTGGATCAAATAAAGAATGGACTCACACGAGGTCACTGTAGTCACCTTACTCGATTTTGTTGTGAAGTTTCAACTCATCTGAGGCGGAGAATGGACCTGAATCTATATAGAGTCAAGTTTGAACTAAAAATCTTAAAAATTCAAAGAACAACATTAAGTCAATGAACATTTTAAATTTATATCAGAACTAGCTGACCCAACGGACTTCGGTCCGTCTAACATTAATTTATTGCTTGCAATATCTTTAAACTCGATTCACACAATAAATCGGTATTCTATATTAACATCCCTTTTTTTTTTTAATTGCAGGAATGTCCTCCATTGTTTTAGTCAATCTGAAAGGGACAGCCAATTTTCATACTGGAGAACTTGGATATTTGCAATTTTGGCTTCTAAAAGTATGACAATCGGCAGTCATTTCATATTATTGATAATCTGTTATCAATTGGTATATTATGTTAGAAAACTGAAGTCGGTTTCTTTGGAAGTTCCAAATCATGAAAAATTGTTGCTTTTTGTATGATGTCTTGTCGGACCGACATGAGTTGATTACGGTGCTGTAAGATATCATAATGAAACTTTCCAAAACAACAACGTTTTGTGCATTTTCAATGCAACAATTTAGCACTGGCATCTGAAATGAAGATGTTCTTTTAACTGATTGTTAGAAATTGGGTTTTTCTTGAAGTTTGTTTAGTTTGAAAGTGAAGAAATTTGAAGAAAAAGTTGAAAATAATTTATTTGTGATTCTCTTGCATTTTTGAAAAATTGAATTTTTGATTGGAAAAATGCCTTTTTTTATTTTCCAATTTTCCGACTTTTCCTTCGAAATTTCACTAACAAACAAACATTCGTTTTTATATTTAAAGAGGTGATTTTTTTTTATGGAAAAATGATGTTGTTTTATTTTCCAATTGTCTGACCTTGCCTGGAAAATTTCCCAACTTTTCTCTTTCTCTGTACCTTTGTTGGACAAAAAAGAACAAATCATTCGAAGACACCGTCAAGATTGGTTCAGCCGTTCTCGAGTTATAGCGTCACTAACAAAAAAACATTCATTTTTATATGTATAGATGTGATTTTTTGTATGGAAAAATGATTTTTTTTTATGGAAAAATGATTTTTTTTATTTTTTTATTTTCTGACTTTGCCTGGAAAATTTCCCAAATTTTCTTTTTCTCTGTACCTCTGTTAGACAAAAAGGAACAAATCATCCGAAGACACCGTCAAGAATGGTTCAGCCGTTTTTGAGTTATAGCGTCACTAACAAACAAACATTCATTTTTATATATATATAGATTTAGATTGGTTTGGACAACGCATTTTAAGTCTTTAAAATTGTGTCGGTCGATACTGATTCCTTCACAACTCAGTTCCCAATGCTTAAATTAGCCAGATTTGAAAATCGGTTCAGCGTCATGATACTTCTCAGTCATGTTTTTATGCGTCTCATGGCTGAGAATCTCCACTCGCATCCAGCTGAGCTTATGGGAATGGGAGTTAACACCTGGAGCAACGAATAGTTAAGTTTGGTGTAATATCAACTTTAAATTCCGCTCGCAAGGTTTCCCAAGTTATATTTAACTTTTTATGGCGCAAAAATTTCGAACGACAGTTGCTTATGCTGGTTGGATTTGTTGTTTTATGTTTAGAGCATCTGAATAATGGTCTATAAACTCCTGCCAATTTGCCTTACGTAAACGCGATAACAAGTCGATTGACTCAGCAAACGGCATGTTTTTGATCATCTTCTCCAGATGTCCTACAATATTGTCAATTTCCTATTAAATAAACAGAAAAGACACAAAACATCTGAACTACCGGTAATCGCAAGTTAGTCCCTTCTGAATTTTTATCAGTTTTTAGTTAGCATCATAAATCAGTTTATCTATTAGTCTTCGTTGATATTATTCTCCTAGTGTACGCTTGCCTCATCACTGTTCCTCCATTGATTATGATCACTCCGTAAAGCAGGTTATTCAAGGAGTTCCAGATCAATTTCTACCTAATTCCCCATATTTTTATTGAAAAGTACCAACATGGCAATTGCAATAGAAGAGTTTTTACTGATGGGTCCCGCATTGATGGATCCACTGGTTTCGGTGTTTACAATGAATAATCATCTGCCTTCCGGATACTTGTTCCGTATATGTTGCTGAGCTGGCAGCAATCAATTTCTCATTCTATATTATTTCCGACATGCCCATAGACCATTATTTCATCTTCTCGGATAGTCTCAGTTCTATTGAGACCGTCTGATCGATGAAAACAGGCACCCATATTACTTTCTTTCAAAAATAAGGGAGCAGATTGTGTGTTGGTCGAAAGATCATGTAAAATTACCTCTGTATGGGTCCCCTCACATTGCTCAATTTCAGGCAATGAGAAGGCGGACTCTCTAGCAAAAGTGGGCGCGCGCACAAGAAGGCGAGATTTTCGAAATAAGAATTTCACATGATGATTTTTTCCCATTAGTACGTTAATTATCGTTAATGAATAAACTTCTATCTCTATATTTTGCTTATCGACATTCGTGAGCTTCGAAACTTTTAATCAATCTGGGGAGTCTATACTCTACTAAATTGTTCGTACGAGAGAAAATAATATCTTGAATTCTTAAAGGTGCCTTTAAAAAAATTCATTATTGTTGAACCTTCTTGATTAATTAAATTAAAATACGTACATAGAAAAGTATTTCATATCTTATGTTTCAACTTAACAGGCTCTACTTTTCACTGTCACTATTGTTTTAGTTATGAGTTTTGGAGTTTTAATATTAATGAAATTGAATTATTAGAATTCAGAATTATTTAAGTCTAAGGCGTAGGGCTTTTGTTAAGCAGTATTTTGAAGGGAACCTATTATAACAAAATATAATAAGTAGTAGTATTTATTCAATGATGGGGTTTCCGTCAAAATATGCTGTTAAGAGGATCAGCATACAACACCTTACTGGGTTTCTCTGAGAGCTTGTTTAGTAAACAACGACAAAAAAAAACATTACTGGTAAAAAAGAGAAGTTGTGTTTGAATCTGGAAATTGCAAATTGGTTTCCATCACATGTGTTCTTTAGGGAGTGTAAAAATAGAGATTTCACATCGTTAGAGCCATGCTGTGCCTTTGGCGGTATTTGAGCATGATCAAGCGCATACATTTTAGCCACTCAATGCAGCGGATCCGTTTTCTTCTTGACCGACCCCGCATGGGGATGTGTGGCAAAAGTGTGTGCGTTTGCTTCGAAATACTGCTTCACAAAAGCCCTACGCTCAAATTCAAACTACTTCTATTCAATTTCATAACCTGCCGAGCTCTCTCGGACCTATCGATACTTTCTCTTCACATCTTTGGCTCTAGCAAAAATTGCTGTTCACTACTGGGATACCATGATGTTGGGAAGATATTTTCATTTTTAACATACGCAAACTCTCGAGCGAAGTAATGTAATGTTGATATATCGGAGTTCTCATGGATCTTATTGTCGTTAACAATGGTTTTCTTTATACATGTACCAAATTTTCATGCTTTAAGGCACCGTGGGGTAAGTGAAAATTGTGAGGAAAAGGGTATGCGCACTTTACTCTTCAGAAATAGTTACTCGTTCAAACTATTTCTGAAGGGAGCAAAGTATAAAACAAATTTAAACTGGTAAAATACCCTACAATTCCGTAGGTTTCATTAGTGTTTCATTTAAAATTAGAAATATATTAGCGAAAAATCCTGGGGGGGGTGGCTACAGAATTCTGGAGGGGGCCTGGCCCCCTAGGCACCCCCAGTAGTTACGCCAATGTACTTCAGAGATGCTTTGTCCTATTTTTTTTTAAAGTGTCCCCTCTGGTAAGTTTCTTCCTGAAATTCGGGAAATTTTTTTGCTGAGTTTATTCTTCATAATTTCTTATAAGTCCTATCCTGCAAATTTGGGAAAGGGTTCTCTTCAGAATATCTAAGAAAATTCCCTTTATTTTTTTAGAACTTTTCTACCCGTTGTGAAGACCTCTTTTTCACTTTTGGAAAGTTTTCTCCTGATTTTTTGGGAAACTTGTTCCTCAATTTCTGAGAAATTCTGGCTAGAAGCACTAGGAAACACTCAATATTCTCAGGATGAGATCATTTCTGTTATATGAAGAGGTTTCCTCCTGAACTTCGAGAAATTCTCATTCTGAAAGTCTGGAATATGTTTCTATGAATTTTGGCAAAGCTTTCTAGAACTTTGGAAAATTATCCATCGAAGAAAATGATTGCTGCAATAAGAGGCCACTTTGCAGATACCTTCGGCAATGTCATCAAATGAGAACAGTCCAGACTTTTGTTTTGTCATCAAATGAGAACAGGCTCCTGGAGAAAATGGGAAGATCTGTGTGAAGTATGTATGTATGTATGTAGGAAGCCACCATCCTAGCGTGGGCCTTGCCCTGCATGCGGTTCCACTTAACAGAAAGATCATGCTTTGTTACCGTTTTAAATTCAACATACCGCTGTATGAAGGGCCAAAAAGGGTTGGGCAGGTCCGTAAGCAGAGACACTTACACGAAACCTGCGGGAATAAGAGAATCTCCTTCCAGCAATATGATCCAATAAAACGAATAACAAAATACGCAATTCAATTAAGCATTCCACTAGATGGTTTGTTTGAGAAAGGCGCGTCAAATTCATTACAACTGTTGGAGTAGAATGTAGCAATCATGAATGATAGACACATCCCCTCCTAGACTCCGGTTGGCCATCCACTCCATTGTCCAATTGAAACTTCAATGATGCCCTGATGCACCCTCCCATCCCAGTATTTAAATGTTTTAAATCAATGAAATATAATAAGGTTCATGTAATATATATCAAATATGGAATATATAAATGAAATAAGTATATATAAGGAGTATGTAATTTGAGACGGAAAAATTGGTCGCCTGTTCTGTATGTTTTCAAAATTGGATACCTTGCATGTCGAAATTTCCTTTCTCCTGGTTCTTGGGAGCAATAACATGTAACAGTTGTTACAACCATTAAACATAATACAATCAGAAGCAATAGTTAAAATGCTGGTCCATGGTTGCTAAAATTGTTAAAATTAGTAACACCAACTGTCGAGTCTGTGAAGAAGAATAATAAATCAACAAGGAAACATGATCGGATTTCAGAACTGAGTACGAATATCTGCCGCAGATTTTTCAGCCTCATGTATTGAAGGCACTATATACGTCTAAATAAGAGGAGTATGGAGATGGGCTTGGAGAGTAATTGAAATTAAAAATAATAAACATTATATGTCAATTAAAATTAGAACACTAATAATAACAACAACGATGATAACAAGATTATTGAATAAGTAATGGGCTTCATGAGTCAGATTTGCAGTTATTTCCGAAAGCAACTCCCACTTCCCGCCACGCCACTAGTTCTAGCTCTGATTTGTAAAACGTCCAATCCGGCGCAGCAAAAAATGAAAAACACATTCAGAACTAACTGTAAAAGTGTAATGCAGCTTCAGTTACAGCTTCTTGTAGTCAAGGCACTAGATACTTCTAAATCGTGAGAGGGAGAAGAACGGCTCAAAATCATCGTTGGACAAATAAGACAATAATTAAAAGTATACAATCTATAATGTCAAAATAATAAGACAATACTTACATAAATCATGAAACCTTAGCAATGATAAATGGAAATGATTTGCTATGCAACTGTTAGATCAATATGTATTGTCATAGAGAATAGTATAAAAAATATAGAATATATGATATAACATAATAAAAAAAATTATATGCGGAATTACATGTTTGCAGATTGTTGTCCAGCTGCAATTGTATTATAAAACTTGACTTTTCATTATGAGCCTGAAAATTAACATATATTTTAGTAACGAGAATTAAAAAATGATTGAAGACTAAATATTAAAGACTATTATACAAAACTTTGGAATTTGGAATTATATATCATTTAAGGAATAGTATATTTAAAATTCGATGTCTTGATCCGTTTGCTTGTATCGAAATAACCATTTGTAATGGATCTCAGGGGTACGAGAATGTTTTTTTAAATGAAATAAATTAAAATGCAACAGTATATGATCATATCCTAGCATGATGGAAAATAATTATATGAAATAATAAAATAATATCATTGAAATATTATAATATGAGAATTCATATCTGTATCTGGGATGGGAAATGGGAAGATCTGTGTGAAGTACTACTAAATCCTGGAGGAATTGAATTTTCCTTTCTTCTACTTTTCCTTGAAATGCGCAGACTGATTTGGGGATCCTGTTCAATCGCTTCCCGTTGAAGTATCTATACCAATCATACATTCATCATCATATATACAATCATACAAACTTAAACATAATCTTCTGGTAGAGTCTTCGTGATCTTCGGCGAATGTTCATTGCATTATAAGTAAATATTCCTAAAAGCGGTTAGAGGAGAAAAAGTGTAACCTTCGAATAGAAACACTGCCGGTAAAGGCAAGTGGTATAACAATAATTTAAACCTTGCACTTACCGGAAATTTCAACTAAACTTTTGGAAAGTTTGTTCTGGGACTTCTGGGTAGTTTTTCCTTGAACTTCCCAGAAGTTTTCTCTGAAGATGTCCAAACTTCTAATAAGTCATCTTCTCTAAAATTCTTCCTGAAGTCTTCTCCTTATTTTCGGAGAAGTTTTCTGCTTAACTTCTGGGAAGAAAGATCTTGAACCTCATTGATATTTGGTTCTGAATTCCTGCTTGAACTACTCAGAAGTGCTCGGGGAAGTCTCTTCCTAAAATTTTAGATAGTATCTTCCTGAAGCTCAGGGAAGTCTCCTTCTGAACTTTCTATGATGTGCTCTAAATGCTTGGTAATTTTTTTGTTTCTATACTTCTCATTTGGATTTCATTTGCTTCTGCGTTTGGTGGGGCAATAAGAGCTCAAGTCAGTCCAACGCCGATGATGAAGAAAGGGTAATGGCGAACTAGTCTATTCAGACCACATGAACTCCATGCGAAGGAACAAAGATAGATGAGTGGTTCGACGTTTTGAACCGGTAAAAGATACTGCAAATAGGAGACCCTAAAATCAGTTGATTTACTATCGCGGTTGTTTTAGTTGGGAATCTTTTTTGTTTTACAGAAAAGAAGATTGTCCCTTAGAAATGAAATCATGATTTATAAGCCTATAAAATGTTTTAAAAACGGAACAAACTCGTCTATAGGCTTTATAACTGTTTCCAAGTTACAACGATCAGTTGTTAGCCAATGTTGAAAAACAACATCTTCTTTGCCATCCCATTCTTGTACTGATGAAAGTTCTCCCTCGATACCATCTGCAGAAATACATTTTTCACATGCACGGAAATAACAATCTGTAGTTTTGATTGGGATATTGCAAAGAATTTTGTTAATTATTTATTTTTGTGGATCAAATGTTGCACTATTAATCATCAATTTAACATTTTCATGAATAGTGCACTTATCTCCCACTTATCTTTATTTTTAGCATGCACCGCCTATTTCTCATCCGTGTTAGGCAGTATTGGGAGAGGGACAAATCGCTAGAACCAGAAAAAAGCAATAGGTAGTATAAGAGCCCGATCGGTTGCATAACCTTTTACCAGTCAAGGGGATTTCTTCCCCCTTGCCTACCGTGCATTGGGTGTTATGGTAAAGGGTTATGTGCCTGATTCGGATACTACCGTTCAATGTCCTCCGCTCGTTTTCAAACTTGTATCCTTCAATTTCAAAGCCTGCCGTTGCCCTATACGGAACTATCAATACATTTTCTCTTCATGTCTATTCGTTCTAGCAATAAATTACCGTCCACTCCTAGCGTGCTTTGCATGCAGATGAGAAATTATCTGCTTCTGACAATTTCATCAAAGATCGTTACTCCGCGCCAAAAACAACAATCAAAGTGTAAAAAGTTGTTGTTATAAAAACTTTTTTTTCCTTAAAAGTGCCCATCTTGTAATGTATGGCGAAATTTTAGACAATTATTTTGCCTTTATAAGGAAAACAAATTGTTCAATTCTTAGATAGCCATATTTTGCAAGTTGACTTTAAATTTTAAGATAATTGATTTTAGCTTGTAAGAATCGATTTTACAATGTTTGCGATTTTTTTCATAAAAGTCCAGATAATTTTATAAAAATCACCCATGTGTTACTTTTTTGTAAGTCTTGTTATTTTTGAGTTATGCTGATTAAAAAAAAAGATCAAGAAACTTAAGCCCTTTGGTTTTTCAAAATTTACTTAGACTACCATTTGAAGTCTAAGTAAATTTTGAAAAAAAAAACAAAGTATGAAAAGTTGCTTGAAAAGACATGGTCTATACACCCACAAGGTTTCATTGGATTCTTAAAGGGTGCTGCCAACCACTGGATGAGTAGACGTGGAATTCGTCAATTATTAATTTAATGATAATGGGAGATAAACTTTGTGATTTCCAGATGGACGACCATATGTGACCATATGACTCGAGAAGGCGTGAGAAACTTGTAAAAACCGCAGGTCGGTCGCACATTCGTTTCTGGATATTAACTCGCCATTTGAAGCCCTATAGGTTATGCCTGAAGCTACAAGGCATACAATCTGGAGTGGTGCTAAGAATGTTCATAGACTGCTTGAACTGCATATGAGCTTCCCAGCTTCATAACTCCCTAGCAATATCTCCTCTAACGTGAGTTTTGTCTGTCTAAAATATATATAGTTCAAATAGACATATTTTGAAGCCACCTTCAACTCATAATTAAATTCCTAATTGGTCTCTTTTCGGTACACATCTTTTTTTAGGCATATTTCTAAAGTTCCTATTTTTTAGACACGCAGAAGTTACCAGTCTTGGTACCCTTAAAGTTGCAAAAGCTGAAAAGGAGCAATGAGCGTATTGTAAGAATGACGCATAGAAATCCCAACATAATTCCCAAGTAACCATAAGCATTAAGGTTTAGCCCGATAATAGCACTATATAAGCATTAATGTTGTTTAAAAGTTCTATATTAGCATATGGTATGCATGAAAGCTTCATATTAGCATAAAAAATGCATTCAAGCTCCACCCAAAATTTAACATTATCGCTAGCATTATATGCGCATATAAAGCTGTTATAATGCAGAAAAGTATGTATTCTGTATTCACAGCATACATGATTTATATCTGCATTTAGTGCTAATATAAGGCTATCATATATTGCTAAGAATTTGTTTACAAAAGCATTGAAAAGTAATTTGGAGCCAACAAAAACCAGTATGGCCTAGAATAAGTGGAAAAATACTTTAAAAAGTGGAAAATATAGACAAAATGTGAAATTGTATCGAAACTACGATACTTCTAAACTTAACAAACCTCATCATATTGATGATTTGGTTCCAGAAACTGCTAAATCTCCATCAGCCAGTAAGTTCTACGCCTTCAAATTCGTTCGTAGAATCCAAAGATGAAAGTTCTAACAATTCTGGAACAGTTTATAGCCAACCACAGGCAGCAAAAGCAGCGGGCCAACCATGCATGATTATACCTTGGTTTCAGACGCAGTACAGGAAATTTTCGCAATATATTAAATTTACAAAATATTACTTTACTCATACTAATACACCCAATACTAAAAATATCACACTTAGCGGTTTGTTTATAGCTGAATATTGCATGGATTTTTCCTTATATTTTTGCTAAAACCATCAATAAGCAAAAGAAGAAATAGTTCTTAAAATAAATCGAAAACAGACAGCAGATAAATGCAAAATAATAGCATGAGCAGTGCCAAAAACGGGCTATCAAAACTGACAGTTATGTTCAGGTGCATTAATATAGCATTACTAATGCTATTTACGAGCTGTCACTTCTGCATTATATAAGCACGTTATTTCGCCTTTCCTAGCGTTATATTAGCATTATATCTGAATAAAGAGCTTCAAGGCATTTAAGTGCTGCTTTATATGCAGATATAATGCTAATATAATGCCACGTTTAGTGCTTAATGGTTACTTGGGTTATATTAACCTGGTATTCGACCAAAACAAGACACGATAAGCTAACGTTTGCTTTTAAAAAAATGGGCTTTTTTCGGAATATGAGAAAAAAAAGTAAGATAATTGCTTTTGATAAATTTCCCATGGAAGGTAATTATTTAAGCTTACCTGCAAAAAACGTCTACGCCCTTGCGAGCGGCCTTCCGGCAGTTAGCCGGAACATTCGCCATGGTGGATGAAAACATGCGTGTAGGCATGTTTTTGAATTCTTTCTTTGTTTTATTTATCAATTCCTCCTCAGTTTTCGCGACAAAATTGTTGGAGTAGATCTTACGGAGTCTGCTTTGCGCATCGGCTGTGAACGGTTGTGTCGATTCCTTGTTGCGCACTATTCTTTTATCAGGCATAGCGCATTATGTATTGTTCAGCGGCGCGATTGTTCGAGTGAGCGAAAAAATAGAACAATAAAGTTGCAGTTATTAGTACGAGACACTGAAGAAGTCTGCACATTGTAGACGAAATACGCGTATCTGTCGAAGATAAGCAAAGGTAGTTGGAATTAAATGGAAGATACTAATTCTTCTTCTAATTTCTAGTTACAGGTATTCCACTAAACAGCTCAAACCCTCTAGAATTCAATAAAGTTGCAGTCAAGTGATACATGTTTAGTTGCAGTGGGTGTAGATCGTGATTGATTTTGTGGTTGCTTTTGGTCCGTACTATTGGTTTACCATAGTTGCCGAATCACAATATTAAGGATTTCCTTGTTTTCCTAATGAAAATAGTGAGATATGATTGTGATTGTACTGTGGTCATGAGGTTTAGGTCATTATTAATTAGTTCACCATATGCGTCGTATCACCTTGATGTCAGTTTTGTTATCGGGCATAGCGCATTATCTATTGTTTCAGTCATTTATTGTTTGGTGGCGTGAGTGCGTGTTCGATGCTTTGTTGCCTTTACTATCGGGCATAGCACGGTATCTATTTTTTTTCGAAGAAGTTGTGTGCGCGCTTACGATATGAACCAGCCGCTTGGTACATAAAGAGTGTTCGTTATGTGGTCTGCGGAAAAGTTTTGATGTCATTATATGGAACGTTTTCAGTGAGAAACTGGACGGACGCCTGTGGAGATGGGTAAAAGGGACTCGTAAGGTAGTAAGTGCTCTCAAGAACATGGAACAGGACAGGTAATTGTTACCCATCGTATCTATATTTAAAAAACATATTTTTAATAGGTTTGTGTAGACCATTAGTTTAATTGGTTGAATCGGTTGTGTCGACACTTCGTTCCGCATTATTTTGTTATCGGGCGTAGCGTTTTGTCTATAGTTACGGTTGCCTATTGTTCGTTGCGCGGAATGATCGAGTGATCATCAGAAGTCGTGGTTCGCCGGGTAAAATCAGTCAGTGGTGAGGTACATAATTAATTGTGATCCAAATTATTTGTTCGCCATGCTCGTCGGGCCACCCTATCTTGGAACAAATAAACCATTGTACCATTTTTTAAGTGACTACAGCGGCATCAGTACTGTTGGTGTAGATCGGTTCAAGTTGGCTCTCAGGCGTTGAGAATTGACTTGTTTTCCTAATGAAATATCACTAGCACACTCTTTGAGTGGCTCCAATAGCATTCTTACTGTTTGTTTAAACCGGTCAAAATCGGCTTTTTAGCATTATTAAAATGCACTTTGTTTTCCCAATAAAAAAACCACAATCACACATTGTGAGTGGCTCCAATAGCATCCTCACTGTTGGTTTAAACCGGTCAAAATCGGCTTTTCAGCATTATTAAAAAATCAATCTGTATTCCCAATGACAAACCACAATCACACTTTGTGAGTGTCCCCAATAGCATTTTTACTGTTAGTTTAAATCGATTCAAATCGGATGTCGGTACTAATTTTCAAATATTTAACTTGGCAGCTTATCGTTAACCAAAACGAACCCTGCTGCTACCCAATCCTGTTATCCAAAATCCCAGTGATTTCTCATGGAAGTGCAAAGGTGTTCTCGGCTTCCAATAAGGCGAGTATCACGTCAACATATTCCTACCCTTTCCTTACTTGACCTGCATTCGGACGGGGCTGGCGCCGGTGTTGCCTTAGTTTGAGATCACCAGTTTTTACACATTGAAGATGTTTGTTAGTCCCAAGCATCATCTGTTGGCTCTCTGTGTAATGACAGCTGATCTGGCAAAAACGGAGTATCAACCTCGGGCGGTCAATCATGCTCATGCTCATGCTCAAAATTGTTGGAGCAGATCTTACGCTTTAGGTTGGCCCATTAATGCTCGATGGGACGCAGCTGGGGGGGCGTTGGGCGGGTTCGCCGACTTAGGTCCTACATCGATATTCAGCCGCTTCATCTCCGCCAACGATCGCTTCGAGTAGTGGGCCGACGCCAAATCCGGCCAAAACACCGCGTCTTCGCTTTATGGTATTTCTTGAACGATGAACGACGCAACTTTGACGCAGGCTTCTTTTCCTACTATAAATTTCCTCGTTCACGGCCAGTGCGAAGCGAAAGAAGAGTGGCTTTGACATCCCCTTCTCGCTGATTGTCAGCCACAGCAGCACCATCTTGGTGAACTTGGTTTGTGAAATGAACTTCACATCGAAGCTCACTTCCTTCATGGGGGAAGTAAAATACATTGCCATCCAAGGTGATCTAGGTATCGTCGTCCATCACCACCGACACGTTGTGATTCGCCGGGAAAATCGAGTTGACCATCTTATTCAGCCGCTGCCGTTGCGTCATTGCCTGTAGCTCCGAAACCAGTGGATGTGACTTCCGCTTTCTAACATGTATGTTCATGTTCGCCACGTATTTTTTCACTGTTTGTGCGGTTGAACCGACCTCCCGGTCAAGCGAACGAAGCGATGTAGCCACTTTTCCCTCGGTCTTCCTCTTTAGCATCCCTTGGAGCTTCTTGTCGTCGGCCGTCCGGAACCGGGTTTTCTTTCGATGCTCTGATAGTTGTCTAATAGTGCCAAGATGTTGTAGATGCCAGAACGGATGTATCCGGCGTCCACGAGTGCGCACGATGTCTGCTTTTGACGCTGGTGCCTTTCTTAACGCACCTTGAACGGCGTTGCTTCACGTTTAGCATCGCGGTTGAGTTCAACTGACGAGCTGTCAAATTTTGTCTACTAACTCATGGGTTACTGTGATTGATGCTGCATGGGTAGTTTAGTCAGTGCGGGTAAAGGGTAACCCATGAAAAATCGGCAATTTTTGTTCCTATTGTTTAATGCAAACGTTAGGTGGTTAGACAAAACTAGAGGAACTTTAGACCCGCAGCTCTCAACCGAGCTTTGTGGCGAAACGCTGTAACGCGTGCCTGATCCTGGTTTAACGTAGGACCAGAATAAGTAAGTAAGTATTCCGGGAGTGTTACGCTATTTCACACAAATCCAATTATTCCAAGCACTTGTATTTCATTTTCTCATTTCAATGCTCATCTTCCCACAACTACGGACAAGCAGCAATTTTATTCTTATGCTAATTTTTATTATCTGTATACGAGCCTGCGTCAGGCTTCTTAAACACCCAAGTGCCATATAATTCCACTTTACCTCCCGCACTTCGTTAGCTCTCAATCAGAACGAACGCATAACATCATCATCAACAACGGCAACAACAACAACATCCACCATAAGGCTAAAGGAAATCATTCGCGCACCGAATGAAAATGGTAATCGTCGTGATTTTCCCGCCCACACACGTAGTATCAAATCGCGACTTTTCCTTTTTATGTTCGACAATATGTTTATGCATACATTAAGATGCCACGGCTACGACCGGTATCAGGAGAAATCTTCCGAGAGCATAAATTTCCCTCCCCCTCTCGGCAGAGGGCAAAAACTTCGCGATTTCATCCTTCTTCATTATCCTTATCATGCGCGCCTATATGTATGGAGCTCGCAATCCTTGACGGTTTATTTTGCTTTTTTCGTATGCAAATTGGATGTTATTTTTATTTATTTATTAGCCTTCCATGGCATACCTCGATGCGAGCGAAACAAAAAACGACGGGATAACATAAGACAAGATTGGTGTATTGTTGTTGATGCATTCGTAGTACAACGTCGTCGGTAGGCGGGGTGAACTGGGAGGAAAATTTATTGCTAGAGTTGTAACTCTCGCTGGCAGAATCGTTTCGCTCGCATCTGATATTCATCAGATTAATAATCTTGAGTGGATAATACTTTTTCCTCCGGGCATGATACAAAGGTGAGAGTTTAGCTTTATAGCCCGGGAAGATAAACTGTTTGTTGTCTTGTCTTGATTGCTTTCGGGGGGTATAAGTACATTCCGTTACCATTAGACTTGAAAGGTTTGCTGAAATATGCATGGGTTGAGTATGTGCTGTAAAAAATGATTGATTTGAGAGGTGGTTCAAGGGAAGTGAAGTGCTTAATTAATAAGATTTCAGCGAGCTATTCAGTGACAAGATCAAAATGAGAGCTTCAAGAACGAAAAGGATGTGTTATTCATCAAACTGTCTGGCATTTGTATAGACCCACAGAATTCTAATTCCACCATACAAACTACTCAAAATAAAACAACTCACGTGAATGAGCACAATGCTCTTTTACGGCCTCCATAAACTCCATTCATTGGGGCACGCAAGCCGTCTATTGGCAGAAACTCTCACCCCGCACCTGAATCGCTGGAAAACAGATACACATGTTTAGCCCAAACAAGAGTTACGAGCTAGATATATTTGGGATAGAACGGAACGAAGCCACTGACAACTAAAAGACTCCGTACCTCAAGGCTAGGAGTGAGAAATCGAGCTAATACATTTTATCGCACTCGAGGGAAATAATAGATTAAGGAAAAGTATAATTTTATTCACAATATTAAATGCTTTTCTCATCGACAGAGTCTATACTTGGAGTTACATTTTCGGTGGCTTCACGTGTGTGTTCCGAAATTACTGCACGATATTTATAAGCTGGCTGATCTCAAATAGAAAACAGTGGCTATTCCGGTGAGCTGCCTCGCCTACTAAGAAGTCAAAAAATAACCAACAAATCGATTCTCTGCCCGACAAACAAAAAGTCAGTTCCGGAAATGGCTCTTGTTGTTAAAGAAAGTTTCATACACCCCTCCTGTACACGATTTCTTTTTTTTTCATTGTTTATAACAAGAAGCATTGTTTTCAAAATTTTCAATAACAATTAATTTCCAGTACATTTAAATAAATAAACATGCACAAATGTGAGTTTAATGTGAGTAACCCAATTTTTTACCCAGGACAATTGTACGCGCGATTGTTCCGGAGCAAAAAATACTTTGGCAAATTAATAATTTGTAAATGTTGATGCACCAAATTGCACCCTCGTGGTGGCTGGTCGCTGGTGACCCCCGCCCGATACCCACCCGAGCCATTCATCGGCACTGCGAGGGGTTCGAAATTACATTGGGCAATAAAATCACCCTCTCTCTTCATTAAATTTATTTTATTTATTATCGGGAAATTATTAATTATTATTCCGATTGTGAATTTATCCCCGTGTGCAGTGCAGCACTTCTCGCAGTTCCGTCTGTAGGGCACTGGGCTCGGGAAGTGCAGTCAAATGAGAGGCTATTGTTTTATTTCTTTTCCAATTGTATGCATGTTACTTTGTGGGGGTATCAACCCAGGCAGTGCAGTAGATCGTATTATGACAATGGTGGACTTGCGGTGTCGAACAGGTTTACAAATTACAATTTATTTTAATTAATGGCGATTGTAGCAGCAGATGGTGTCAGTAATCGGTGGTGAATGTTTCATGTCGATATGTTTTAATGAGGCCGCATGGCGTGGTCGGTAAAAGCGTCGGGCGTCCTTCTGTGGAGATCAAGGGTTCGATTCCCAATATACGGTGAAAGGTATTTTCTAGTGGAAAATTCATTCAAAAACTGCCTTGGAGCCACGGTTGAATAATTTGGAATGCCAAATAAAACCCTCAATTACAAACTGTGGGAATGTTAAAAATAAACACTAATTTGAGCGAATGGCAAAGCTCCGTACCATGTATAAAGTCAAACAGAAGGAGAAGATGATTTATTTGGAATAATGAACAATTGGCATCCATTACGAGTTATTGGTGGTACATGCTGTGGTACAAAAAAAAGTGCAATCCAAGAGTATCATTTCCACATACTTTTTAGCGCAGACCTACGTTTCTCTTTTCCATACAGGGTTTTTCAAAAGTCTAGAGAATGAGTGTTTTTCGTCAACAGATTGATAGAATGACTTCATATCAGTACCATTCGATAGGAAATGATTACCACGTTTTTATATAGAAAGTTGAAGTGTTGCATTCTCCGTTAGCCAAATCTTAGCTTATGATTGCCTTCTGGTAAACAATCTAATATGCCAAAGGTGTGTTGCGACCAATCTCCGGCCCTCGCAAGTTACTACCTTACGCCACCACTTAAAAATTTGTATGTAAAGATTACAGATTTTTATGATTTTTGGCAATTGCCCACTCAAAAACCTCAAATTAAAAAAAATTTGCATGAGCATGAGCATGATTGGCCGCCCGAGGTTGCTACTCCGTTGTTGCCAGATCAGCTGTTATTACACAGAGAACCAACAGATGATTCTTGGGACTAACATCCACCTTCAATGTGTAAAAACTGGTGATCCCAAACTAAGGCAATACCGGCGCCGGCTCCGTACGAAGGCAGGTCAAGTAAGGAAAGGGTAGAAACATGTTGACGTGATACTCGCTTTACTGGAAGCCGCGGAATCCACTGCACTCCCACGAGAAATCACTGGGATTTTGGATAACAGGATTGGGTAGCAGCAGGGTTCGTTTTGGTCAACGATAAGCTGTCAAGTGAAATATTTGAATATTAGTACCGAATTCCGATTTGAACCGATTCAAACGAACAGTAAGGATGCGTTTTTCATTGGGAAAACAAAGTGATTTTAAATAATGCTGAAAAGCTGATTATGACCGATTTAAACCAACAGTAAGGATGCCATTGGGGCCACTCACAAAATATGATATGATATGATGTTTACAATGCTGGAAAGCCGATTTGGACCGATTAAACCAACAGCAAAGATGCTATTGGGGTCACTCACAGAGTGTGATAGTGGTATTTCATTAGTGGAATTTCATTCATCACAGAGTGTGATAGTGGTATTTCAAACAAGGCAATTCATCTCAATGCCTCAGAGCCAACTTGGACCGATCTACACCAACAGTACGGATGTCGTTGGAGTCACTTACAAAATGGGACAGTGGTTTATTTGTTCCAAGATAGGGTGGCCCGACGAGCATTGCGAACGAATAATTTGGATCACAATTAAATATGTACCTCTCCATCGACCCGTCTTACCCGGCGAACCACGACTTCTCATGCTCACTCGATCACTCGCGCGACGGCAACGCAATGGCGACGCAATAGGCAACCAAAACAATAGACATAGACGTCCGATAAAAATAAAAAAACGGAGCAACGCATCAACACAACCGATTCAACCGATTTAACTGATCGTCTGCGCAAACCTATTAAAAAAGGACATATAGATACAATGGGTAAGAATTACCTGTCCTGCTCCACGGCCTTGAGAGCACTTACTACCTCACGAGCCACCTCTACCCAACTCCACAGACGTCCGTCAAGCCTCTGTTACACCAATTCATCTCCATGCCCAACCGAAGCACCACTACTTTAAAAGAAATTGATAAATAGAGATATTAGGTATTGTCTTCAAAATTTGGTAGAAATAAATTATTTGTTGCCTGAAAAGAAACAAAATTAAGAAGCAAGATATAAGTAGAATTCCTGTAGTCCCCCGGATGTTCGAAGAGCATAGCCTTTTCTATGAAAAGATTGTTGCGAGTTATCGATGGTTGATTACAACTATGTAACTATAAATTAGAATAAAAATTAGTAATCTCCATTTAATTCCAACTACCTTTGCTTATCTTCGACAGATACGCGTATTTCGTCTACAATGTGCAGACTTCTTCAGTGTCTCGTACTAATAACCAGTCGAGTTATTAGTACGAGACACTGAAGAAGTCTGCACATTGTAGACGAAATACGCGTATCTGTCGAAGATAAGCAAAGGTAGTTGGAATTAAATGGAGATTACTAATTTTTCTTCTAATTTATAGTTACAAGTATTCCACTAAACAGTTCAAACCCTCTAGGATACATACAACTATGTGTTAGGCACCATTGGCTGAACTGAGCATTAAATGAGGATAGTGAGAACATTTTATTGAATAAACGACTACAATACTCAGTTGTTTATTAAGCTGAAGCTCATTCGAGCTATATCTGATGAACTTAGTCGATGAATCAACCCTCTCAGATTTATCGCTAACAAATTATGACAATTAAGAGACAATGTATTTCACACATCAAAGCTGCCTTTTGAACAGCTACTCTGTTAACTTTTTACTCTTGACTAATTTTGTATCTTGACGATGTTATTACACCGGATATTTTGTATGGTTTATTGTTAAATGTTTTATATTTGTCATGGGGCACAAACAAACTATATTTTTCGCCTCGATGATGATGATGGATTTAAAGTTTTTATTTTGTTATTGTAATTTAAAGTAGTCTTCATTTTTTGTGTAGTCTTCAAAAGTTTGAGCCTCGCGCGCGGTATACAGGTATAAAGGACTTCTTTTTGAATTTACAAAAAAAATATTGGCCTTTGATGCTTGAGAAGATTTATTTATTTATTTATTTATTTAATCAATTTAGTTCATCGGACTTATTGTCTACATGACACAAACTTAAAACTAAATAAAACGGGCATTACAAACACGAGCCAAAAAGTGAGCTGAAGATTCGCCAAATTCAAACAATTCTTCGAAAGTCGTAAACGCTCGCATCATAGCTGTTAGAGGTTCGTTGTTTCCAAACGCTGATGCCATGAAATAGTAGTGGGTTGTCTGGCTGATTGTCGGGGAATTCTTTGTCAGTTCTGTTGTGGTTGAAAGTAAAAGTTTGACTAGGGCCGGTCCAGGATTTTTTCGGTTTGGAAATTTTCTTGATTTCCCGTTTGGTCAGCCTTGGTCAGCCCAAAACTAAGGTGGCGGTTCCATTCGTGTTGAAACCTCACTCTGTAGCGGGCAAGATCGGATATTGGTTTGTATTTTGATAATGTCCTTATATAGAATTCTGTGATTTGAATTGTAATAGAATTTTCTGATCACTGGGTTTATTTGCGAACATTTGTGGTTGACATCAATAGCTTTTCACAATTATATCGCTGTAAAGCAAATGAACAGTTTTGGAAGAAGTCTGGTTGAATTGTTTTTAAATAAATTATCTAATAGATAAATCGTCTAGCTCAAACCTTTGTAGGGGTAAGTGGCGGGACCATCATCATCATCAACAAATTTACAAGCTAACCACTGCATGCTAGTTTGTAATTTGAAAAGTGTCCAGACCATGGATAAAAAGTCCGTGTACCGATGAATCACGGCATCCGAGCTTTGGGTTTGGAAATGTGTGTTGCTTAACAAATCGTCAAACAAATGTGCAAAAGCACGTCGGCCAATATTTAGCGTCAAC
Source organism: Aedes japonicus (assembly GCA_034211315.2). NCBI lineage: Eukaryota > Metazoa > Arthropoda > Insecta > Diptera > Culicidae > Aedes > Aedes japonicus. The sequence continues at coordinate 63,511 of JASCZW010002046.1, read as the reverse complement.
CAGCGGGTACGTGTGCTCTACTCCAAGTTTCCCTTCTTTCAAACTCATTTTCAGTTCAATTTACCCATTGAGTTGGACACATTACAATAGAAAATATTGTGATGGAACACGGACGTTAGGTTACTAGATTTATAAAAAATTCTCCATAACCCATTCAGGATTTTATCTGAAAAATCCAAATTTGGCCAACACCCACCTACCTCAAATTAAAAAAAAAAAATGAGTACATTTTATGATACAAAATTTTTTACTCCTAGTGTGTTGCTTTAAAACCATTAGCATGAGCATGAGCATGCTTGACCGCCCGAGGTTGCTAATTCGTTATTGGCAGATCAGCTGTTATAAGACAGAGAACTAAAAGATGATGCTTGGGACTAGCATACATCCTCAATGTGTAAAAATTGGGGATCTCAAATTAAGGCAATACCGGCACTAGCCTCGCCCGAATGCAGGTCAAGTTGGAATGGGTGATGCTCGTGTTGGAAGCCGAGAACACCTCACTCACGAGAAATCACTGGGATGTTGTATAAAATGGTTAGGTTGGCAGCGGGATCCGTTTTGGTAAACAGAGTACTGAATTTCCCGATTTATTCTCTGTACAAAGTGCATATTAAAGCTATTCAAATTTTGGAACCAATTTAAAACAACAGTAGGGATGCTGTTGGAGCCACTCACAAGTGTGAATATTTTATTTCAAATGTATTTTAAAACATCGAGTTTGAGGACCGATTTGAACCAACAGTAGGGATGCCGTTGGAGCATTTCACAAGTGTGGGTGGTTAACAGAAAAAGACCATATGCTACACAGCAGTAACACATCTACACTACCAGGAATCACCCTCAGTACAACCTTGAAGTAGTTAACATTTCTATATGATTATTTTTCGTTGTAAAAACAATAATTATATGCAACTTATTATAAGATGTATAGTTGCATCTATTCAGCTCAACCATTAGTCGCTGAATGTATAATATAATAATGATATGCAGCTATTTGCCTCTTCCGCCTTGGTTCTAGATGACTGAAATTCTGAAATAGCAAAAATTCCAACGTGATATAATGAAATAAAGTTGATCACCCGGCAGCCCAGCAACATAGTTAAGAAAATTTAAGCAAACAACAAGGAGAAATGAATTTCATATGGGTATGAGCACTGCCCAAATAACGGAAACTTAATAAATATAAAATAAAAACATAAAAAAAACAGGAAATTCGACAGGAAACTCCTGTTTCCCGCTCGTAGGACCATAAACAATGTTAGTTTTTAAATTATTTGTTTGGATGAGGAAAAAATTTTTTTTTTGTAGAATTTGTCGTAAATGATCCTTTCTAAAAAAACGTAAACCACCCAGGCTGCACTACCAGCTAAGTACACAACCCTTAGCTGGCCGTCTTTGTATACTCTTAACCCGTGGAAGCATCAGGTAGGAACTTGTGTCGACCAGAGATATGTTGCGGGGACGCACTCTCCATCCCAGCTGTCGACTCACCATTTAGCAGGACATCGACTGGTCTGTTACTGAACAGAAAAATTAGGCATTTGAAAACAAAATTGATCGCTTCAACTATCACAAACAGAACCTCAATCCCTTCTAGAAAGCAACTATGACATTAAAAAAAAACCTTCCTACACTCCTACACCTGAGATCTCCAATCCAGATTCCCGAGACAAATGGCCAATCATAACATCACCAAACAAATTTATTCAAAGATCGGCTTAGATCGCATGCCAGTCTCATCTGAAAACAGCAGCTGAAATTCAAAAGTGAAATCCACATGTTCATGCTGAAATGCTCAAAAACAAACTGAGCTCCTTTACCTGATATACATGCTCCCAAGCTAAATGGCTTCGGAATGCAAAGACGCGCTGAAACCATCAACCAAACGAGCATGGAAAATAAACAACATGACTAAATCGCACCCTCTCACGCAGCTCCTGTTAAATTGAAAACACTGCCCAGGCTACGCCAACCAGCGTCTTCATGTTTCAGTCGGCAGACCACCGTGATTATATGACTCATGAAGGCGGAGGACCGGAGATAAGCCGCACTCTGCTTCCCGGCTGTCAACTCAACATTTCAAGCCCTCAAAAAATTTATGTGCGATTAAATGAATTTTCCCCACTGCACAACATTCGCTACGAGGGCCTAAAACTATTCTGATGTCAGAAATATAAGAAATACTTAGCTTAATTTCGTTTGATCCAGTACCCGATCCAGAAAAAGTCCGAATAGCAACCAGCAACAAACAACACCCATCACCACCAGCTGAAAACTGCACCTGTAACGATTTCATCACGCTACCACGACCGCTGCTCTACTCGCGATGCTTTTTCAGGTTTGATTCAAAACAAGAAGAAATGAAGTCATCGGACTTCTGTTTCTTGCAGGTTTTCACCAACAGAGAGGCTAAAGATAACAAATTCACTATACACTTATAAAATCAAATATAAAATTGAAAATAGAACGGGATGAAATGACATGCACACTACCAAAATCTCGTGTAAATTTCTGTCCCTGAGACCGACACATGCAAGCGTCCTTTAGCGCATAAGAATGTGTTGAAAGAGATGAGAAAATAAATTCAACCGAACATATCTTTTGTCAAATTGCGTATATGTCAGTTTCATGAGACATAATTTCACACAAAATCTTTCTTTACGTCCCCCAACTATTACGATCCCCGACTTTACGTTCCACGACTATTTACAAACATAGATTAGGTCTCGTGTAAAATTCATAATTTCTAAGTGTGTGGGTCACGAGGCAAAAATGTTCACGTCTTACTTTGCGCACCATGAAGCAAAAGAAAACAATTGACACTGACACTACAGTGACGGATGGCAATCTGAAAGTTAGTTTGTGTGTGTCCCAAAGTGATATCTCCATACATTTTTTGAGATATTGTTTTCTTGAGATGTTCTTTCTGACGTAGAGACTGCACACTACCAAAATGTCATGTAATTTTCTGTCCCCTGAGACCGACACATGCAAGCGTCCTTTAGCACAAAAGAATAAGTTGAAAGAGACGAGAAAATAAATTCAATCAAACACATGTTTCGTCGATTTGCGTATGTGTCAGTTTCAGGAGACATAATTTTACACGAAATCTTCCTCTACGTCCTCCGACTTTTTACAAACATGAATTACGTCTCGTGTAAAATTCATAATTTTTAAGTGTGTGTATTCTTCAGGAGTTTGTAGGCATTCTACCAGCAATTACTGAATTGTGAAGTTTTGTGGAGGACACCTGACACTTTTACACAAAAACTATTATGTAATTCCTGAAGTAGTTCTTGGAGAAAATAAGATTAGTTGGAGAAATCTAAGAATATTTTTTGCGCGAATTTCATAATCTCATATATTTAATTACTAAACTTCTTAAACTTTAAAAATTCTGCTAGGGGTTTATGTGGAATTATTTTTCAAATTTTGCCTAGGATGTCTGCAAGCATTCTTAAATAAAGTTCTTCATAAATTTTTCAATAATTTTTGTAAAATATTCCGCTGAAGAAATATTTGTTTTAACGTGCCTCAAGAGGTTGCTCAACAAATTTCGACAGAATTTCGTGTACGAAGTTCTACAAAAATGCTTTCTTCCAATTTAGAATTATTTTCATCCATTTACGAAGAGTTATTTTGGGAAGTTAGAATGTTCTCGATAGTTATTTTTGCTATTCGAAGCTTAGTTATTTTGAACGTGATTTTTTGTCATAATTAATATAATCTTGCAGTGCGGAAATCTATATACATGTATAGTTCAAGATCGATGGCACCGAAAAGTCTTTTGGGCTATGGCTGTCAGTCTGTCTGATGACTGTCCTTATTTGATAATTGTCAAATGCACTGGCTCTTTGTGCTATCTACAATCCTTCACTTCTTGAGCTACGTATTGCTCCTTATTAACAAAGCAAACCGTATGTTCCAGTCAGAATTTCCGGAATTCCCGAATATTTGCAATTTGCAATTTACAAGCTGAAGTCTTGCTTGCTAATGGTTTTCATTGCACATATGTGTGGATTACTGAGTTTCTGATTTCAAAAAACATTTTCGTTAGAAGTCCGTCTAGCGATTGTCTAGCGATCCTTAGAGCGATTGTTGTCTAGTGGGATCAATAGTGGGATGGGCCTTGGTTTATTTTTTGATATTTTTGTCCATTTCCACAACGGCTTTGCACAATCTGGGAGAAAGTGGATCTTGTCGGAAAAATTGTTATTTCTGGCCTTAACAAATTTTGTCGTCCGATTGCAATGACTTTTTCAAGTAGGCAGACCAGTTCGCTGGAACTGCCTTCTGGTGGCGTTGCGCAATTGTCTCCGTTCTTTAGTGGGCTTATCTTCCAGGTCCTCCAGTAGAATGATGCCGTTTCGATTGCGTCGGGTATTCCCCCCAGATTTCTTGTTTGGCATTCAGGTCTTCGGCGATGATAAACTGCCCCCGTCTCCGAATTAGTTTGCGAATGTCGATCAGTAGGACCGTGTTTGTTCCATTAGCGGTGCTGCCTTGCTTAGGACAATAGCCGCGATGACGGTGATAGGGCCAACGGCAGTTTCGACCTCGATTCCGATGACTTCGATTGACTGTAGCTGAAAACTCGAAAGCACGTGGCAGATGATGTTGTTGTGCAGGGTGATCGCAACTCCTCCTCCATCAGAGCCGCAACGATCAAGTCGCACAAACCGGCAGCCTGGGATGGAGACACTATATTCAGGCTTGAGGTGCGTCTCCGTGATGATGGTGGGGTCCATGTCGTTTCTGTTGAGGAAGTCACCTAGCTTGATCATTTTGTTCCGGATGGAACAAGCATTCCAATTAACGATGCTGATGGTGCGTTTACGGTCCATGTTTGAACAGGAACTTCATCGTGACGGATGTGGCGGCATTCAGTTGTTCTTCCTTCGAGCCGCAGGAACGTAGTAGTTGGTAGAGTTCTTGAACGAACTCGACCATTTGCTTCGAGTCGTAGAGCTGTCCATCATTTGCGTGGTGGTTGCGTGGAGGTACTGCAACCCGGGTTGCACCAATCTGAAGGAGGAGAAGGCGAGGGGGTGGCGGCGGCTGCCGCGTCTCATTGCCCTACGGAGGCCGATGGCTGGTTGGCGATGATTCAATTACAACGGTGGTAGATTTGGCACTTGGTACCGGAGCGTTGGGAAATTTTTCCTCGTCCATCTGATGGGGAGCACGACGACCAGGTCGGGACTTGATGGACGCCAGCTTGCGGATCACCCGAAACTCCGCACGTTTGGGACAAGTCCGATTGCTGCCTTCATGATTATCGCCACAATTGGCGCACTTTCGAGGGGCACCTTCGTCCATCGGTGCACAATCCTTGGTGGCGTATGCTCCGGCACACTTGCCACACCGAGATTTGATGTGGCAGTTTCGGATCCCGTGGTCCAACACATGGCAGTTGCCACTTAGTCACTCCGTGCTGTCTCGGGCGATACCGGCCCCACTCAACAATGAAGTCACGGTCCCTCTTAGCCGTTTTTAGGATAATTTTTGATAATTGAATTGATACGCGAGAAAATTTACAACTGTTGATAGAAACATCTATCAAGCATTTACTAAGTTATAAGCGTTCAATTGTAATAATATTTCGTTACCGTCTTATAATTTTAGATTTTCAATGGACACCCTACTCTTGGCGTAAGACTTAGTCTACGTCAAGAAACACTCAATCCAATCGAAATGTAAAAAGATCCATTGACAACTATAAGTACAAGAGTGACTTGTAAGATTTAAACTTTATTCTGACCGATTTAACTTGGATATCCTGCATAAATTTCTATTCTCTAGCACTGAATTATTAGTATTTTCAAACTATCGCACACATCTTGAAATATCAACATATTTTGTTGACGCCAAGACGATAATCATCGGCGAATAAAATGCAATGGCATTAAACACAAATCAAATTACACATAATACGCGAAGTAAGCTGAAACATCAACTCAATCATGTTTGCACATTGCACCATTATGCGAGATAACAGAACTACATTAAGTTTTCATTCACGCAATTTGTAATGGCTGATAAGCACTCGACAAGAAATTGTGGCAGGTCATTACCAGCTTCTTGCCAGCTCCCAATCTTTCTTCTAAGCCACGATAACTTAATTTGATTGATCTTTCAGTTATTTCCAAAAAAAAACTCTATTATCGAAATACATCAACGGGAAATGTATACACTTGTAATTTCAGAGTCAGACAAACCGTTTTCATTGGTAAACTGAGATTAGATAACCTTATTGAATTGGACACCTTAATCATCACGATAAAGGTTCTATAAAAACCTCTCCAGTGGAGGAACGACTTCTAGTCAGTGGTTATAGTCGGCTTGGCTATGGGCATTAAAATCGTATTGTTGGCTACGGCCTTGCTAGCTACTTCGGCAGTCGCACTGACCGAGAAGGCTCGCTACGACTTCTACCGTTTGTATCGCACCAAAATCGAAACGCTTGAACACCTGGAGGTACTGCAAGCTATCGAACAGCTCGGCGATGGCTACAGCTTCTGGAGTGAACCAGTGCATTTGGATACCGAGGTGGATCTGGTCGTTCCTCCGCACAAGTTTGCAGAGTTCGGAGAGCTGGTCGAACGGTATGGGTTGAGTGTGGATTTGAGTGTATCAAATCTGCAGGAGCTGTTTGAGCACGAGAGTAGCCGAAAAACGCGGGAAGCGTTCGGGTGGAATTCGTACTACACGTTAGAGGAAATCTACGCCTGGATGGATGGGTTGGTGGAGCAGTACCCGAATGTGTTGACAGCGATTGTAGGAGGGCATTCGCACGAGGGTCGTGAAATCCGAGGTGTGAAAGTGTCATACAAGGAGGGAAATCCGGGAGTGTTTATGGAGGGTACGATCCATGCCCGGGAATGGATTAGCGGGGCAACGTTGACTTGGATCTTGAATCAATTGCTCAGCTCGGGTGACGCAAAGGTGCGACATATTGCAGAAAACTACGATTGGTACTTCTTCCCGATTACCAATCCGGATGGGTATGTGTACACGCACACGACCAACCGACAGTGGAGGAAGACCCGCAAACCACACAGTATTTTATGCGTTGGAGCTGATCCAAACCGGAACTGGGGATACAACTTTATGCGTGAGTAGCGGTGTTGGAAGGTTGATCACGATGGACCTTGCTTCAAGTATTAAATTTCATTGCAGAGGGAGGAGCTTCGAGTGTACCCTGCTCGGATACTTTTGCGGGACCATCGGCATTTTCGGAAGACGAAACTCGCACTCTGTCGGAATATTACACTTCGGTGCAAGCAAAGATTAGCACGTACCTTTCGTTCCACGCCTATTCTCAGCTGTTACTTCTACCCTATGGACATACTACGGAGCCCATGGATAACTACCACGAAATGGTTAGCTATACGAACATAGTTTTAAGATTTGTTATTATTGAAATCATCAATTCTAGATGGAAGTCGGTACCAAGGCCATTGAAAAACTAAAGGAGCGCTACGGCACGGAGTACAAGATTGGAAACATTGCAGAAGCGATCTGTGAGTTCTTGAGGGTTATCTCTCGTCGATTCAACAAAATAAAACAATTTCATTTGCAGACATAGCGTCTGGTGGCAGCATTGATTGGATCAAGGGCGTCTACAAGACGCCTATGGTGTTCTGCTATGAGCTGCGAGATACCGGACGGTATGGTTTTGTACTCCCACCGGAACAAATCATCCCCAACTCGGAGGAAACGTTGGACTCGATCATAGTGATTCTGGAAGAAGGCGAAAACCGAGGACTGCACAAGTTGTAATCGTTGAATATTTCAAGATCTGATGGCTCCACTACCGAGTGCTATGTATACAATACTTTTATTAAATACAAGCAATCCGATGACGTACTGTATTTGGTAGCGATAAGATAACGGTTCCATTCAAATCGCACGTCATTGCTCGGAAGCATTGTAAATCAATGCTTTACAACTGGTAATTCTGCTTTCAAATTGAAACCGTTATCTTGTTCCATCCAGATTAAATTATTTCACTCATACAGTAGACTTCATTGATTGCAAATGAACTCAAATTCAAATGCTAAATCGATAATTGATATCGAATGACAAATCAGCAGCGAGAGGCGATCCGATTCCTCACCCTCGTTAGAAGCCTTCTGATGTAAATCAGAGTCAACGAGGGAGAGTAATTGAATTTATGACACTCTCTCCGATATCACAATGCTGTCCTTCGTCACCTAAACTTAGAAATCCGCATCATATCTGCTGATTCATAAACCGTTAGAAGGAACTCACAGCCCATGGAGATCCGCCTTCCGGCGGTTGGACGCGAAAGGTTTTCGTTTCTAAATTCTTGTACTAAAACGAGTGCGAATGGGAGAGAGAGTGAATGTGTTCGTCTAAATGATTTCTGGGCAAAGGCAAACAAAAACTAGGTGAAAGCTTTTCCCGTTAGCTTTGCGCATGTTCCCCACCGTTTCGCGGCATCCACATGGAAAAGCTGCAACAAGCAAAAGTGCTATGTACTAGGAATAGCTGGTTCTGTTGGTTGGGAAATCTCCGCCTTTTGAATATTTTATGTACTCGGTGAGCTCGGGTGAGCGGGAGAGACATAGCGAAAGAACGAGAGCCAACTGTCCAGATTGGACAATGACGGAGGAAGATGAAAGTTTGGGAAAATAAGTTTACTTATTTTAGATGGAATTTTTAAAATGGATTTCGACAGAAACAAAAACTCCATTCATGTACGTTTGACCTGCTGCTTTAAGGGCTCAGAAACATGTGCTTGTTATTATAATATTCTGTGGGAAACTCAGAGTTGAGAGCTACATTCTTATAATTTAGTATGATACTGTTTTAGGAAATGTGATTCAATGAAACATTTTGAAAACATTTATGACTTGGCAATGGTTTTGTAACTGGAATCAAATATCATACTTTTTGTGACGATTAAAAAAGTTTATGCGGAATTATACAGAACGGGATATGTCATAGGCTTAGCATGTCTACACAGAATTAAAAGCGTTTCTGAAAATGAAACAGGATCGTAAACTAGTTCACGTTTTCAGGATTCATGACTGCAGTTCACGGATTTGGGCACGGATTTCCGAAACGGATTTTGAAATGCCAAGGAAAATTCTATTATTTACTCTTAGGAATCATTTAGGGGCACTGAATAGAGTCATGGTTACATGGGCTGCAGTTGAGCCAGTTTTTGGTTAAGGGCGGTACCGTGGGGCAGTGCTGCAGTAGCCTGAAAACTGAGATACGGACCGGTCAATGACACAATGTTAATTTTCGAAAACTTTCCTTCAGTGTAGATTTTAAATAATTTCATGGATCGCTGAAACGTTTCACTTATATTACAGTTGAAACTCCACTTTATTTCGTGATACAACATGTTTACATTCTTGTTACATTCAGTAAAATGGCGTCGAATCAAGGGGAAGTGCGCAAACACATTTTGTACGAACGGCAGCAAAGTCCGAATTCAACGGTACTCGAATCGGAAAGTATGCTCTCGACAAAGGGAGCCATTATTGAGAGAAATCCCAAACTTTCTGTGCAAAATTTAGCTTGCAAAGTTGGGAAGTCAAAATCATACGTACAAAACAAGAAGCAGAGGCAAGGATTGAAGGCGTGCAAAGTGAAAAAGTTGCCTAACCGTGTTGACAAGCAAAACTTCACTGTAAAACATCGTGCTAAGGAGCTCTACACCAATTTTTTACAAACATTTTCTTGTATCATGATAGACGACTTAACATACGTACTGGAAGACTTATAATAGCTTCTGGGTCAAATTTATTATATCGCAATGCAAAGGTACACCGTTGCCGACCATTTCCGGAAAAAGAAGATGTCCAAATTCTAGAAGAATTATTTGATTTGGCAGGCCATATGTAGTTGTGGTCGAAAATCTAAAAGTTTCGTCTCTACCGGCACTATCATAAAGGATGTGTACAAGGAAGAATGTCTGCAAAAGCGGTTGCTACCGATTATCAGAAGCCACGACTCACCAGTCTGTTTTGGTCTAATTTGGCTTCATGTCACTAGGCGAAATCCATCCTGGAATGGTATAAAGTACAAGCGGTCAAATATGTGCCAAAATCAGCCAATCCACCCCGACTGTCCAGAACTTCGCCCAATAGAGAAATACTGGGCTCTGGTTAAGCGGAAATTCTTCGTAACTAAAAAGAAAGCAAATGGTACAGATTAATAATCTCCCCTACGTAGGTATTTTTAGGCTATTATACGCACACACAGTCATTGAATCACCTTAACGTTGATACTTTGATCATTGAAACCGCTCACTGACTCAGAGGGAAAAAAAAGAGAAGATAAAATTTAATGTGAAGAGAGACACCACAATGTAGAGAGAGTGGAAGAGATAAACTGAATTGTTGAGCAAAGCGGCACGGTCGTCACTACACCCGATAAAAGTTACCCTAGGGACACGGCACACACACTGAGTAGGAGCGAGTTAGCTGTCAACTCGACAAGCGATGAATTGTGAGAAGAATGTCTAGGGCAGTGATGTAGCAAAACTAAAACAATAGATAAGTGGTAAGGAGAAGAAGTCTATTGTAGTTTGATTGATTGCTACTTAAAATATAAATTTACGACTAAATACCTAGGAATCTAGTTATATCCTATTAAAAGTTATAATATATACACTGTAAGTAAAATCATGCATTTTCAACTAGTTAAAATTATCCTAAACTTGCCTTTAAATATAGGATACAGAAATCTCGGCCAGAGTTGCCGACGAGAAGTAGTTTAGGTGAATAGGGTCACCAGAATTGTAAGTTATTAAGTTGTTATCAATTACATTAAATTTATATAAACTTTTTCCATTAGTTTTAGAGCATTACAGCTAGAAATAAAGCAACCGAATTGTTAAAAAAAACGGTGTTACCCTAATTCTACTTCGACTCGTCAACAGAATATTTTTCATAACCATGGCAACGTTGTCCGAATGAACTGTCCCAAAGTTTTCGCCTTCATTGTTTACAGTTCGTTTTGTTTCCTTGCCGTTGAAATTATGTTTGAATGAAATTTTCTACTACTCTTTATAATGGAGTTTGAGAATAGTGTAAGTAAAAATGTGCCAGAGTCATCAGTGTTGCGTTACTTTCTTTGAGAAATTGAAAATCGATGAACAACTAAGTGTATTAAGTGTTCCAAGGTCATAAAATAGCATGTCAGCTATCGACCTCTGGAAAACACCTGGCCGGTTCCTTACGATCAGTGGGGATATTGTATCCCTCATACTGCCCTAATAGGCATCTGGAGTTTAAAATGGAATTGAATTGATGGATTTTTTAACGTAGGACTACGTTTTTCTTTTCTATACCGGGTGCCGTTTCAAAATTTTGAAAAATGAGAGCGTTACGCAAAAGTGAAAGGTTTTTGAACGCATATAACTCTCGTTCGACTAAACAGAATGAGTTCAATCATACACCATTTGATCAAAAAGACTCACAAATTTTTCGCATTGAAATTTGAATGAAGTTCAATTAGTATAAGTACTTCAATTTGTCATTTGAAAATGACCTTCTTTTGCTCCCATACAAATTTGCATATCAACAGGTTGAATAATGTGTTTTCCCTAGCAAGGTCATAGGAAACGAGTAACAAATGTCTTCTTCTTCTTCTTCTTCAAAATAACTTTTCCCCGTCTCACAAAAAATTCGGAACGCACAAGGCTATTGGTCGAAAATGATATCATATTTGCGCTACGCTCTGATTGGTTCATACTGCCACAGTAACATGTGGGAACGACCGAAGGAAGACCAACAATCAGTTCTCGCTGTGCATCCGTATGCGACAGACGTGTTTGGCGAGCACGTTGTAGAAAACGCCGCCCGTGAAAACAAGAGGACCAGATTCATCCCACGTCACCTGCAGATGGCTAGCCACAACGATGAGGAGCTGAACGAAAAAAGAAAGCCCAAGGGGCATCGCAAACTATTTCTCCCCCGTCAACTAAATCCGTCCTTTTCAGGACGACCAGCTTACTAACTAAAGATTTGGTTGAAGTTTTCTCTTGTGCTGTTTGTAATTCAGTTACTGCGTCACGGCTGAACATAGCATTAATTAAATGCCGCGTCCCAGAGTGTATCACAAAAAAAACACCGAGTGGTAATTTATCTGACAACTTCCATGTTAAAGTATAGGACGAACATTTTAAAATGTTTCTCAAAAATTCAAATGAAATTCTTATTGAAACCGGTTTGTTGTATAATGGAAGAAAAACCCAGAACTGTACAATCCCCTATTGTACAGTTCTGGATTTTTTTCCATCATACAACAAACCGCTTTCAATTAGAATTCTATTATTTTTAGTTTATTTTTATTTTATTTTTGCTGAAAATGTCTTTATTGAGTAGATTTGGAATTTTCTTCCATCATACAACAAACCACTTCTAATTAGAATTTCATTTGAATTAATTAGAAGCACTTTAAATGTTTGTCCTATAATTTAACATGGGAGCTGTCAGATTTATCACCACTCGGTGTCTTCTTCTTTTTACCCTTCTTACATCAATAGAAGGGTATTAAGATCGCTTGAAAACTCGACTTTTTATCCGAGGCCCACAGGGCCGAGTGTCATATACCATTCGACTCAACTCGACGAACTGAGCACATGCCTGTGTGTATGTGTGTGTGTGTGTGTGTGTGTGTGTGTGTGTGTGTGTGTGTGTGTGTGTGTGTGTGTGTGTGTGTGTGTATGTGTGTGTGTGTGTGTGCGTTACAAATAATGTCACATCGGTTTCTCAGCCATCTGAGGACCCGGTTTCAGTTTTGTTGACGGCAACATGCGAAGCTTACTATACATTCCCATAGAACGCTCATTGATTTTTTGTTCATTCGGTACGATTTCGTTACGATAGATTTATGAACGAAACAGTACTTGAAGGCCTATTATAATAGTAATCAAACAGTTTAGTCTTCGATTACATACTGAGCTATTTGTGTACCGATTTTAGTTATGTTGGTGCCAAATCAAAGCTATGATATCTTCAAATAACTGGTCACGATTTCATTATGATTGGATAATCCTTCATGGAGATATGACCAAAACAATACCTGAGAGCACATAATTGTGAGATGACAATATACTCGTTGCAGTGCAAAACCGAACAAGACCAATCACACCAATCGATGCCACTTGCATTCTATTGTGTCGCATCTGGAGCGTTGTATAGCACATACAGCGGACTAGCCACACTATGCGACTGTATAGAATTAGAGCAGCATCGATTAGCTCGAGTGGTCTGGTTTTGAACTGCAACGCGTATATACGAAAATGCTCCATTTACTATAACTACATAATTTTCAACGAACATGCACTTATTAAGCATCGTGAATCCATATCAATAATAAAAATTGACGTTTAGGATTGTCTTATAATTTATTCTATGGACTGATTATATGAAATTTCTAATATTTATGTAATTTCCTCTTTTATATAATTAACATAAACAGGTCGTTAAAGACTATTTATGGCAAAATATTTTAATCACATCGATGAACACTACGTTCACGATTGACAAATAGTTCATTTTATAAACTGTATGTATGACATATAGAATATTCCTGGATCTTCCTGGAATTTCTGATGAAAATATGTATCCAGTACAATATTGGCCACATTTGAGTTCGTAATTATGATGAAATGTAAGAAGGGTTCAGTTTCACCATCGGTGGATTAATGCGGGTTTTCAACCTGGATTCGTCAGTTCTAGAAGGGATAATTCGAGCCGAACTGCGACACGCCAGAGACTGACCATGTGGTTATGTTCGTCATAGTTCCTAGTTGTGCATACCGGATTAGTTGCTGTCAGTGGCAAGCAGATTAGGCTTATTTCTGTTAAGAAAATTATCCGTCTAGCGTGCACTAACCATTTTTGCTGAAGCCTGCAATTTGGCGGGAAAAAGCCGCCCGCAAGGAGACAAAAATCCCTAAACGCCTAAGTGGAATCGGAAACTATTTCTCCTCCGTCAACTAAATCCGTCCTTTTCAGGACGACCAGATCAGTTAATTAACTAAAGAGTTTGTTTGGTTGAATTTTTCTATAGTGTTGTTTGTAATTGAACATAGCATTCATTAAACACCGCGTCCCGAGGTATATCACAAAGAACGTTGAACAACTAACGAACGAAATTCTAGAAGGGAAATTCGACCCGAACTGCGACATGTCAGAGACCGACCATGTTGGGTTCGTCGTAGTTCCTAGTTGTGCATAGCGGATTAGTTGTTGGCAGTGGCAAGGAAACCTCGAATATTTCTGTTAAGACTAATTAAAACTAATTATTGTGGCGCAATAACAGAAGTTGATGCAGTTTGTATCACATTGACTTCGTTGGTACCGCCTTCTTTCGTGATATAGTATCCGACGCCATTACCAGTTCTTAGCAGAACATTTGATTCAGTCTTCGGTAGTCAAAGTTCTGTGCAGAGCAAAATCTACTGTTGCAACGCAGTAGGCGAGCGAGCACTGGTGAGTAGTCGTTATCCAGAGAGGTTGGTGCAGTTGGCTATTTGGGCCGATAGTTCCGTCAACCTCCCGTCAATGCGCTGCGAGAAAGAAGGCTGCTTAAGCCTGCGAGTTGATGGGAAAAAGCCGCCCGTGACAACAACGGGACAAGAATCATCCCACGTCACCTGCAGATGGCCACCCGCACCGACGAGGAGCTGAATCAAGAAAACCTAAGTTCAATCGCGAACAATGTTTCCTTCCCGTCAACTATATCCATCCTTTTCAGAACGACCAAATCAGCTTGCTTATTAAAGGGTTTGTTTGGTTGAATATTTCTCTTGTGCTGTTGAAAATTTCAATCATTCGATAGGAATCAAATAATATTGAGAAAGTGAAATGTCGCAGCATATGGCTGCAAGTATGTGGTTCCATAGTTATCTTCTACGCGTTAAATATTGTGGCCCTCTCAACCATCGTAGAAAATACAACCAGGGCCGTATCATTATTGAAACCAAACGGTGCGCGGTTGCGATTCATTTTTGCTTTGAAAGCGGCACCACACAATTACCAAGTGATCCGATCGGAAGCTTCGAGCACTAGCACTCAATCGAATCAAGAAACCAAAGTGAATCCCCAGCAAAAGCCAATGAACGATTCAATAAATTGTACAAGCAAGCAGTGATGAACCCGCATACAATTGACAGGCGCAAAATTCATGCTATGCTCATTCAATGTTTACCTTGGCCCATCAATTTTCGGTTTAAAAGGTGAAGCAGCACCTCTCATTGTGTGCGTCTATTGAATCAAAGAAGAGCGTGCAACGAATGATATCTGATACGATTAAAACCATCCTTGCAGATTATTTCAAGAGAAGATTGAGAATCGTCACGACGGGGTATCCCAGGATGTTATGCTCCATTCTTTAATTAGCTGCCATATTATACTGATTGGATGTACAATTCAGGGCTCGAAAACTCCAAACAACCTATAAAGTCTATCATTAAATATGGTGGCCAAATAAGGGCATTTTTCTGATTCAATGACACGAAGAATGAAAATCGCTTCAAGAGTGTCGACCTGGATGAATTGTACTCAATATTAGGTACTTATCACCTGTATATTTTCGTCGCACGTTTTGAATTGTAAGCACAAACCAACAGGGTATGTATTGTAAGTGTACAAACTAGCACGGATTTTATGACTCAGATTTATTTACTATTGCAGTAAAACTTACTTTGGCAAAACAAATACAAAAACTTCATTCAAGCCACGAGGGCTCGAGCTTACTTGGGTCAGAAATGGATTCCGAAAATGATCGGGGTGGCATGAAGATAATACGCAAGATCTTAGCAATTGTTTTTATCCTTCGTGTATAACATTTAACACGGAAACAAATCTCATCCATTTAAATTAAAAATATGATGTTCAACTTGAAGCATGTTGCGAACGAAAATAAAAGTTTTTGAATCAATTTCAAAACATGTCAATTTCAACAAAAAATTCATAGGGTAGGTCAATTAGAGCGTGTACTTCTTTCTCCATAACGTGAGGCCGAGCCAATGTTTTTACGACCACGTGGTCACAGGTGTTCGGCTGAGCCCCCCCCCCCCCAAACGGGGCTGGGGGGGGCGGGGGGTGTCATGGACTCGGGTCGTGGATCCGAAAGAGTCCCACAACGTCCATCTGCAGCAGCTTTGGTGATTTGTATTGGCCTTCTGACACAGGCCCTCGAAGCATGCTCGCTTGCTGGCCTAAATTCCTCTTCGCTTCGCGGTGACTAGCGCCCCTCTACGTTCGATTCTCTCGGCGTTTAACCGAGCTCTTTGCATCCTCCGTCTTCCGTGGAGGCATGTTCTTCGGAGGTCGTCGATCGGCTCCGTCTACCAATACCAATACCGACTATCTTCCATTCCTCGGTTTGACTTCCCTCGGCATGATCGCATCGCATGCTCGGGTAAGTGTCATAACAAGTCGTCCGCCGCAAGGTTCCTGGGTTTCGCGTAAGTTTCGTTCCCTCTCCCGTTTCTACGTCTAAGTAGGACGTCCTCCATCTGCGGGCGAATGGAGTGGATGCTCCTTCTTCCGCACGCTACCTTGTATTGTGGACGATACAATAACGAACCGCCAAGTGGTCGCTATGAGTGTAGCCATCATCCACCCTTCAATTGTTAAACAGCCTAGAACTGCCGAATTTTATATCGATTATCGATTCCGCTCCGTTTCTATGGTAGGTACTCTTGGTACCCACGTTGGCTAGGTCCACATTGAGCCTATCCAAGGCCTCCAGAAGAATCTGGTCCCTGAGGTTGGTAAGGCGGCTCCCCAACTCGAGCGCCCAAGCGATGAACTCCCCCGGCTATTACCAACGGGTTCAGGCCAGTTAGCTCCGTTGTCATCTGATCGAGCATATTGGAAAACTGTTCGATCGCCCATCTTGGCGGTGCGTAGCAGCTGCAGAAGTATACTCCATTCACATTTACAACCGCGAAGCCTTCGTTTATGGTAGGCACAAACTTCTGAACCGGGTACTTGCCCGTCGTCCATAATGCCACCATATTGGACCTGTCCACAACCTAGTTTCCATAGCCGGCTGGGATACGGTATGGGTCGGAAATTATAGCAATATCCGAAGCCTACTCGCGAACTGTCCGACACAGCAGTTGCTTGGCGGCCTCACAATGGTTCAGGTTAAGTTGGGTTACCTGCATTTCGATTGGCTCGTTGGAATACCTTTAGCGGCCGGGCTCTTGGACCCCCTTCGGCGCTTGAGACAACACGTGAGTTGGCTCAACGCAGGAACCTCTCCCATTGCGGCCAGCCGGAGCTGGTCGCGAGGATGGGTCCTCTGACCCCGCCACCACGTTTGCGAGAGTTTGCTTCCTTACTGGGGCATCAGACTCTATCCGCTTCTTAGAAGCGCCAGGTTCCGTTTTGCCCGGGGACTGCCTAGTCCGCTTGGAGGTCACTACCCCCATGGTAGATGAGGTGGAGTCTACGATTGAGACGGATTCTTCCGTCTGAGTCTGTTTCGAGACTATCTCCCTCGCCCTTTCAGTGGCTGCTAGTCGTGCCAAATCTTTGGCACTTTGCTCAACTAGGAACTTGGCTTTCAGCTCTTACCTCTCCTTGCATGCAGCTTGCATTGTCAGCGTAGTCTAAGGAGGCTCAGTTTGAGATCCTTAGCAATGTTGTTGCGCGATGACGTAAAGTCAATAATCGCGTCCAACTGCTCGGACACCTCCATCACTTTAAGAAGGGTTTCCCGCATCCTATCCGTGGCCCGGATGAGTCCTGGCCCATCCATGGCCACGCCTAGCTTGGTGGCACCCACTTCCGTAAGGCACTTCCGCAAATGTCGAACACGCCAGATCCCACCGTTTTACGCAGTGGGGACCTCACTTAGCCGCCTTTTGAAACCAGATTCGCTTTCTCCTGGGGTTTCGTCGTTCCTGAGGTATTGCCCTCCATTTTGTTGAGCCCCACTCCAGCCGCTATCCAAGTCGACGTGGAGTAGTCACTATAGTGATCCCATGGTTATTTATGCAAGCTTGAAGGCGAGCAGGGAGGCCATGCGAGGATTGACACGGCCCTTCATGGGGAACCGTGTTCAAAGCTGATCAGCGAAGGTCAGGTATAGGGTCATCTGAGCCTACTTTCGCCCGACTGGCGATGTCGGACGGTGGAGAATGGAACGTACTGGAAGCCTGCCAAGGTTTTAATGGGACGGAGATAACCTGTGCCGCTGGAACCTCGCCATTTCGTTGCCGGTGTCACCCGGCAGTACTGAGGGAGACGACACAGTACCACTCGTTATCCTTTTTGCAGCCGGTTACCATAATCGAGGTTTTACTGGCATTCACCCCAATGCGCCGAATGGCGCTCCCTCCGTAGTTTTTTTTTTTTAGCCGTTAAGGGGTGCTTAACGTTTCCAAGGTGCACCGCGGGGAGAAAACACTTCGCAATTTGAGTGTGTGCAGATTTTAATCGGTACACCCTTTATGCGGATTTATTTAAAAAAAAACTGATCATATGGTGTATGAATGAAGTCATTTTGTTCAATCTAATGAGAGTTATTAGAGTTCACAAACCTGGTATAGTAAAAGAAAACACAGTGTAGAAAAAGGATACGTAGGATATATTGAATTAAATGTTTAGAAACTAGTTGGGAAGGAATGTCAACGGTGTCGAAACTGACGTTTCCTCTAAATTCCAAGATTAGAACTACACTCTAAGATATTATGAATTTTATACGAGACGTAATTCATGTTTGTAAAAAGTCGAGAAATGTAAAGAAATATTTCGTGTAACACATACGCAATTCGACGAAAGATGTGTTTGATTGAATTTATTTTCTCATATCTTTGAACTCATTCTTATATGGTAAAGGACGCTTGCATGTGTCGGTCTCAGGGGACATTAATTTACATCACATTTTGGTAGTGTGTACTTGAGATATAAAGCCAAGATTATAAAGGAGTTAAAAAAATACACACTATCCCGTTAGGTGACCTTATTTCATCAGTAAGTACAGGAAATGGGGCCAAAGAAACGGTTATATATCAAAAAACCAGCAGGTCGTTTAACTGACGGTTCTATAACGTTACATTGAACTAAAATATGAACGCACTTCCGCAGTTACCAATGCTCTAAACACACATTTTTCAACGTGTGTAGTGCATAAATCAAATTACGGGCGAGATAAATCTTGTTTAAAGCAAGCAGTCATTAGCAGTGGCAATAAAAATGGGTTTTAATTACCACACGCAAAGCTTCCGACACAACCCATTATTCCAGCATGTTCTCAAACAACCCTTTGACACTGACATATCCTAACGCATACGAGCCTCGACTGGCGCGGCGGCTGGTTTCCGAATGATCCTTTGCCATTGGCAAAAATCCAACCGCCATATGAGAAGATTATCATCTTCTTAATAAATATCTCGTATATATGCAAGAAAATGGCTTTCCGAGGTTAATAATTTAATGGATGTTTGGCAAAAGGTTCACCTATCGCATCGAACCGAGTGGGCATCATTAATATAAATTATTCTCTTGGTGAGAATTTTCCGTATGCCAACATAGCTTTAAAGAGTTGTTGTCACATCGAAACACGAATGTAGGCTAGAAAAGAGGATGAAACCTTTTCTCTGTTCGTTGCCTTCGGGCTGTTTTCACAGCTCATTTGCACGCCGTGATTCCGATTTGAAAACACTCATTACCCACAAATATCAAAATAACATCCACCCCTGATTATGAGAACCGGAGTACCACCACCTACGCAATCATTTGCTAGGCTACTGTAATAGTCTCGTACTTTAATTACAATCACGTTCCATCGTCATCGTCTATGGCAGCAGCGCAAACGATACGGATGAAGAAATTCCGGGAAAAGAAAGCTCGGAACGGAGGAGGTATTGAGTGAGAAAAATGAAGACCCGTGTTCGGGCCGAAGAGATGGCTGACGTTGGAAGCAAATTGCAATGAAATTTCCCACCGGATTAACCCCGCAAAGTATGCCTACCTACACACAGCAGCAGCGGGGTGTTCTTGATTCGCTGAATCGACGAGGGGTGCGGCGATGGAGAATGATTGGCGAGAAAGGATCTTTTTTTCTGATGATTATGTTTCGAGGGCACCATTTGAGGAATCTGACTATGAACGGATGGAAATTATATTTTTTGAATTACATGGACCTTCCGACAATTCAGAAGCTGAATTTAATCGAGGCACATCAAAATCTCAAACTTTGTACTTGGTATCCTTTATACGGTTTTTTGTAAGTTTATTATTAGTTTATTATATAGCTTTTTGTTATAATTTTAAGTCTTTTGAATGGACTCTTTCACCTTATTTCGAATAAAATTTACATCAAGTTGATTATTGTTAGTCTGAAAATTACTCAAAAAAGTTTGCAAATTATGATCAATAACATTCAAATTCGTGGAGAACAGACAAATAGCAAAACACTCAAATAGTTTTTAACAGACTGATTGTAAGTATTATTGTGTACATTTTATTCTACTCAATAAATTGTTCCACTTTAGACCTGTATCATTAATCAACTTTCCAAGCATTGCCGATAAAGTTCTATTTGCAAGTCCCGTACTGGGCCGACGCCAGATCCGGCCAGAATACCGCGTATTCGGTCTGATGGTATTTCTTGATGATCGACGCAACTTCCGGCAGGCATTTCGTGTGAAATGAACTTCACCTCACTTCCTACGTAGGGGAAGTAAAATACAAAGTGCCCTGGCAGTCGTTGCCATCCATAGTGAGATTGGTCTCGTCGTCCATCACCACCACCACGTCGCGATTCTCCGGGAAAATCGAGTTGACCATCTCATTCAGCCGCTGCTGCTGCGTCATTGCCTGCAGCTCCAAAACCAGTGGACGTGACTTTCGCTTCCTGACATGAATGTTCATGTTCGCCAGGTACTTTTTCACTGTTTGGCCGGTTGAACCGACCTCCCGGCCAAGCGCACGCAGCGATGTAGCCACTTTTCCCTCGGTCTTCCGCTTCAGCATCCTTTGGAGCTTCTTGTCGCTCAGGGTCGTCAGCCGCCCTGAACCGGGCTTTCATTCGATGCACTGATTGTTGTCTAATAGTGCCGGAACGGGCGTATCCGGCTTCCACAAAGTGCCGCACGATGTCCGTTTTCGACGCGGCGGGATGCCGTTCTTTGAACGCGCACACTTCTGAACGGAGTTGCTTCACTGTTTTTTGCCATCACGGTTAGAGTTCGACTGATAGAGCTGTCAAATTTTGTCGGCTGACTCATGGGTTACTATGATTGATGCTTCATTGGTAGTTTTGTCAGTGCGGGTGAAGGTAAACCCTTAAAAAATCGGCAAAATTTGTCCATTTTTTTAAATGCAAATGCTACTTTGCATGTTCAATGCATCTACATACCGTCTTTTTCCTGCGTCTCTGTATTCCTGGGAATAATCATAATTTTCTAAAAACTCGGGCCCATCTGCTTATTTTAGGATTAATGCAAAGGGTGCGTCGCTTAAAACAGCGTGACAGGCACGCCGTAGTAGAAAATCTTACACTTTAACGAAACGTGTGTGGCACTCTGTGGCACACTTTTGGCATTTGTTCTTCTCGAAGATATAACCTGGCAGCCCTGAAAAATTGACGTTTCAAATTGTTGTGGTGTTGTTTGGATTTGTTTGTTTCATCACCCAACGGAAAATTGAGGCGAAATTTTGGGTGAAACAATGAATGAGGTTAATGATTAAACTAATAAGTCGTGGCATGATATCACTTATCAGCTTTAATTATAGGCAAATTTTTGGAGCAGATGGTAGGCGGGATATGGAACCATTATTTCGAGACGATCCGGATTGTAAATAAATAGCTAAACCTAAGAATCACTGTATATCTGTGGTATTTTTTGGAACAGAAAATTTTGAAACAGCCTCAATATATATGCCCTAAATAATAAATTTCTTGGAACAAATATTTGCTTTTCGCCAAATTTAATTCCAAAAGATTTTCGCTTCGGAATTAAAAACAGTTTTCAATGTTTCTAACTTTTCTTCAAATGTATCAGAAAAAATAATCCTAAATATTTTGAAAAGGCAGAACGTCTGCAGCCAGTCGCTTGCTAAGGTAATAATCGAATAGATCCGGAAATTGAAGGGGACATGAGGATCATGTCTGAGAACCTTCGTGAAGAAGCTGTTGCGGGTGGAACTCTGTTAAAAGAATTTAATGGCGAAACATATGAAATCCAGCTGAATTCTGGTTTCGTAGCAGAGGAGTGATGTGCCTCCTGGATCTCGACAATGTCTTTCCCCAAATAGGTATCAAGTATTTCCCAATTCCACAACCGCCACATCCTGCTATTCGGCGAAGATGCTGAACAGCACTCATGCATATTGTATGAGACAAATAAGCTGCATTTTGCTTCACAGTAAGTGTATTTAAGATTAAAGCATAACTTAATCTTACAATAACCTTTTTTTAACCAGAGGCCTTTTTACAAAATTACAAAATTACAAATTTTCATCTGTTTAAAAAAAACAACGAAAAGACGTAATAAGAGAGCGAGTTATGTCATTTTTGCTTTAATTGTGATTATTTAAATATTTCTGCATATATTTCTTGGATTGTATGCAACTTTCGACTATTGTTTCAATTTTTAAAGTGGCACTGAAGCATGATGACACAGTTTTCAAAACCAAAAATTTTCCCTGTAACGTTCATTCCAGTTTTGTACTTAAAAATCAAATCAAGTTTTCATTTGATAAATTCAACAGACTTTTCATTGGTTCAACAATAACCATTGAATTTCAAAGTGTAAAAAAGTCAATTTTCCGTTTATTAAATCACAAAGGTAAATTCAAAATTTTAATTTTAATTTCATTAGCAAAAAAATACTACAGTGACACTAAAAAGATTTTTTTCTGTAGATTAAGTCGAGGGGCTGTTATTTTCGATTTAAACATTTGTGTTTCTTTTGTATGGGAGACCCTCCTTTCAGGGAAGGGACCGGTCTCTTACTATCATAAGAACCTTCCCCCTGCTCCACTGCTCCCAAAAACCCCTCAATATGCTGATCGGTTCAGTAGTCTTCAAGTCTATAAGGTCTCAGACAGACAGACTGACGGACAGAAATTTGTTTTATATCTATATATATATATATATATATATATATATATATATATATATATATATATATATATATATATATATATATATATATATATATATATATATATATATATATATATATATATATATATATATATATATATATATATATGTATATTAGACTGATGCAAAATTTGAAATATTTGCTCTCCTAAGCTTAATCGACGCCAATTTGGGTCCTGATAGTCCCCAAAAAATTTTAACACATTTGGTTTTAATTTGGCTTATGCACACGCTATTCAAAGTTTGTATGGGAATTAGTATGAAGAATCTCAAACTTACATTTCCAGATCCCTAACATCTTGATATTATGTCCTTAAACCAAATCTTATATACATTCATATAGTGTAAGTTGTCAACTATCAAAATGCCGAAGATACCTGACATGTAAATTTTATACAAAAATAGTTATTCAATAAAACATAAAATACACACTTTAGGTATGATGTTTTATTCTTATTTTTGTTTTCTTATTATTTATATGTTTTTTATATTTTATATTCATATATTTTTTGTTTTTTATTTTATTTATATTATTATATATATTTTATATATTTTATATTTGTATTTTTTATATTCATTACATATTTTTACTTCTTATTATTATATTTTTTGAATAACTATTTTTGTATAAAATTTACATGTCAGGTATCTTCGGCATTTTGATAGTTGACAACTTACACTATATGAATGTATATAAGATTTGGTTTAAGGACATAATATCAAGATGTTAGGGATCTGGAAATGTAAGTTTGAGATTCTTCATACTAATTCCCATACAAACTTTGAATAGCGTGTGCAAAGCCAAATTAAAACCAAATGTGTTAAAATTTTTTGGGGACTATCAGGACCCAAATTGGCGTCGATTAAGCTTAGGGGAGCAAATATTTCAAATTTTGCATCAGTCTAATATATATATATATAGATTCTCTGAACTTTGGAAGCATTCTCGAAAACTTCGTGTATATATTGATACACTTCTTGATTTTCTTACACTTCTCAGCTTAACTTTGGGGAAATTTTACTGGATCAAATCTTCCAAACGAGGTGTGAGATGTAAAGCAAGCGAATTTTAATTCCTGTACATGAGGTAAACCTCATAGGTGTGTCAACAGTAGGATAGATGTTACCTTATTTTAATACTTTGTGGATAAATATAATTATGGTCATATCAATTATTTTGTATAGACTGGGTTTTCTGGAAGCGGTCAGTGATTATTCTGAATTTCAGAGAAGCTCTCCGATCTCCTGCAAGGCTCTGTGTTAAAATTCTGGAAGTTTATTCTAAACGTCCCATCCTGAACTACGAGAAACTTTCTGCAAACGGAAAGCACTTTCCAGAATTTCTTGAAAATCTTCTTAAAAGTTGTTTATTTCTTCCGAACTGAGAAGTATTTATTATCGAACATCCGAGATGTTCTCTTCAACTTCAGGGGAGTATTTCTTCTTGAACTTCGGGGAGTTTGTCTCTGAGTTTCTTGAGAAACTCCTACTTGAAATCACTAGAAAGTTCTCCACACTTCTGGAGTTTCGTTGATTTTATCAAAAGTAATTATGAACTTCTTCTGCGATTTCCTGAACTCCAAAAAGTTCATTCTGGAAATGATGGAATGTTCGATCTAAATTTTAGGCTCTGCCACTTTCTGGGTAGATCCAACTAAACTTTTGGGTCTCTTTCGGAACTTGAGTCCTCTACAAGTAAACTTTGAGGAGTTCTCTACCGATTCTTTGCAATTTCTTCTTGATCGCGAGAATGCCCCTCTCTAGTAAGTTTTTCCTGAAATTTGGGGAAGTCTTTTCTAAGCTTATTCTTTCCAAACTTCTGATTATCTGGAGCACCAATATGTCCTGGTTAATTATAGTTGAAGCACAGGTATGGAATGAAGCAGACGGTCCTCTAATTTTGATCATCGCGAAGGCTCCCGAAATATCTGCAACCGTCGAAAAATGTTGCATCCTGACCTGGTTCTTCAGTAGCTGGGCTAGAATTCCTTCAACGAGATACTCCACAAATTCAGGCTCTCGAAATCGTACGAGATCACTTATATTGAAAACTAGCTTCATTTGTGTAAGAATACTTGTAAAATGATTAACGTTTTCTTCGATCGTTCCAAAAAAGTCCGGCAGCAAAAACGAAATTTCATTCAACTTAAACAGCCGCGATTCATCAGTTGTTCCAATGCGGACGTTTCTCGACACATGTTCAGCTAGGTTATGACCATCTTCACTGCACGAAGTTTCTCTAAGATTTACAGGTGTACCCGAGTTCTTATCCCTTTAGTTTGTGTCTGTTGGTCTCGCAAAGGAAGACCTCATCCGAAATTTCCCAAATCTTAAAACTTCTAGGGTTTCTGACTTCTTAGGAACATCTTGAGGAAACATGAATTCTATCCCACTTTTGAATTGAAGAAAAGGCTTTAGATACTTCTTTACTCTTCAATTGATTATTCGGGAATGATCGTCCATACAATCTTCGAATATCAGTTGTCTTGCCTAGTCTCTTAGTCTACTATGATTTATATTTATTATTTTATTACCACAGTTTCGATAATTTTGGTCTACAAAATTAGATTTGACCTTTTGAAACTAACGAAAATCTTTAAAATCTTGAAACACATCGTGCTAAGTAGAATTCAATAACATTCGAAATGTTTTATTATTTTCTTTTGATGTTGACGCTAAATTAAAAATTATATTTCATTGAATAATGCGAACACTGAGTATTGGCTCTATACAAAGCGATAAATTTTAGGATGGAATATAATCCAATTTATACAAAGATTTGGAAGAAAGTTGTACAATCCATGCACCCCTTGCTACGCAATATCATTCAATGTAGTATTATTTTGGGCGATCTAGAGACGGAAAAAAAGGCGGAGAGGGAGCTGATTCGCAAAGGGCAAACTCTCCAGTATTTTTCCTGCTCCTATTTTCACGATGTTTCGATGCTGCTTCACAATATTTAGAGGTCAAAGATCTTAACTTGTGTTAATATTGTAAATCTAAATTCTAATAGCTGCGGTTCACTCCGCTCGCAAAATGCGCGAAGGTTATGATAAAATCTCTTTTCTTAGAAATGAACAAAAGATGAAACTACCGGCGCACTTACCCTACTTGATTTTTCCACACTAACCACAAGGAAATTAAAAGATTCTGCTGGCTGGAGAAGGCAATAGCACGATATAGGAATGAAATAAAATAAAACGAAATTGCATTTACCAGTGTCAGCCAGCGATGATCCGAGAAAGGGTTTGGGAATAATCAAACCCACATCATTACCGTCATCAGCAAGCCAAGTCCTGGGCCGGGCATGGAAAACCCAATTAACTTTCGATATTCAGGGCATTCGGAAAATTGCACGAACAGTCACTTTGTGTAAAGACGGAATAGAGGGAAATTGATGATGTTGGAAAATTACTCGATAGGTAATCAACCGCACTGTCAGATTTGATTAAACGAACGTTTGAGCAGATGATGGAGATATTGTGAGTGATGGTGGAAAACTTGCTTGTGAATATTGCGAAAAATAATTGTTTCGACAGAAATTTCTAACTCAGGTTTATTAGTTTTTAAACGACAATTCCTCCCAAGACTGTGTCCGCCGTCCTGCAAGCAAACGCTCATTTTTCAACATTTCCGCACAGCTTTGGGAACAGTTTCCTCCGGAATGGAATGGCAGCGATATTAAATTCATAAAAACGCGACTTTTATTAGCATTTAACTAGCAGAAACTTTTTAAACTTGCGTTACGCTTGGTCCCCGAGCGGTCGTACAACCCTTTCATCGAAAAACTTGTAAGACAAGGGAAAGTTTCTTATTTTTTCTATGTTGGTTTGGCTCTTCCCCACTCGCTGGCGAAGAAAGTTGGACAGTCAGCGTGGTTCCGTTTACCGGAAAAAGCTGAGACAATTAAGGGTTGAGGTGACGAAGAAATCTGTATTTAATTAGTTTAGTCACTCGTCAAAAGGTAATTTTCGGTGCTAATTTGAACTGACAGCATGAACGTCCATCTGGGGACGGCTGGCAGTGGAGTGTATCCCCGGGGATGGTACTGAAGGGTATGAATTTTTCTGATGAAGTGAATAGAATAAATTGTTGATTAGTCAGTATTAGAAATGGATATTTGTACACTACTATATAAAAAATCAGTATTTTTTTCTGTATTATCGAGATTTTCAGCCTCGGGCTGGTTCATCTCCCTAAGTAATTGTTGCTGACGAAACAATAGCAAACAACATTTTTTACTTTAGTTCGTTTTGCACCAACGCTTGCATCAAAATAAGAGACAAAGTCTCATAGATTTTGCATGCATTTAGATACTCGCCACCTGGTGGTGGGTCCATCGGTGCTCCCAATGACATATAAATAGGCTCTATCAAAGACAAACAAATCTATCTTACAACAGCAGCAAAGCATCTGTTACTTTCGATTTTCGGTGGTTTCAAAGTGCTAAAGGTGCTCACTGGCGCGTCTTCCCTGCGAAGCACGCAAGCACCGAGAGACGCAACCTGACGCTTGACGACAATGACTGGGACCGGCTATTTCACGTTCCCCTGGAAGGAGGCGAGCAGCGCCAGCGATGTGAAATCTCCCAAACTCAAGTTCCCGATGAAAGTTCTCAAACCGCTCTTTTTTGCTTTCTTCTGGGACTTGCGGCTACACTCAGCGAATTTATGTAGCAGTACGAAGTCCCTAGAGGCAGTTGAGGCGTCACAAAAAACACCACCCGAAGTAAGATGTCGAGTTCTGGCCGGATCTGGCCTCGGCATATAACGTGTCCTCAACAACGCCAATCCCCCCAATGTGCACCAGCGGCGTCTAATGGAAAATTTCTGCGTGCGGACTACGGAAGCGGAGCATCTTTTCAAACAATTCCCGTGAGGATTATTAGGCAATACACGCCAAATTTCTGTGCGATACTGCCCTAAGTTTTGTTATAACATCTAATTGTTGTTGACGTGTTTGGCATAATGTTTAATATGGATTAAAACGAGTTTCATTCTCTCATAAAACATAATTTTTAGATGCAAATGAAGCTGATGCGGAATCGGAAGGACTTTTGGCGTCGATTAGTGGTTGTTGATGAAAGCTTGATCCACTGTTACACAACAGCGAAAAGAGTGAGTGCCCAGTAATGGACTAAAGCCGGCACGAGTGCTCCGAAGCGGCCTAGGGAGGCTCAATGGTATAGGGAAGATTTTGGTGTCTGTTTTCTGGGATTGTCGCGGCATACTTCTTCATGGACTACCCTCGAAAAGGAATAAAACTATCAACGGCGACTATTACTGTGCATCAGAGTAGCAAAAAATCAAATTCATATTACTGACGCAACACGAACTGAATCGAAAACAAATTCATTGTCAATCTCTCCACAGCTTTCAACTCCTACTGAATGCAGCTATTTCGGTAATGATGTTTGCTTTCTTCTTCTTCTGCACATTGCCATTCTACCCAATCGTTCCACACTCATTCGTTTTTCGATTCAATGACAATGAACAAGGAAGAAATTCAAGTTCATCTCGCCATATCACAGGGAGTCAAAAGTTCATTCATTTCACTGTATATTTACGGAATGAATGTTTAAAACGTATTCAAAGCGGCACTATAACAAAATATGTGTGGTTAAAAAAATAGTTGAATTATATTGGTATAATCAAATTATTTATAAAAAAAACTGCGAAAAATCTACCGTCATCTCTCATTTCAGAATGTGAATAAGTATAGCTCAGTCAATGTGCTGTCTCTTTTTCTCTTTCATTGTTTTAATTGATGCCAAATTTGATGTCTCAGCTGTTAAACAGTGTGCATTATTGGAGCGATTAGATGCCAAAATTGCTGCATAACGGTCTCACATACAGGGGAAAAAATGTTTTTTCCAAAACGATGCGCCGACACACAAGAGCATCACAACCACGGTTAAAATCGAAGACTTACGGCTCCAACTGATTCCACATCCACCGTATTCACCCGATTTTGCTCTCTCGTACTATTATTATCTGTTCCCAAACCTCAAAAGATGGGTCATCCATAAACAAAATCAGCTCTGCTCGAGGAAATCATCGACGCCGTGGAGGAGTATTTTTGCAGACCTTCCGGAAAATTTCTTTTCGGACGGAATTAAGAAGTCGGAAAATCGCAGGAATAAGTGCACTCGAACTGCAAGGGGTCTACATTAAATACAATTAAAAATTAATTGGCTTTTCGTTTCCAATAAAGTTATTTTTTCGCCCCACCTAGTACATGAGTGAACCAGTGGGTGGATAGTCATGAAGAAAATGAATATTTTTTTTGGCTCAGGAAGTACTAGCACACCGGTCCCAAGCTCGATCCCAAGATTAATGATTCGCCCTCAGATTCGCCCTCGGATTCGCCCTCGGATTTGCCCTCGGATTCGCCCTTAATAACGTAACTCTCACCAACACACCCTCAAATATTCTGTCAAAATAATATAGTGAATCAAAACAAAGCCAAAGATACTAGCAACAATCAATATGCAACTAGCGATTTCGAAATTGGTTCACTGTTGTAGAACCCTCTGGTCCGAATTACACCTTGCAGCCAGCACCTTGTTATACATATTTGCGCTTTGTTTTGATTTGCTGTGTTATTTTGACAGAATATTTTGAGAGTGTGTTCATGTGAGTTCATTCTGAGGGGCGCATTATCAAGCTTGGGACCGATGTTCTAGTACTGACTGGAGCCAAGAAAAAACATCTTTTCGTATGGGACCTACTGGTTCCTAGAGTTAGTCTCATGATACTAGTGCCGAAAGGTACTGAAAAGCACAAGAGCGTATACCAAGGTGCAGACTGCAAGGTGAAGTTCGAGCCAGGGGTTCTACAACAGTGAACCCATTTGCAATCAATACTAGGTGTATTGATTGTCGAGTGAACTGTCTTGAAGCAATAATTTACTATATGCGTGAGTTCATCTTTTGCATACAAGCTGATTGGAATAATGCGTTTTCGTTTGAATGACTATTTGAATTTTCTTGCGTTATCTAATGCACACAAAGAGAATGCTAGATTTGACAGAAAATAATGGGATATCCCATGTAAGTTTGATAACGCCTGAATCCAGCCTGTTGTATAAAAGATTGCAAACATTGTTGTATGGCGCATGAAAGATTGCAAACAATTTTGTTGTCTATGCCTCCTTTGGCTTGGCATTAAATGTGGCAAATTTTACGGCTTGTTAAAATTAATTATTTTTTCTGTGTGGCACAATGTAGATTATACTTGAAAAATATGCAAAATATGGCCTCCACGCAAGATGTGCTGTGACAAAAAATTATAGGTGCGCTCGTGGATAATCCAGGGAAGTCTCACAGGTGGATCGCGAAACATCAAGGAGATTCAGACGATCAGTGGCGAGCTGGCAAGGGAAAAAATAAACACAATACGGTGGCCGAATCCCGCGTCTGGAAGCTATACCACAAATGGTTGGTGCAGCCGAAATGCATCGTAATGGACGACGAAACGTACAATAAAGCGGACGCCAAACAGATCCCCGACCTAGAGTTCTTCGTCGGCAAGTTCCACCTGGATGTTCCGGAGCAGTTTCGGAAAAAGATGGTAGACAAATTTGCACAAGAATTACGCAGAAATGTGAAGGAAGATTAGTATTCTTCTATTCAGTATCTTGACAGAGTAAACATCAGTAACGTCTCACGGGAATGGTCCATATGAAGTCATCAGGCAGCATCATAAAACGCATGTCTAAGGACGCATGTCTTAGAAAGTCTGCAGAAATAAAGAGCGCTAAACAATGACTGGGCAACTTCAGAAGAAGAAAAACGATAGTTTAAAAATATTGGCAATTAATATATGCAAACGATGAAGAAGTAAAAAAAATTTAAACATTAACAACAAATACGTATTTATTTATTTTGACCAATGACGCATCTAAGCGTCAGATAAGGAGAAAGAAGTACAATCGCTATGAAGGAAACACTTTTTAAAAAAATAATATATAATAAAATTCTAATTTGGATGTAGGATCCCATGCCAACATGCTGGCACAAGCTGCCCCTCACAGCAACCAATCGAATAGAGAAACAAAACCAAACAACCCTCTGAAAAACGCACGAGCAAAACAAGACGACAGTTTTAGAAACTTATTCATTTTTGTATGAAAACGAGTGACGGGTCCATAGTTTTTCAAGCATTATTTTAAAACAACAACAAAAGCCCATCGCCAAAACTTCACCAATGTAAGTTTACAAATTAATATACAAGAAAATATTGAATCCTACAGAGTTTGAGCTGTTTAGTGGAATACATGTAACTAGAAAATGAGAAGAAAGATTAGTAATATCCATTTAATTCCTACTATCTTTATTGCTCATCTTGACAAATACGCGTATTTCGTCTACAATGTGCAGACTGCACATTTGTGCAGAATTGCAATGTGCAGAAAACCTTCGCCACCTGCCGTTAACAGTATGCAACAATAGTTCATCCACCCCTCTTACCAGTTTACATTTTTTTTTCTGGTGAAAATCAGTTTAATATGATGAGTGCAGTTCTGTACGATGTATCAATTTATGCTTATACATCCATTACCATTGAAAATACGGCGATAATATCGCTTCTTGAGATTTATATGACAAATTAGAAAAAAGGGGAAAAAATTACGCAAAAAAAGTTTAACGGATTTAAGTGTGTTTTACAAAGTTTTAGGGTGTATCTTGCTATTTCCTCGAATGTAAACATTGTGTCATTTAGTGCTTTTGAAGGATTCATGCTCAAAATTTCAGTTTCGTGTTCAAAATTGGAAGTTATTTGTTGCAAAATGCTCAAAAAAGCAAAAATTTCCAAATTTGATTATTTAACATCACAAAACTGGCAAAGCTACCGTGATTGTTAAGGCACCGCAAGCTGGGAACACTGCGTCAAAACAACCAACACATGAACAGGATCAAAACAACAATAGCTTGATCGAGCATAAACCTTGATCCATATTGCCATCGGTACGAACGGTGAAACTATCAAAACAAAATAAAATAAATCGAATTGAGAAGGGATTGTGAAATTAAAACTTAAATAGCGATGTGATTAATAGCGAAAGCTCTGGAATTTAATTTGTCTAGCCAAAATAAAAGACTCATCACGAGAATCCGCGGTGCGGTGAGGAAACAAAACAAAACTGTTCATTTTTAAGTACGTTCGGATGCCGAACAAAACTGCAAAAACGAATAGCTGCTTCTAAAAATTCAGTTTCGTTCGGTATCCGAACAGTGATATTGTCGGTTTTGTCTAGATTCACAAAGATACGGTCACTAGGATTGAGCAGATGTAATGAAAAGTGTGGTTCTATCTTCTTGCCATCTACAATCAAGGCGTAACTTAAAAGAAAACTGGCTGAAATCTGACAGAAATGTCGTGAAGAAAGTTATGGAGTTGACCGAGACTATCAGCTCCAAAAATTCAGAAACAGATTGGAAGCAAGTTTTCCATTAAACTGACAGCTACAATCCATACAAAATTGTCTTCCATAAAGGGTGTCCACGATGAAATTGCCACACACAAAATTGATTCGCAAAATTCGAGTTTTCATCCGATTGCCATCAAATTTTCAGGGATTGAGAAATAACTATTAAACTTCATTTTACCATTTTACTCGTATTTTATTTACAGTCCATACGCAAATGCCCGCACCTTGGCCTTAACCCCGGCCATAAGATTCTGCACAACCTGTGAATCAACCGTTTTTTGCATGTAAACCCATACTTTCTTCAGTTCCTCGACTGTCTTCACTACCTTAGGTCGTTTAAGAAGGTGCTGCTTCATAATCGCCCAGTACTTCTCGATGGGGCGGAGCTCCGGAGTGTTGGGAGGGTTGAACATTTTCGGCACGAAATTGACCTTATTGTCCGCATACCACTTCAGCACGTCCTTGAGTAGTGGTATGAGGCCAAATCCGCCAGAAGATTGTTGGGACGTTGTGGGCCTTCAGGAGAGGAAGCAGCCGCTTCTGGAGGCACTCTTTATGTACACCTGTCCGTTCATCGTGTCCTGGGTCACGAAAGGTGCACTCCGCTTCCCGCACGTGCAGATGGTTTGCCAAACCAGGAATTTCTTCGCAAATTTGGACATCTTCTGAGTGCGGACATGCTCCGGAACGCTGAACTTATCCTTGGCCGTGAAAAACAGGTTGCCGGGGATCTGTTTGAAGTCGGCCTTCACATATGTTTCGTCGTCCATGATGCAGCATTCAACTTTCGTCAGCATGTTGAGGTACAACTTCCTGGCACGGGTTTTGGCGGACTTGTTCTGCTTCTCGTCGCGATTAGGGGCCTTTTGTACCTTGAACGTTCGAAGCCCAGCCTTAGTTTTGGCCTTCTGGACAAAACTTCGGCTTAGGTGCAGCTTCTTAGCTACATCCCGAACGGAGGCGTTCGGATTTCTGGTTGAAGGCCCCAACTACGCGGTTGTGATTTTTGGTGTTGTACGGAATACTTTTTCCTTCACTTCTGGGCTTCCGATCGGTGGTCAACCGTTCCTCGAACCGCTTAATCACTCGCGACACCGTGGAATTCGCGATTCCCAACGTTTTAGCGATGGAACGATGCGAGAGATCCTTGTTCTCGTGATGAATGCGCAAGATTTTATCACGCACGAGCTGTTCTTTCGACTCCATTTCCGCGAGTTTTGATCACAGGACTTTAAAACTTGCAGGATGTAAATAATGCACTATGAACTAAATCCACCCAAATTTTCATTAAATTCTACCCAACGGTTAAAGTTAGAGCAATTCCATAGTGTAGCAATTTCATCGTGGACACCCTTTAAGAAGGGTAGAGTAGCATATAAGAATCCATTATTATCCGCAAAAAATATCAAAAAAAGTTTTAAGTTGGCCCAGGACCACATTTCATGGACCAGTCATGACTGAATAAGGTGATTTCGTCAGACGAGACGAAAGTGGTGCTATTTGGGTATGATGGTATCACAAGAAAATGGCGGCGAACTGGTGAAAGTTTGAAAGGCAGTGTTTGCGGCCTACATGCTGACGTCGATTAGACGCTTATTTACGCATATAAACGCATTTAAAAGTTGATGAAAAATCTGAGAACTTGAGTTCATTGATGGAATCACGAAAACTATCAGCGTCTGCACAAAAGCGCTGTTAAGGCGCAGATACACGTTCCAACAAGATGGAGATATGAAACACGCCTCAAAGCTTGTTTTGCACTGGTTCAAGGGAAAAGCGTATCAGGACTATGGAGTGGCCAGCACAGTCTCCCACCCTTAATCCGATCGAGCATCTGTTGTCCAATTTTGGAAGCATTAAGGCCCAGGGAGCAAAGTGCTCCAGCATCCAGCAATTGTGGAGGTAATCGGTACTGAATTAGACAAAATCACCCTGGTAACCAGTGCTAAGCTTGTTGAGTCGACACCATAAATGTGGTCTAAATTAGAGATTTAAAAAATTTACTAAAAAATGAAAGGTGCACAGAAAAAAGTATTTAACGCTTACGTTATGAAAAGTTTACTGCTTTAAAATGAAAAATAAAAAAAAATTGGGGTTAGGTCTGGCGAGAGAAGCCTATTTCTGTCCCGGAGAAATTGAGAATCCGGACTTCCGTGGATTCATCCGATTATGACGCTGATATAGCAGACATTGCGTGCTTAGGTTTTATGGCCAACACAAGATGTGCAATTCGAGAAATACCCTGAAAACTGTCGTAGATGTATGCTGCTAGTACCAGCGGCAACTATGCATTTAAAAAGACAAATATGATGGCAATACTTGGCCACAAGGCCTTCTTCCATTTGGTCATTCCCTATTATTTTTTGATTCAATAAATTATCATTGTTTTACAAACCAATCAAACATGTAGTGTTGTGGATACCCCATAAAATTGAAGAAATACTTTGAAATATTTTCGTTATATTAAAAGCTAAAAACGAGCATCTGACAAAGGTTTCCATTATGCCCCCACAACCCCTTTTCCCAAAATATTCAAATCTCTATGCGGTACTGCAAAAAAAACCTATTTCGATATCTACTCGCCCACACATGTTTATTTATAGCTCCAAATTATGAATCGCACCACCTTCCAAGACACAAGACGTAGCTCCAATCAGCCACTTAGCATATCCGGCTTCTATGATGAGGATACTGATGATGATGGTGGGAACGACGCCGACGACGACGACGACGACGACGACTCCGAAGAGACACCACCGAAGACGACGACGTTCGATGAAGGGATCGCTGAGGGATTTTCAAATCTCAACAGGTTCCTGCACTTAAGGGTATTTTCGCATTTTTCCGATCACCCATCAAGGAAAACCCTGCTCTTCTTCGAACCTTCCTCCTCCTCTTGGTTTGTTTTGCGTCAGCCAGTGTTTGCATAAACCAGCCAGGAAATCTTGAAGGCATTCTCAATATTTTTACAACCCCTTCCGGTTCGTCTCCCCTACCCTGTTCGAGCGTCCATTTCGCTTTATATATGCGCGCTTGTGGAACCGGCGGGGCTTCGGTTTCGAATATGTATAGATTTGCATGAATGGGGAGGAAAAGTGTTGGCATAAATCCAAATCGGTTTTACGACGAATCACTCTCCTGCACAAATGTAAGAAACAGCTTCTCTTGATCTATATATAAGGAGAATGGGAAAGTGGCTTTCTTTTGTTTGTGGGTTTTCAAAGCAATAAGGGATGGAGATATAACACATTTTTATGCAATCGATTTCGATTTCTGCTTAGGTTGACAGTTCTAGCCTGCTGTGGCACTGCTAGTAGCTGTTATTAAGAGTAATTGTAATGGTTTATATAATCATTTACACGAATAGTGGTTTAAGGGTGCAATAATATAGCATTTCAACAATTGTTACGAATGAGATCCCAAGGAACAGGGATAGGAGACCTCCGCAAGAGGCCAAGAGCTCTACTATTCCGAATCTGATGGTGATCCTCGATCCGTAGAAATGGTCCTTCTCAAAGCGTACAAGTACTTCTGAGTAGTTTGATGATTTCAAAGAATGTTTGGAGGTAACGGTTTTGTACTTGATTTCGTTACAAGTCGGTAGACAATCACAAGACTGCACGAAATACTTTGATAATGGGATATCTTCAGACATTGCCCGAATCATTATTTCCTTTTGTAGCTGGTCCTCGGAAACGAAGGTATCGTTGCACAGTTGGACTCCATTTGGACGGGGCATGTATGGTAGGACACAGTTTCGTGTTTCCAAGAAGTAATTGGTTCGGCATTCTAATTCACAATTCTGTTCCGAATAGATACGGAAGAAACGAAGCTGCCGTTGATCGCCAAAAAGACACTTGGAGCTGGGGAGGGAGAAGCTCGTTACGAAATGGGAGACAACATTTAAGAACATTACTTACCTTTCTGGGCAAGTGAATTTCAAATATCGCCTTCCTCTTCTCATTTTGGGATAAATCGCTAACGTTACCGAAGATCCAGGTTCAATCAACATATCATTCTCAGCTTTGAATGGAAAGTCCATTGGATTGTGTAAGTTAACCGTGAAGTTGCTGCAACTGGGACCGGCATCAGTTTCAATAGTTCTAAATTTAATCTTGAGCTGATCAGTCAAATCAGTTGCTCGTCTTGGGTAGTGCTTAGCAAAAGTGTCGAATACTTCATATCCTGTCTGAAGACTCCAGTTTTCGACTGATTGCGATGCATTCGACAAGACAATTTCAGCGGACATTCTGTGGACAAGATGAAAACCACTGTACTCTAGCTAACTTCAAACTACCCAACTTACCCGTCTCGGTTGAATAGATCTGCAGCTGCCACATTATTGAAGGTATAACAAACACCTTGCTCAGTTTTGGTTTCCGTGAACAAAGCCTCACAACAAGCGCACTGTTGACCCCAACAGGCTTGTTCGCAAAATCGCTTCAATGGACTCATCGATTCCGGACACTGCCCACAGATGGTTACCGCCGGAAATGGAACGCTCCAAATCGGCGACGGGGTTTCGTTCACAACAGTTTGCAGCATATTGCTTGACATTTTATTCCAACTGATCACAATGCCAATGCTGCACAAGGTGACACCAGCGATAACAACGATCAGCCAAAACAATCTTTCCGCCCAATGAAGCTCTTGATTGAGGACATGTTTCAAGGCCTGGAACGAGGATTCCCGCTGGAACGCCTGCATCGTACGATTCGGCAAACTTCCAACTTTGAACGGGTCCAACTCCCTTTCAGGACTACTCTCATCAATTTTACCTTTCTTGGAGTAGTCCAAGTGGTGGGAATCGTCCATCTCGTAAAATCACTCTAACGCGAGCCAATCACTCAACTCAAATGGCTACGATAGTCGTAAGACTGAATCCTTTATAAAGATTTCCGCCCACCTTCGATGTGGGGTCCACTTACAATGCACTTAATTGACCGCACCAATTTAATCTAATCACTTAGTCACGTCCCTAATAAAGTACGAATAAATTATGGGAACCGTGGCAAAGAACACTGCTTCGGTCGATGGGATGGCATCCGATAAGCACGGTCGAGTTCCTTTTTTTATCCGGTTTGCAGTCCTTACCGAAGTTGCGGTGCGAGGGTCAT
The DNA here is from genome assembly GCA_034211315.2 of Aedes japonicus. Lineage (NCBI taxonomy): Eukaryota > Metazoa > Arthropoda > Insecta > Diptera > Culicidae > Aedes > Aedes japonicus. The sequence goes on along the minus strand of JASCZW010002046.1, from coordinate 25,838 downwards.
CCATTTCAGTGGGAGACATGCTAATGAGGAATTCTTCGGGAATTTTTTTGTCACACCTTCGCCGAAAGATAGGCGCTAATTTATTCCACCCTAATGATTATATCTTTTTTTTCGGGACGGTGGACATGGATAAGTGAATTATAGCCGGTGTGATGATTTAGAGAGGGGTTGAATGGAGAGACTAAAATGTATTTTTGGTAACGTTTTGTTATTTTTGACATACGAAGAAGTTGGTCGGTCAAACATTTAATTTAAGGTAAGGTTCTTGAAATGTTTCGATTATTTCTAGAATTGTAATGTCCGCATTCCGTCACAATTTTTCCATTTTGATGTGTCAATAACATACTATATGTGAATGCCCTAATAAAAATTTAATAGCATGCCACGTAAAATCAAACACTCGAATTTTAAACAAAATATCTAAAGGTTGTACTCGAAAAAAAACAGACAAAAAATGATCACCATAAATTCATTTTAAGTAGGATCTATTTTGAATCTCTCAGGGAAGAAATAAACACATATTAACTATGTTTTTGCAGGGTTGGTTTATTCACCATCCTCTCCTAGGCTAAATTCCGCCCCTTGGACTTAACACCACAGAGAACAGACATTGATATCCATATACCTTTTCTTGAAAACGCGTGTAAAAAGTTTAAAGCAGAATATGTTACTAACGCCATCTTTAGCAGACGCCCAAGTTGTGTTGAATCATGTTGCCAGTTATTTTTTACTTTCTACGCAACAATATTGTAGTGTATTATGGTTCAGATCACGAATTTATGAAAACAGTGCCTCAAATCTCTGAAACTTGCTAGCAAAGTGAAGTTCGACAACATGGTTTGTATCACTAAGGCCCAATCTTTTATGTTAATTGTAAACTAACGTGGTCCCCATTTGCACGGAAATACAAAAATAACTTTTTATTTGCAGAAATAGACGCTTACATTCTTGCCAGAGTTGAGCTAAAAAATTTCAAGGATTTCTATCATGGTTTTATTTGTAGCTTGAAAATTGACCGATTTAGAGCAATTTTCCCTTGTCAACTTAGGGTGTACCATAAAAAATGTTTTTTTGCCTTAACTTTTTTATTCCAATTCCCACCGTAAGATGTGTAAATTGCTCTAAATTGGTCAATTTTCAAGCTACAAAAAAAATTATGCAAAAATTCTTGAAATTTTTTGCGCTACAACTCTGCCAAAGAATGTAAACGTCTATTTCTGCAAATAAAAAGTTATTTTTTGTATTTCGTGAAATAGGACCACCCTAGCTTTAATTAACATCAAAAAATGGGCCTTAGTGATACAAACCATGTTGTCGAACCACTTTGCTGTAAAGTTTCAAGTTTAGGTATTGGAGCATGTTTCCTCGTAAATTCGTGATCTGGACCATAGTGCACTGTTGCAAAACCTCCTGAGAAATTTTGGTTATTTCTATCTCGGATTGCACGCCACGTCACAGAGAAAGATATATCTGAATTGGTAAAATATTGTTCAAACTGAATTAACTGTTGATTTTGAGAAACTTGTGCGTAAAGATGCCGACTTGAGAGCATTTCGCTTTCATTTCATTCAAAGTTGAATTTGACAAGGACTTGAAGAAACTGCATTGATCGATTAATCAGGCCAAAGGGATCTACTTTAGGAAGTTCGAGCATCTTCAGTCGTTGCGGAATTTCGAGCCTGCAAAATACCACGAATGAACGATGGGACACCGTCAATGGAATGTGTCACCACAGAAAACTGCGACAGGTTTTCCAACTTGCTATTTTAGGCAACACGTACTCGTCAGCTAGTCAGCCCTTCCAATCTACTATGGACTCAAATCCCAATCTCGAAGCATATTATGTTCGAACCGCTGATTCATCGTCTGTTGCTACGGAGGCACTATAACCAATGAGCCAACGGACGACGCCAATCTTTATGCTGCTCTTCGATTGCGGATTCTACCACTTCTTCGCTGTTGCTTACCATGGGACTCATCTCACCGAGACGCACGCCACCAGCACTGTTGATGCCCCAATCCTCCAACCCAGTCGCGTCTGCAACTTCAACTTCATCACATGCGTTACCCGACGTATACCGCCAGTCAAGCCTGTCTCGGCCCTGCGGTCGGAAATGGCGAGGGGGTATTCCAAACGGCATTAGCAGGCAAGTACATTAATTTAACAACTCATCTGCTACCTGATAGTTCCCTGGTTTCCAGAAAATCGACCGGCGAAGTTAGTAACAGTATGTACCGCGCCATTGCAGGTCGTATGGATTCTGTCTTTGTCGTTTACTACCAAAAACGGCAGAGGACTACGCACGAAGACTTCTCAACTCCGTTCATTACTGTCATCCTGCGATTTCGACGTCCTATGGTTCTAACTGGAAACATGGCTTCGAGCGGACATTCAGAGACTGTGAGCTATCTACAAGTTATCATATCTTCGGTCTCTTCATTTTCTGCGATCATGGTAAGCATCTTTAGCCGTTCGTTGAAGAGAGAGAATGAAGTTCGCTTGGAATGGAAGACTGTGCCAGGTGTGCGGCAATCCACGGCAGGAAATCAGGAACCTGTTTGAAAACTATCGTTGGAATATCGCTTCCTCTGTTGCATCAGCAAGAGATCTTTGAAACTTTGGTTCACAACGTTTCGAGGAAAGAACGCGCGAAGGCCGGTCGGCTCTATTTTCTAAAGCTTCCGACTCTGTACCACACCTGTACGCCTGGCCGAAAGCCAAAGGCTGTGGGATTTCCAATTGGTCCTGTTGAGTGGATTTTCTCCTCGCCTGACCGACGGCGTCAGTCCCCGGTGCGGTAAATTCCGCCACACTCGAGGAAACTTTCGCTGATTACGTCAATAGATACCGGCATGTAGCGGCGGCTGGCTCCGCCATCGCACTGTCTGCTGCAGTTGTCGTGATCTGTGCCCTCGTATTTCTGTCGTTCAAGCAAATGTTTGCAGACGATCTGAAGCATATTGAGAGTCATTCATGCCTGTCAACGCCGACCGCTATCGCCGGTCGCTTCAAAGCAGATATGGCTTCGAGTCCAACGCCGGCTGCACTGGCGGAACAATGACGCGTTATGATGGTCAACCTGCCTGGCGGCTTCAATGTGAGGTGATACATCGTTGCCTCGTCGTAAGAGGACCATCACGCATCAATACACAGGTTGATGCGGTTTCATTCAGCAAGTCACATCTATTTGCGATCTAGGTGTTACAATTGACTCCAAGTTAAAATTTAACAAACACGTCACGCTGGTTACGGCTAAAGCCTCCATGGTTCTTGGATTCATTCGATGCACACTTGGAATTTCATGATATCTACGCACAAAAGACATTTATTTGTACCCAGTCCGTTAGTATGACGGAATACGCTGTCCCTGTCTGGTCACCATATCACGCAGCACTGATCATCAGAGTCGAACGAACTCAAAAGCTCTTCATCAGATTCGCGCTACGGAACCATCCATGGAACGACCCGTTAAATCTACCTGACTATACCGCACGATGTATGCTGATTGAATGGCAAACCTTGCGAGCCAGGCGCACAATCATTCAGCAACTAGTTGTCTACGAGCTGTTAAGCGGCAATATAGACTGTCCGGAACTTTTACGCTATGTTCCCCTTTTCGTCCCACCACGACAATTGAGAAGCGCACAACTAGTCGCTGTACCACCTGCTATGGCTTCAAAAATCCACTTGACGCCTGCCTGCGAGTCTTCAACGATACGAATGAACATTTCGACTTTAACATTGGCAAAAACGTTTTTAAAAATATGATTACGAATAGTAGGTAGGTACGTAGGTACGATTTTTAGTCGAAGACGAAGAACAACAATAAAACAGAAGCTTTTACTACTTTATGGTATAGTTACCCATCATGATGTTATTCGTCATGATGTCCTTCGTGGTCATTCCTCTGATTGTAAGAACAGTCGAAAGGCACTGCATTTGGAACTAACTTGATACAGGAATGTTAGATTCAGTTAGATTTTAGACAAAGATTTTCTATTATGTTACGCTGTATTACCCCTTTTATTTCCTGGATGGTTCCTTGAAAGCATTGACAGGAAAGTGAAAGGAACAAATACTTTTGTTCCTGAATGCTTGTTGTCCTGCTGCAGGAAATAGTTGGGCAGCTTCAGAAGAGCAACATTTTTCACCAAATACTATCATATGTATTCAGAATTTCAACTGAAGAAACTGATCCTTACTGATTACTGCACCAATAAAATTCACAATTATGATCAATTTTTCGATTCTATAAACTTCAATTAGTTACATCATCGCGTCACTTTATCAATTCTTGAGCATCGACTGTATGCTATCTCTTTTCTCTCATGGAAATGTTACTTAATTTTCGTTAAAAGTGGATCAACCACATTTTGAGTAGATTCACTTTTTACGAAAAATGAGTAACATTTTAACAAAAGAGATAGCATACAATTGTACTCAAAAATTGAGTAAGTGACGATGTAGCGTTGGTATAAGATGCGAGGCAGAGAAAAAAAAGAAAACTTTTCAGGTTATGTGCTAGGTTTTCTATTGGTAAACATTTACATGACAGCTATCGCATAACTGCAGCGCCGCCTAGCAGAGCACAACCACATACATTTGAAATGTCGGTTTAAAGTTCTACACAACTCAGCAGGCCGAAGATGAATGTGTTAACACTACCCATCAAAACCTGTTGCGCCATCTTTCTAACACACTTTCGTTCACTCTTCTGCAAATCCTTTTCATTTTTGAAGACCCTCCCTGTTTTCCGGAGCTTACCTTCATAATCGCCCAGAATGTTTCTATTAGGTGAAGTTCTAGGTGAGTTTAGCGGATTTGCCTGCCACAGTTGGTTCCGTACCACTCCATCACCGGTTTCGCGTAATGGTACGATACCAGATCCAGCCAAACAGACTGTCACTTTGCTGGGACCGAAGGAAGGGCAGTAGATGCTGCGGTAACATTCTTCTTTGTATTGTTGGCCGTTGATGGTGCCGTTCGTTATGTTCGGCTTGCTGAATGTACCCACTCACAGTTCGCCTGCCACACCTAGTACTTCTTGGAAAATTTGTCGACCTTCTTCTTCCGGAACATCCAGGCGGACTTACCGATGGAAAACTCCAGGCTCCAGGGATCTGCTTGGCGTCTGCTCTTATGTACGTCTCGTCGTCCATTACGATGAATTTTTGTTGCACGCCAACCGGCATCGCGGTGCGGCTTCCTGGCGCGGGATTTGTTCAACGTGTTATGTTGATTGGTGTGGCACCTTCCTTACGCTTGAAGATGTGAAAACCGGCTTGCTCTCATATACCATGGCTGGAAGCAGCAGACGGAAGAAGTTGACTCACTTCTTGCCGCCGTCCCGAATCTAATGGTTCGGACAGTGCTATAGCGCTATAGAAGTAGTTCCTTTCGTGGACAGGGACGGTCGTGTTCGATTTTCTTCCGGTGCCTGCTGCGGTCGTCTGCGCCTCCTTGGGCGATTATACCACGGTATGGGACACGGTCGGGTTGTCGTTGCCCGATCATCACAGAATCGTGTATGATAGCGCATAGTGACCACAAAGTGTGGAGGCCATGCAGCTTCATCTTTGTTCATTCAACTCCATGTGAAATGTACGCGCATCGCCTCCACTTAATATCTGCTATCCGTTACTATGCTGTCGATCTTACTTTTTACTGGGTTGCCAACTGTTTCGCGAACCACCTGTGGGACTGGCCTGGTTTTCTACGAACACGCCAATTTTTTTTTGTCGATGCTCATCTTGCTTAGAAGCCATGCAAACCTTACACTCTTAACTAGTTTAACCCAAACTTTAATCAATTTTTACCCATGCATTAAAAAGTTGTACAAAAAATAGAGTGTTGCATTTTTTCGAGTACAATGGACCATTTACTTTTTTCGTGGTGTGCGGTGAACATGTTGAATCATGTTCTGGACAGTGTCTCGTGTCGATTTCCTATTACTCTGGTAACGACAAAATCCGAAAAAAGTCTTGAGACCCATAGCTCCATGCTAGTTTTCGTTAGCTTGGGTCTCAGAACCACCCAAACATCGTATTTTGACCTCATGCGATTTACATTTTTCTTCACAAATTGTGATATATTTTGAGAATCACTCATATAACTGCATCAGCTTGAATGTAAATACTCAAGAAGCTTTTATTTTTATATTTCTCAGACTTTAGTTACCAACAACTTTGCAGAGAAAATTGTGTCGATCCGACTTCACCAGAAAAAGTTCATGACCAAGGCAGCATATTTTAGCAAAAAACAGCATAGTACAGTGGGCGACACCCTGACATGCGCGGATTCCCTTGATGGTGGCCTCAAAAGATATATGGGGATTGTTTCATCAGGAAATATCTCGTGATCCTTCATATATAGTAAGTTAATTTCTTCAGTAAAATGGTTCAGTAGACCAAAGCCTTCAGGATGGTGAACTTGAAAGTTCAGAATTATCTCACTACACGGCGCTAGTGTGTATGTAAACTCAATTTATAACCTGAATCTCGTGATCCTGGACGTATAGCAAGTTGGCGGCTTCGACAAAGATGTGTGGTTAAGTGAGCCCTTTTGGATGGATTTAACATTAGTTTAGAACTCATCCGCTACGTTGCACTATTATATTACACCTGCTGCATGTGAGAATCTAGATCGTGCTGCAAATCTACTGTTTTTCAGGTGTTAGTTGACGGTGTACGGTATGAGAATCCAGTCGCTCGACTCCAACACGTTCAGAAACATCTCTCACTCCGTGGCGCTATTGTTTTTGTAGACTTACCGTATAATCGGATCGGATCTGGCACTGGTCTGCCTGTCGAACCATGTAATGAATGTTTATAGCGCCAGCACATGAGAGGCTGACTAACCCCAATATTATTTTGGTTGGACATTTATTTGACTGGTAACGTTCTTCTGGTAACGCACTTCAGTTTACTCTTTTGAGAGGAGTGCTTCTCGGCACTGCGATGGTACTTCAAAGGACTCAATGGAAGTCTCTCAGATGAATGGCAGGAAGTTCTCTCGTGATAACTTCAGCGGAAGCTCTTCAGAGAACTTTCAGCTGGAAGCAGGGTTGTGGCTTCATCGTGCCCGAGCTCAGGCATATTCACCTGCCATATATCTCCCTTCAGAGCGTCGACTTCAAAATATAATGTATGATGAACCTGTAGTACATGAGAGACCCATAACTTTGTTCAACAGTACATTGTCTCACTCCTATATCTTCGACATGAGAGCGTATATTCACAGTGATCTTCACGATGATCCTCAGCATCTTCACTGCAAATATCATCGCGAAGATCACTGCGTAATATACGCTCTTGTTCCTCAGATATAAGAGATAGAGCTATGTACTGTTAGACAAAGTTGTAGGTCCACTCAAGCACCGGGAGTTCATCATGCACGTCATATTTTGAAATTGAGCTTCTGAGAAGAGACTGTCAGCGGAAGTAATATGAATGTGGATCAGTCAAAAATGATCATGCCGTAGCCTTGAATGGAAGTTCTGCATGGAACTTCAAAAGAAAAAATTCAAAAAGCTTCAGGGAAGTTTTACACAGAACTTCACGGAAGTTCTTCAGATAACTCCAGGGAAGTTCTGCAGAGAACTTCAGGAAAGCTATGCAGAGAACTTTAGGGAAGCTTTGCAAAGAACTTCAAGGAAGTTAAGCAGAGAAATTTCAGAGAAATTCTGCAGAGATCCTTAAGAGAAGCTCTTCAGAGAACTTCATGGATTTTTTAGAACGCACATGCTTATGTGAGATTCTGCAAAAAAGAACTTTTTTGTGAAAGTTCACAAGAAGTTCCAGAAAAATAACGGCGTAAGGTTCTCCCGAGAATTTCAGGGAATTTCTATAGCAGACCTCGCTAGGTAAATTTGATAGAACCTCTGTGGGAAGTTTCTCAGAGAACTTCAGGGAAATTCTGCTGAGAAGTTCATGGAAGTTAGTTAGAGAACTTCAGGGAGATTCTTCAGAGATCATCAGTTTCACGGATGTTCGGCAAAAAACTTTATGAAAGTTCTGTGGACAACTTCAAAGAAATACTACAGAAAACTTCAGAGAAGTTCTTCAGAGAACTTCAGGGATGTTCAGCAGAGTACTTCAGTTTCGCCGAGACTTCCAGGGAAAGTCTTCAGAGAACTTCAGAGAACTTCAGGGAAATTCTGCAGAGAACTTCAGAAAACTTCTTGGAAATTTCGCAAAGAGCTTCATGGAAGTTTTATAGAGAGATTTATGAAAGTTTTGCAGAAAACTGAATGGAAGTTCTGCAGAGAACTTCAGGAAAATTCTGTAGAGAACTTCAGGGGAATTTCAAAATCTTTCGTTGGAGCCATAGTTCACGACGAATTGAAGCTTCAGTCATATAAACTGTGCAAGAATAACTACTTGAAGGACACCATGAAAGCAAAACTTAAGGTAGAATTTCTGAACGAGTTTATGTACTCCAGACCACCTAGAAAGTTCGAACCATGAGTAAACATCTTCCAGAAGGTCTAGATTTACGGGAAGTTGTGGAGTATATGGTCTCGAATTCCATGTTCTGACGTGACGCTAGTGTGCATGAAAAAAGAGTATTTCAAACGACTTTTCTGTCTGTTGATCTCAACCACCTAGAAAGGTCAAACCTTGTGAAAAAAGGTTAATAAAGTTAAGAGATTTAGGAGAGTGGAAATTATGGTTCGGAATTTAGTCACTACGTGGCAAAAGTGGGCATGGAAAAGTGAGAACTTTTAATGGAGTTTATATAAAGACCCCTACCAACTAGAAAGTTCAAACCTTGAACAAAGTTGAGAGTATGATTTGGAGTTCGGTCACCACGGGTCGCAGTGGCATGGCGAACAGAGAAGTTTTGTTCGACCAAACACATCACGTGATACGTGTCGTATTGAGAAAATCCTGCAAGTTCTGGAAGGTCCTAAAATTTCAACATCAGAAACCAACTTCTCCGTTTCATCCAATGTTGTGTACTCCATTCCAAACGGGTTCGGGTACTTCTTTGACACCAGGTGTAACTTCAGCAAATCAAAACCACATCAAAACTACATAACTGAACGCTTAAGTATACGTTCGCTTCCACTGTTTTTATCAACTCGGGATAGTTTTGCTCCAACGTTGGAAAGATTCTGAATAATGTTGCATCAAGAAGATGCGAAATCCGTTCTGTATTTCTTAATTATTGTGCCACCACCGATGGTTGCTGTGCATTCTTCAAGTGAAGAAGAAGGAGGTGTTCGCTCATCACCATGAGGCACCAAGAGTGGACAGTAATGTTTGCTAGAATAAAAAATATGAAAAGAAAGTGTTGAAAGTTCCGTCAGTGTACGGTAGGATGGAAATAGAATTTAAGTATTGAAAATTGAGCGAAAGGGCATGGGTAAAGAGGTACTCGAACCAAGGACGTTACTATTGCCTAACGTCCCACTGCGGGGTAGGTCGAGGCACGGACGAATCCGCCACCTTAAGCTGCCCCGCCCCGTGCCTCGACACTTTCTCTTCATATCTTTCATTCTAGCAAATATTACTGTCCACTCTTGGTGCCTCATGGTCATGAGCGAACATCTCCTTCTACATCAATTTTTCAATGTTTTAAAAGTTGTTTGATCGGCAGGTTTCATTATCCTTGTGACATAAGGATACAACACGACTATTATAATCTTCAACTCTCTGTACATTTCCGAATTCAACAAATTTATACGGCTTCCAGATGGGGATCCAAGACGTTGCTAAGGTAGTTACGGAAGACATCGGAAGTCATCCACCCTCTATCCGACTGAGCAATGCGCCACTTCGAAGGCACTGAATCAGCAACAGTCTTCGTATTGTTTTATAGGAGTGGAAGGAATAATTTCACCAGATGCAACGAGAATATTGTCATGATATTGAGCTTTCTAGATGTCCTTTCAACATTGCAGACATCCCAACAAACAAACAGCCCGAGCAGCACACAACCTGTTAAACAAGTTACTGCAACTTGATTATCACTAGAATAAGTCACATATAAGTATTCTCAACTCATTTGCAACAAATGTGCTACTATGGAGAGCTGATCAAAAGCTGAATAGGCTTTTTTATAACTGAAAAAGCTAAATTTACATTAAAAAAGCTGTTATGCAATATGCAATGTTTGATGGGATTGCGACTTCTACACAAAGCGAATACGGTTTTGTTCTTGAGATTTAATTGAAATGATGTTTCACCCCCATTTATGTTGCGCTGCGGGTCTTGAAGGATCTCCACAAACCCTTCTGCAGACAGGTAAGATTCTTTTTAAACCAGGGATCTATGTCACAGAGAAGTTCGAAAATGTGAGGACGCATTTTTAATTGGCATGGTTCTCTGACCCAAGTCATGCATGAAAATTTTGCCTTCCTTGATCGGAAATCATCAAATCGAGATCAGCGAAGGCGTTCCTGCTGTTCCTGCCTTGACTTACCCCGTATTCGTATTAGTCGTAAGCATAGTATCTGGTTCTCCCATGTGCAATAAGCCGATCTTAGGGGTTGGCATAATAGACGAGCTGAAATCTTTACCAACATAATTCAATTGGTTATATTTGCCAACAAACATTGAATAAAGGGTGTAATCAAACTTTGGTCGACTTAATCTTGACGAAGTTCCTTTCATCGTGCATTACAAATTTTTGCACACCCCTCATTTTGAAGATGTGTGCGTATAGCATCATGCCTCTATTTTGATTTTGAGATTAGCACTTCAGTTATCAAAATGTCGTCGAAGGAAGCGAAGCAACGCATCAAAATTTTGCACGTGCATGGCGAAAATCCAAACTACTCTCACGCCAAGTTGGCGAAATTGTTGAATGTGGCTAAATCAACTGTTACCAACGTATTAAAAGTGTTCGGTGAACGTTTGTCGACAGCCAGGAAAGCTGGATCGGGGAGAAATCGAAAGCCGGAGGCCACAGCGACGACAAAAAGAGTTGCCCGCTGTTTCGAGCGGAACCCCAACCTCTCCGTCCGAGATGTCGCAAAGAAGCTGGGAGTGGCGCCTTCAACCGTGGATAGAGCTAAAAAACGAGCTGAACTGTCGACTTACAAGAAAGTGGTGACTCCAAATCGCGACGATAAACAAAACACGTCGGCCAACGCACGATCGCGAAAGTTGTACACGACGATGCTGACGAAGTTTGATTGCGTGGTACAGGACGATGAAACTTACGTCAAGGCAGACTTTAAACAGCTTCCTGGACAGGAATTTTATACGGCAACCAGACGGGGAAAGGTGGCAGATATTTTCAAGCACATTAAACTGTCAAAGCTCACGAAGAAATATCTGGTGTGGGAGCCGATCTGTACCTGTGGCTTGAAGAGGAGTGTTTACATTGTGACCGAAACCGTCAACCAGGCAATTTATCTGAGCGAGTGTCTAAAAAAACGTTTACTGCCTTCCCAGAAGCGACACAATTGTTCCGTTCTATTTTGGCCAGATTTGGCGTCTTGCCTTTACGGGAAAAAGGCCATGGGGTGGAATACTGCCAACAACGTTCAAGTGGTGCCCAAGGACAAGAACCCTCCCAACAAGCCCTCTGCCCATTCAAACAATGTTGGGCCATCGTCAAGCGGAACCTAAAGAAGACTCAAAAGCTGTTGTGAGCGAGAAACAGTTCAAGGCAAACTGGCGTTCTGCGGTGAATAAAGTGGACAAGAAGACTGTATAAATCTTATGACAAGTGTTAAGCAAAAGACCAGGCAATTCGCATTTGGTAAAAATGAAGCTTACCTGAATATTTCTCCTGTATTATGTATTAACAACTTGAAAAAGAAAAAGAGTTTGACTTATTAATAAAAACGTTGATCGACTCACACACATAACTGTTTGACCAAGTTCTGATTGGAACACCCTGTAAACTGAGTCAGTAATTCTTGTTTAGGTTAAGAATAATGCTTGAGTAAAAAATCAGATTCGATTCGCGATTCTCATAACCTCCGATTTTTTCTTTCACTTTGAGTATAATATTTCTTGATAACGAAAAACTGTATCAAGTTTGACAAATTTCTGAGATTCTCTATGATTTTTTTTCTGTTGAACTGCTGAATTATATTTCCTTATCTTGAGAGTTTTATTAATTACTTGGAATGTTAGCTGAATAAAATTCTCTTCGTGGTGTTTTGTTCAGCTCTTAAAACCAAAGAATTTTATAAAAATATCAAATACTATGGTATTCTATGAGTAATTCAATTGGTTAAAAATGGTAAGCGATTCAAAATTTTGTGAATTGACTTTTCAAATCATTCAAAGGCGGAGCAATGCTTGTTATCTTATCCGTTTTACACTGTTAAAGACAGTCCAGAATGTTTGCCCCAATTGTTCTACTGCAAATGCAATCAGGATAAACGCAAACATTGAAGTGCTCGGACCGCTTCTTGTTCACGAAATTTATTGTTTTATTACTACACCATAAAATTGCCTTGATTCGTTTCTTTATTCCTGCCGATGTTCAAATACCCTCATACCCACCCCCCTTAGTTTTGGCTTCAATCTTCTCGTGCAAATATATGTACTTACGCCCATCACACTAACCATCGTATTTCGTTTACCTTTCCGTTCCGAGTCAAAGATTGACCCGGAGTCAATATCCGATTGTTGATTTTTCCCAAAATGCCGTTGGACTTGGACGTTGGCATGTGGTGCGGTACGATGATATTAAGTAGCTTAGAAGCAGGCCTAGGCGAAGGATTGTACCCTAGGGGAGTGCGGTGGACGTACTAACGAGAATTGTTTCCGTTTGCCGCAAATGTGCTCCGTTTGAAATGGATTTCTTTGTTTGAAATCTGTTTGCTTAATTGACACCTTTCTTTTCGAGCAAACTCAGGCGTCGGAATAATTTTAAAATACCAATCAAACTTATGCGCAGCATGCCTTGCCCTACTGACAGTAGATCCGATATTCGGTTTTATTTTCGCACCAAGTAAGATATTTTTGATTTCGTCCTTATACTGCTCAGTCGTGGTTCACCACTTTGGTATTCATGAATTTTGTGTCGAGGCACTGTCGAAACGAATAGAGAAACGTTCATGAATAATAAAATAAATTTTAAATTGTCTTCCCCGGGTAAAGTGACTCCCCTGGGAAAGCGTCATTCGTACCCCGTCAAACACCTTCGCGGCAAAAAATGAGGTTAGAATTTGTCACGGCTCACTTGGAGTCAAATTTTACATGTTGGTTTTTTTTTGTTTTCATTTTGCCACCGATTCGTTTCGCTAAATTGAGTCATTCATTTTTCAGCTCTGTCCAACCGTCAACTAATTCGATTGAATAGCTTGTGAAAAAAAAATAAACACAAGACAAGCTGAAAGTCAATCAAAGTGTCAAACTAGTGCTCAGCTGTCAAAAGAGCCAGAAGAACATCCATGGCAGTCAGTGTGAGCTTGCTTCCATTAGCCCCCATCGTGGCTAGTGATTCAAACAATGGAGGCGGAAGCGGAAGTATGGATTCCTCTACTTGATTTGAATTTTCGGCTCTTGCTTCGGTTGTTGGGTACGAAACAGGCCGCAATAATTGAATCAGGACGCGAATTGGATTAACCTCGTACTTGATGAGCGTGATTTCCCGCAACGTTGCGGTTCGCTATGGCTGTGAAATTGGAGTTTTTGCCGTCGTATCATTTGCTGTGATTTTTGCCTTCGTGGCTCGTTGATAAATTTGGCTGAATATGGCATGGATTCGGAGAAGAAGCGAGATTTCTTGTTGGAAATCGAGCAAATAGTTTTGAATTTAAGAAGCCGATATAGCTTGTGCAGCATTCGAACTCCAACGAAAACAACCCAGTCGATTAGTGGACAACATTTGTACATGTCAATTACGATGTCAACTGTCAATAGAGCTGTCAAGCGTGGGCGATATATTTTGCCACCCTTCTCATGTTTAACCCTCACCTATTGCCAACGGTTATTGCATTACGTTGCTTGCCATGCGGCCATAAATTATTTGCTACTTTTGGTGCAAGATTTAAAATACGGACCAGCAGAAACGATTGCATTTCGAGCGAACGTGTAACCCAATCACGTGCATGCTTGAAATGTCCGGTAGAACTCGAAAAGGGGTTGTTCCTAGAACTGCTGCAATAGTGCAGTTGTTGGATGCGGTAGGAGGAGGTAGTTTAAATTTATTAACAGACCAAAACTCTCACTCACTTGACTACGCTGCTATTGGTGAAGGCATGCTACAATGGATGGTGTTTATTGGAACATGTCAGTCTTAATTACTGCATCCATTGTAAAGCATCGTTTCGACTAATGTGCAGTGGTTGGTGGACTTGGTGGCACTATTGGTAGCAGATCATACCGGAATGCAATCGAGTAACTCATGTTTTGCGTTGAGCACGTTGAGAACGTTGACTGTTGAATGTGAGCTTGAAAGTTAGATACTGCTTGACGCCCTCTGATTATGCAGGGGTACGTTTAGTTGATCAACATTTAAATTGAAATAGACATAAACCGATCGGACATATCAAAGACTACACAGAAAAAAATAATTAATATTAACAAGCGCGTAAAATTTTCCCTCGTTTAATTCCAAGCCAAACCGTGCGTAAACAACGAGATTGTTCGCAATCTTTCATACAACTGGCGCTATCTGGCTAACATGCAGGCGTTATCTGGCTAAAATTTACATGAAATATCCCATTATTTTCTGCAAAATCTAGCGTTCCCTTTATGTGCATTAGATAACGCAGAAAATTCAATGTTTCTTTTTATCTGTGTACATTAACTTAGGGCCTCTCGAACTTTGTTGATTTGCGACTAACATTTAGATTTTTGTTTTTCTTCTTCTTCTTTTTAAGTGTATCTAGCTGGAGCTGCGTGACAGCTTGGTTGTCCAATACCTTAGAAGCACTAGCCTATGCTGACCACTTGCGCACTTGTTGAAGTATATTGTATTGAGTCGTAGTATTTTTCAAAATTTCAGTATCAATTTTCGATGAGATTTTGTTATGCAGTCGTTAAGTCGTAAAATGGAAGCTCCAAGTCATCGCCAGGACGTTTCAAGTAGTAACTAGATTACAAAAAGATATGGAAATTACCAAACAATAATTTTAGGGACGACATTCAGGCCTTTGATGTAGTCCATGTTGACAACTAGTAGTACTGGGTTGACTAGAAGTATTGCAACCAGAATATTCATCATATTTATTATTCATACAGTGAATGATGTTTCTAAACAACCCACAATTGCAATGGTGTGCCTATGTTGGCTGCTTATAGCACTGCGGTATCTTCTTAAAATACTTCTAAAAATTTGAAATAGTATGCATTAATGAGCCACCATTTTAAAGTGTGTTATAAGGGTGTCAGTCAGGTTGTCCCATGTCATTTGCATTCATTTTGACAGCCATTGATAGATGGAATTTACCTAGTAACCTGTACAGCTCGCTTTGAAACATACATACCATCTTTCTTCCCATTACATACGGCTTACGACTTGCATGGAACTTCTTGATATGTAGATTGACTTGGGTAGCATTCAACTTTTGAAACCCGTATTGAGCACTCGTTGCCTTACGGTGATACCTAAGCCGCGTTCGGCAGCGTTCGGGGCTTGAATTCTATCAGGTACTTGAATTTCACAACCGCTCACGGCCATGATGGGTGCAAACCCGTATGCACAGTGAGTAACATAAAAATGAGAGAGAAAAGATTTTAGTGCGATTATTTTTGATATTCTCATAGCGACTTTTCGTTTCTCTGACTAAAAAGTTTGAGCCTTTCTTAACTAACCGTAAAGAAAGAAAAAAAAATGCTTGTCTGAATCCCACATAACAACCTATTCTACAGCTTGGGATCTAGTTGTTATCCCAAATTTAAAATGTTTCGAATAAGATCTAATTAGAAACTTCGTAAAGAACAAGTCTTCCTTTTATCCAGCGGGTTTATATTTTATTTCTTTTTCCTTTCTATTTATTTATAATGTGATAAGAAGGATAAAATCTCATTGCCTCGTATTACAACCACCTACAAACTTTTGATTAGAGCGGCCATGTTGATTTGCCGTGTTTGAACCATTTGAACTTTGCAAACAAGGAGGTAACTAGAAAACAATAACCATAGGATGTTGTTATATGACTCATGAAACACTGGTACTGATATAAACCACATGGAAAGGTTTATTCTATGGCTTTAAAATGGTGTTTCCTAAGCGGGCCCTACGCGTCCTATTTCTAATATACCTGCCTGTCATCGTCTGTCGTAAGTAACACTTTTCAGTGACTACGTGCATCACTTCGAACTGTCAGATAATTACCCCGATCAAAATATACACCCTTTTCGAAAATATTGAAATAACATTGACTTATTGTATCATGAGAAAAGCAGATATTTTGATTATTCATTTCATAAAACAAATGGATAAAAAACAGCATAAGTTGCCACGAAAACGAAAAGTGTATTTCTAGTTGTTTTCCAAAGATTAAAAGTAAGAATTCTAATAGTGAATTGTGGCATAACCCGTCAGTATCACACATGATGTTAGTGCCTTTATATAAATGTTCTACGACGTGGCAGTGAAAAAATGACAAGAATATATGATATTTACACTACTGGTCATATTCTTGGTCTCACATGCGTGTTTATAGCATGAGATAAACCCTCTTAACGTCGAAAAGGTGGCAAATTTGGTCCACGAGAGGGACTAACCTTAAGGAATTATAATAACTCATGTTTCATGAATTGAAAACTTCGAGTTTATGTTTAGCAGCTGTAGATTCCTTATTATTACTGGATGTATTCTCCATTTCCGGTTTGCAAATGGACATTTTATGAAATCTGAGCTGATATTCTCCATGCAGTGCTATTCCAATTCGCTAGTGTCTGATTTTACAGTTCAATCTTTGTCATTACTTTAGCAAAACTCACAATATCATTATATTTGATGATTTTGTTTAATTGATTTTACTTCATAGATGATTTAAATATTACTTATGGTTTTGTTATGTCCAATTGACTTTAACTTCCTTTTAATTAAATCTTCCCTTTTTCCTCAATCAGGAGCAACAACTGCTAAGCCAGCAAAAATAGAAGCGGATTGCTGTTATAAAAGCAGCATCAAGCAGCAAATTGTGACCACGACCACAGTAAATTTAATTGTATAAATATTAGTTTTGTAAAACTTTTTCAGGATACCTCAAATCAAGATTTTGGTGAATTACTGCTAACGCTGAAAACGGGAAGAAGTCTTCTTCCGAAACTATCATTCAGTGTTTCCTTTTGTTTAGATTTTTAAAGTTTAAGATTGTAATTGAAAAAAAAAATAAACTATCTATGTGATCATATCAACGGTCGACTATCTCTTACTCGGGCGTTCCACCTCGGTCTAGTTATTGTTAGTTCAGCTCTTGGCTCTAGACTTTGGGAATTCCTTCTTTCCCCTTTTTTCCTCCGTTTCGGTAGTAAGTTAGTAACAGGCTGAAGCATAAGTGGTGTACTGTCGATAAATGAGGCGCCTAGAGCTAATGCTCCCAAATGTACTAGAACATACCTCTGCGTATGCTGCGTTCTATGTATGTACATTTAAAAGAAATGTGAAAACATTCGATGGAAAATAGCTTAGCTGGTGGAATATGTACAATGAATTTAGTGACAATCTTTTCGTCGGCTGTAAAAGACTTTTCATGGCTTCATGGGGATTTATTGGACCTTAGCCTATGGTTCAGAAACTTTTACAGTTTACCGGTGGTGCCGATTGGGGTTTGAGCAACCATAGGAAAGATCGGGTAACCAACCCCTGTGAGACTTGAGGGGGGAGGAACATCTCTTGGAAGGATGCAGCCTATCCGAGCGTCAATGTTAGGGTCAGCTCCAAACAGCATCTGCGCTCGATGTTAGGGGCGGCTGAACAGCGTGCTTGTGCCAGCCTGGGACTTTAATCAAAGCTGTGCACGAGGGTCCCCCGGCGAGACAGGGAATTGGCGCAGAGCCTACAAGTCGGTCGTAAAACTGACAATGTTAATACGGACCAGAACGGTTGGCATTGGCCCAGACCATGAAAACGGACAAACGATTGGAAACTCGGAACATGGAACTGTTAATCTCTCACTATCTTGAGAAGTACCTGAATACTTTGCGACTTATAAAGGGGCCGCAAATTCGACATTGTAGCGCTGCAGGAGGTTTTCTGGGAAGGATCGACGGGGTGGTCTCACAATCTACCAGAGCTACACTATTATATAAATATTTTAAGGGAATAGAAGGGACCATCAGGGCGCCCGATTGAACCTTTCTGGATTGAGAGAGTGAATATTCCATCTCCCAATAGTTTATAGTTTGTGAATAGAGGGTGGGCTCCATTTATATTTTTCTTTCTTTTTCAAAGCTACCTTCTGTAACACACAGTTTCCAATAAAAACATAAATCAGGAGCTCAAAAAGAATCAAAACACACAGAAATTATGGCTATCTCTGTTCAGTATATGACAATTACCACGTGTTTTAATAGAAATACGCTTAATAGGATATTAGTTAATTTTTATTAAGCTTGGAGCTTCTTCAGGTAAATCAAACTGTGTCTCGCCAAGAGTTGTACGTCTGTTGATAAGTGAGATTACGGGATCGGAGGTGAGAAGAAGCCACTTATAATAACAATTTCTACAACTTTAATAAACATGTCATCTCACGATATTGGCTTATAAAAAAGATAGAGTATACGCCACTCTTGCGGTTAATGCAAGAAAAAAATAATTTCATACAAGTTGTAGTACAATAAGTTTGCAACAAGTTCTCAGAAGTAACCAAAGCTCTAATACCACAAATTTCCATTGAAAACCTCATGTTCGCCTAAAGTAGCTTACTGGACCATTGTGCATTGGGGCATCCTCATGTTAGATAGCTCGCTCTTATGACCACTTGTTCAAGTTGTTGTTGGAAGAAGATTCTTTATATTCCTGTGGAAATCTAGGGGTTTTTTTTCATTAGGGTGAATCTACAATTGAGAGATTCTCTCCGGGCTCACTCTCTTCCATTCATAAACCAATCACCTTTACGTTTTTCATTCTACTAATTGTAGAGTATGCTAGCCAGCACTGTTGTGTTTCGATCTGTATTAAATAATGCCTCGTAAGTTTTATAATGGCGCTGTAACGAATGAAAGAGAGCGAGCCCGGAGAGAATCTCTCAATTGTAGATTCGTCCTAATGAAAAAAAAACCCTAGAAATGTAGTATAAGTGATGTTGCCTATCGATCCACCCAACCCGTTTTTTGCCCATCATACAATGGCATGATCGGTGGTTATTAAAGGTTGATCAAGTCTAACAGAGGAGAGCCCATTGTTGTCGGACTTAGTCAATGTGTGGTAATGCATATCATACGTCATAAATTATGAAAAGATATTCCCTTTATTTCAAAAATCATCAAACCGGGATCTTCGATCACTCAAACTGCTCTCTTCGACAGTTATGCTTTCCTTGATGGAAATCATCAGATCGAGATCAGCGAAGGGCCAAATGTCTTCCTACAGTCTACAGAGAAACTTTAAACGGCTTGACGGGGGCATAACCGTATTTAAATTATATACAAATTTTACAGGACACTTGTTGCGCAAGTGCTCCTACAGGGTGTTAAGTAAGTTCGAATACAACATCGTTGTGTAAGTGCGCACTATGTACATTCTGTGTATTGGTATTGGTTAAGCCTCTATATAGACTAACCGAAGCGCACAGTGTCGACATGCTGTCATTTGTTGTTTGGGCGTAGTAAAAATGTTTGCGAGAAGTGAGCGACCCGCTGGTTGAAATCCCACGGGGTGAAGCGGAATTTCATCTATACCACCATCCGTCGGTACCAGGAGACGCGCTCGGCCAAGGACCGGGCGAGATTCAGGTGGCCGCGTTTGACGAAGACGCCAGCAGCCACATTCGGAAGACCGCTGCTGACCTGGGTGTGTCGATCGTAACTGCCACATCATCATGACGGAGGACCTTTGAAACGAGTCTTTCAAGAAACGCAAGGTTCACGGGGTAACAGATGCTAGAGCGGAGAAGCCAAACTGATATTTTCGCGGTACGCAGGATAGGAGTTCGTGTTTTCTGATAAGAAACTCTTTATCTTGCATCGGCGCCCAATGTTCAAAATGATCGACTGAAATCAGTTCTGTTGTATGGAAGATTGCCAACATTATTGTATGCTGTATGAAAGATTGCAAACAATTGAGTTGAAATATTGCAAACAATTTCTTTGTTTACGCCTCCTTTGGCTTGGAACTAAACAAGGGGAAAGTTTACGCGCTTGCTTAAACATTTCTTTTTTTGAGCCACATTTTGCAAAGAAGATTTGGATTTTTCTTAATAATGGCTGCTGCCTTCTTGGCCATTTGTCGGGAGCGTACTTTTCGATTTGTTCCACTTCCAGCCTTCCGATCCACATCCAATCAACGTCAAGCGCTGGTCAAATAATTTGCCAACACAAAATAGTTTGTAGTTTTGGTTTTTTGGCAAGATTGTATCTAGTATTCACTGACAGCACGCCGCTAGAGTTGACAATGACAATTGTCATTTTGCTTTGTACAAAACATATGAAACTCTCTGATTTCGTTTGCTCTTCTGTGCTTAAGTGTTAGTATCGTTACAAAAAAGTTTTATTTTCTAATAAAACTCTTCAGCGATAACAAGGTAAGAGTTGTACTAAGTTCTTGAACAACTAAAAAAATTCATATCATTTCAATGTTTGGGATGCCTCGAGACAGTCTTGGAATGGAACTTCGTAAGAAAAAAAAATCGAAGATTACGTAGACGGAATAACACACACACAAAAAAACATTTGTAACAAATTCAAATTGAAAAAGTGACCATATCAAGACTAAAGGACGATACGGTCAAAATTTGGTCAATATCAACTTGACGTATTTCTTTCAATTATGCATTTAAAAACCTGAACACCCCTCATTTTGAAGGTGTGTGTGTGTAGAATGTTGCTCCTATTTTGATTTTGGAATTCACTCTTCAGTTGTCAAAATGCCGTCCAAGCAAGAAGAGCAGTGTATCAAAACTTTGCTCGCGCATCGCGAAAATCCGAGCTACTCGCACGCAAAGTTGGCAAAATCGCTAAAAGTTGCCAAATCAACCGTTACAAATGTAATTAAAGTGTTTGGGAAACGTTTGTCGACAGCCAGGAAGTCTGGATCGGGGAGAAATCGAAAACCGGAAGCCGCTGAGACGACAAAGAGAGTTGCCGGTAGTTTCAAGCGAAACCCTAACCTATCTCTCCGAGATGCCGCAAATAAGCTGGGTGTATCGTCTACAACCGTGCATCGAGCCAAAAAACGAGCCGGACTATCGACTTACAAGAAGGTAGTGACTCCAAATCGCGATGATAAACAAAATACGACGGCCAAAGCGCGATCCCGGAGGCTGTACACGACGATGCTGACGAAGTTTGACTGCGTGGTAATGGACGACGAAACCTACGTCAAAGCCGACTACAAGCAGCTTCCGGGACAGGAGTTTTATACGGCAAAAGGAAGGGAAAGGTAGCAGATATTTTCAAGCACACGAAACTGTCAAAGTTCGCAAAGAAATATCTGGTTTGGCAAGCCATCTGTACCTGTGGCTTGAAAAGCAGCATTTTCATAGCTTCCGGGACTGTCAACCAAGAAATTTACGTGAAAGAGTGTTTGAATAAACGTCTGCTGCCTTTCCTGAAGAAACACGGTTGTTCCGTACTGTTTTGGCCGGATTTGGCATCTTGCCATTACGGTAAAAGGCCATGGAGTGGTACGCCGCCAACAACGTGCAGGTGGTTCCCAAGGACAAGAACCCTCCCAACACGCCAGAGCTCCGCCCAATTGAGAAATACTGGGCTATTGTCAAGCGGAACCTAAAGAAGACCAAAAAAACTGCTAAGGACGAGCAGCAGTTCAAGGCAAACTGGCTTTCTGCGGCGAAGAAGGTGGACAAGGTGGCTGTACAAAATCTGATGGCAGGGGTCAAGCGTAAGGCCCGGCAATTCGGATTTGGAAAAGCGGAAGCCTAACTGAATATTTTTCCTGAATTTTATACTAATTGAACTTGAAAAAGAAATTTAATTTGATTTTTTAAATAAACGATTTCACCGATTTACACGCGTTTTCCCTTGACCAAATTTTGACCGTATCACCCTTTATGTTCCAAGTTGCGCATATTACCGAGGAGGAGCACCACGTTCCACGACGTTAATAGACGACTTGATGATTGCAAGGAGCATCAAGAAAGATCCCTTCACCTTCGTCCTTAAAGATTCCAAAAGAATTACAGCTGCGTGTGTTGGGTCGGACAATCAGGTGACGTGCCGTTGCCGCCGAATTATGTTCCTGGCGTCCTGACACGGAGCCTCTGATATCGGTAAAAAACCAAAAGAAACGGCTGAAATAGTGAAATAGAAATTGTGATCGATTTTTTTTTTCGATTTTTCAGGCAAACATTCACGCATTCTAGTATTGCAAAGATTTCTGCTTGAAAAAATGTTGGCCACTGTCTCATAGCCACTGACATTTTGATTCCAGGATCATAGATTCCTGCCCCAGTCTTCGTTCCTTATTTTTTGAGCCATTTTGCGTGTGCGAAATGTTCTCGCGCACTTGCTGTTCCTTCGACTCCATTTTCAAAACTACGACACATTTCACTATGAAACACACGGAGTGTCAACAATACACGCTGAGGTCATTTCACCCAAAATTTCGTTGAAATCAACCCAAAGGGCAAAATGTTACAGCTTACTGAAAGTGATGCAATTTAACTGTGAACACCCTTTATATCAAGTTCTGTGCATTCCTGTCTGTTAGACTCTCGTAAAGTCTGCAAGGAACATCCTTCCACACCGATATGATCAGAAGCCTCACACAACTCCGAGCCCGGAAAATGAGTTTTCATCATGAAATTTAAGGTATCATGTGGGGTTTTAGTAAAACCCTCGTCTTGGAGCTTAATGTTTCCAAGTTCAACCGTGTAATCCTTTGCAAGAGCTCTCTGTAGTCTTCGTGGGTAAGGTTGATCTCCGATGCTCCGTTCTGGAGTTATAAATTTTGGAACTAATGTCCAGGAAAATTTAAAAAAATTGAAGTCGGTTGGCAAATAAATTATTGTTCTGTGTCTATCGCTGTCTCGATGGTTTCGCGACGAGATGACTTTAATTTATATGGTGTCTTCGAGATTGAACAGTTGATAAGCGGCATTGAACTTTTATCCAATAAGTGGTGAACCAATTTCATGGAAATGCCAGAAATAGTAATAAACGCACAGAATCCGAAAATCAATGTAAAGAAAATCCACAGTGCGACGCACTTCTCTGTAGTTACTAAACCTACCGGCCGAAGCAAACGTTATCGAACGGATACAACCAACCGAACCCGTACTTCCCATATCGCTGTTCAATTGAACGGGAAAATTGCAAACTCCAGAGAAGCCCATCAAACGTATCAGGACAATAATGTCGACTCACCGGTCACAAGGCAGTCAAATGAGCCAAACAAACCGGCAACGACACCAGAGAAGTAAAATATATATCTTTGCAAGCATTATTTATTCAGCGCCTTGATGCCGTCCATAGTTAGATTCGATCGTAGCCTGTATCTCGAGATGTAACCAACCCGGCGTGGACCATCTTTCGGTTCTACGCTTAGGGAAGAATTATTCCACCAACACGCAGCAAAATGGTTCAAATTTGAATATTAATTCAATTATGTGCTGAATAAGGCATATTCAACGGTGGCGCAAAATATGACTGTATTGCACTTGTTTCGTTTCTCCCCCTTCGACGCGTATTTGAGATATTGAGCTACCTACAACAATCAGCAATTTGGGGTTTGGAAAATCGTAAATGGTGGAAATAGCATGGTTTACCACTGTTGTTTTGCTGATTAATAATTGACGATGAAGGGTGCATTGTCAATCCCGGTGATTAAATTACACATTTTCCGTTTGATTACCGGTGAATTTGGGTCATTGGCGGAATAATCGATATAGATTGCAGTTTTACAGCGGGGTTGCGAGGAGGTGTATTTTTTGCGCTTCGACTAAAAAGCAGATAATCTTTAAGACATTCCTTAAATGACTATATCAGCAAACCACGCACACACGTATGGCATCATTGATTTTCCCGTTGGGAGTTGATAATTTTCCGCTTTCTTTGGACATAAAGAAAGCTCATTTCGTTTTATTTTTATTTAGTTTTTCCGACACTATCTTGGTTCCGTTTCGGAGCTCGGATTGAAAGAAGGGACAAATCACAGTCTATTCTTTCGTCTTGCCTACAACATATAAGGATTCGTTCTTTGTTTACTCAGGTTCCGAGCGTTCCTTCGGAGTGAAAGGAAACTGATACGGTTATAGCTGCTTTTCTTGTTTGTTAGGTGTCATTACTTTTCACATCATTACAATTGCATGCCATGTTCTAATGGGTGGTGGGTAGTGGAATGAGAACGCGGAAGATTTCATCTGTAATCATTTGTACCTTTGCTTTCTTGTGTTTTATCTTGTGTGGGTTTTTCACACATTGTTTATGGTACTGCTAATTGCTAGGGTGGTGACTTGTTATTTCAAGATGCTCATTTTGGACGATAAGTTGAGGGTTTCTGTGATACGTGTCGAGAATGAAACATGAACTGGCTTCTTTTTTTATTGTAATATTCATGGCTTCGAGATTTACCATCTAGGTACAGAACAGAACAGATTTTATTATGAACTTTACGTATCTGATACATACCCTGTTTACCAAGCTCAATCCTTGCCAACGCCTTCTTAAACAATTCTATTTTTTATTATATTTGTACAGTAAACAATAATTCGAAATATTTTCGTCATTATTCTCATCAGTATCAGTATAATATCCCCAAAAAAATTTCAATGTTCTCCATCAATTCAGCACCGTCCATCACAAATCTTATTTTATTTAACTAGAAACTAGAAGAAAAATTAAATGAAATTAAATGGAAAATACTAATTTTTCTTCTAATTTCAAGTACCAGGTATTCAACTAAATTGCTCAAACCCTCTAGGATTTATTTTATTTGTAGAAATATGCCAAGTCAAACCACGACTACTTAGACATACCTTGGAACAGACAAAAAATTTCATCTGCTAGAATTTTTTTAAGCTACCGATAAAAAAAAAGAAATTAAGTCATCCCCAGTCATCAAAAAGACCTCACACGATACTGGCAAAATTAATTCTGCCATCGTCGTATGCAGAAATAATCGCCTGCTATTTTCAAAATCTTGTTCATTTTCTTCGTCATGTGGTGGCCTCTGTAATATGCTTGTCATACAGGTAATGGATTGAGAAGGTAAATTTTTTGTTATATTTTAATACGGCTTCATGGACCCTCCCATAGAAAAAAATTGTTCACCTTGCTGATGGTGAGAGGGCTTATTCTGTGCTATAGACCTTAATGTGAAGCCGAGAATCTTAACCAGTTAGAAAAGTATCCATGTTCTGCTCGTTTAGATCTCTGCCAGTTATCAATTCTAGAGCAACCGTAAAGGCCGTTGTCCATTGGACGAGAGTACTCATGCACTCTCATTTGAACTTATCGTTTGCATTAAAAAATGGACAAAAATTGCCGATGCTTCATGAGTTTACCTTAACCCGCACTGACAAAACCACCCCATGCAGCATCAATCATAGTAGACCACGAGTTACAGCAGACAAATCTGACAGCTCTATCGGTCGAACTCTGACCGTGATGGCAAAAACAGTGAAGCAACTCCGTTCCGAAGTGTGCACGTTGAAAGAATGGCACCCCGCCGCGTCGAAAACGGACATCGTACCGCACTTTCTTACACGCCGGATACGCCCGTTCCGGCATCTAACAACATCTTGGCACTATTAGACAACAATCGGAACATCGAAAGAATGCCCGGTTCCGGA
>JASCZW010002045.1:0-100592 GCA_034211315.2 Aedes japonicus | reverse complement strand
ATAACAGTGTTTAACAAAACGTTGAATTATCACTTTGCATTGCGTAACCTTGGTGAGTGTTTTGGCATTTCTTTGGAGGACTTGAATTGATTCCATTCCATGATGCCACTTCCAACAATGAATAGCTTGTTAGATTTATTCCTGGATCAGCACAGTCATACGCTATTATTCCGGAAGACTCTAGTCCAACAGCTGCGCCGATGATAAATAGTAGAAGCATTGTCTGAATCAGCATAGAATGTGAAAAGGATATTCGTCTTTTTGTGCGTTCTGGTTGGATTTTCCCGTTATGTTTCTGTTGGGAAGATTCTTTTCTCCGTTTAATTTCTTCTTCGTCGATTTTATTGCGCTTGCCCCAGTTCGGAAAACTCGTATATACCAATTTGCGTTTTTCTGTTATAGCTGTACACAGTACTGTGTTATTTGAGTTTTCTTCGTTTGTTTGGGTGTTGTTTACTTCATATGAGTTATCCTTATTTTCTTCTTGAGTATCTAGTAGCGCCAACCTAAAGGCGGGACGTCTTTGAACTATCTTATCTCCTGTTTTAACGTCCGCAAAGCGTACTTGTCCATCCTTGTCAGGGTAAACCGTTGTGATTCTTCCTTTCTTCCACGTCCCTGGGAGAACCTTTTGATCGTGCTCTACATATACAACATCGTCGAATTTTAAAGGAACAATCTTGTCTGTCCATTTACATCGTTTGATTATTGTCGGAAGGTACTGGTTTTTCCATTGATCCCAAAATATCTTTCCATAATGTTGGGCTTTCCTTAAGTCTCCTTTCCCGAAAGGTTCCAGAGTGGGTGAAAATGGAGGAACGTATTCTGCTGCTCTCCCAATCAAGAAATGAAAAGGTGTAAAAACTTCATCAGCAAAATTATCCACAGGAATATAAGTTAATGGTCTTGAATTTAGGAAAAATTCTGCTTGTATGAGAGAGGCTCTCAAGACGTCAGGTGATGGATGAGTATTTTTATAAGCTTTCAGCATTTCGTATAAACAATTCTTTATAATCCGGATCAGTCGTTCCGAAATATCTCCGAAATGAGGTGCACCTGGTGGGTTAAATGTCCACTCAATTTCCATTGAAGCGGCTATACCATGTTCCATTCGTTGATTTATCTCTGCTAAAATTTTCTTCAGCTCTTTCTCCGCACCGACAAAGTTAGTTCCATTGTCACTGAATAAGTGAGCAATTTTACTGCGACGATTTTGAAAATTGCGGAAGCACATAAAAAATGAATCCGTATCGAGTTTTTCTGCCAATTCGAGATGGGCTGCTCTTGTTGTCAGACAGGTGAATATGACACCCCATTAGCTCATCCGCAAACACTTCAGATTGTACTCGCTTTATTACAATTCTCTCAGCGTGGATTCGATCAGATATAGGAATTTTTGGTATTAGTGATTGCTTTTCACGAAGCCTGTCAATGAATTTTCTTAATATGCACAAATGATGTATTGATCGATTCCAATCAGAGTAGTACATTTCCAAAGGTTGATTTTGCAATCCCAAATGTAATCCTATATGCTTAAGTTCCTCTTCAGTTTCAGGTACTTTATATTTCATTGGCCAGAACTCTTCTGGTTGTGTAAGAGATTTTGGACCTGTCATCTAGATCGAATCTCCTTTTACCTCCTTAGTAGCTTCATCCGCAGGGTTTAATTTTGAAGGAATCCACCTCCATTGACTTATTGAAGTCGTTTCAAGAATTTCTCCCACTCTTACCGAAACAAATTGCTTATATTTTCTTTGGTCACTTGTTATCCATGATAGTAGAACTGTAACTGGGGCGTAAACGAGCGCTGGATTTTTAATCCGCCAAAACATCTCAGCAGAGGCGACGGAGCCTCAACGAGAAAAGAATTCGATAGAAATCTGACCTGGGCATAGCGAGCAGACGCCCAGCATTGAAATCTAGGTACCATCAGGGGTGATTTGTCATCAGTACTCTTAAGATAGTGCGCTATGCTCTAGTTGGATTTACATATGTTAGGTGTGTATTTTTGAAAGCGGTTCAACTTGGAATACATACCTACGGGTTATAAGGTACCAACGTGGCAAATCTAGAGCTATATAAGATGAGTACATTTTCTAGACGTTACCATATTCAATCGCGTATTCAAGAGAGCGGTTGTGATAATCTCGATGTAGGAACTTTAGCTTCTGCTGAGTGAATAGTGCTCTATCTGTGTGATATTGTGATTCCAGTTTACTGAAGTGTTATTGTGTATGCAGTTTGGTAAAATGAGTCTAAGGCGATGATTTGATTTATTTCTATTATATTTAAGACCTGGAGTCAGCAATTTCTATCGACGACTCGAGCTCAGAGTGTTATTATAGTTAAATTATTCTTTGAATTGTCTTTAGAAAAGAAAATGCTATCACGAGAAATAGTACATCATGTATTATAAAATTATTAATGTCATGACAATATTGTTGGCAAATTTGATACCAGTTCGGAATGTTTTTATGTTTCGGCGTTTCGGATTCGTTATTCCGATCAGCAATTAGTCAGAAATATCTTCGACAATTCGACAATTTGAACCTATGCCTGGTGAAGGATCTTTCTAAAGCTTTACAGAAAACGTTCTGATGGATACTCACGCTCCAATGGCTTGATGAACACTCAGTTATTCCTAACAATTTCGAAGTATATATACATGATATTCTTACAACTAATGTTTACCTATGCTCATAATGGGCTGGGAACTAATCAAATTGACATTTTCATGCGTAGTGCAAACGCAAATATTATGTGTTCCTGTGATAGTCGATAGTTTACATTGCCTTGGCCGGAGGCTTGCAAATGATGAAAACCCTATTTTTACATTCCAGAGCTTGAACCTTGAGATGAATCAAATACATTATCTCTTTCCTTTCTTGCATCTGATGCCATATTTCTACTGGTTTTAAATTCGTCTACAATTTTTTGTACTGACCATAGTAAAATTGGCGGCTCGCACTTGTGAACTTTTGAGTTCAAAGCTACTGTAAAATTTGAAGGCTAATAGTCGACCGGCGAAGGTGCGGATTTATGACTACTTCAAAATTACATGCCACTGAACTCAAATGGCAGTTGTCAACTACTATTAGATCCGATTTCCTTGATCAGTTCTTCCTCGCAGTCGGGAAGCTATTTCAAAGATGGAAATAACGTAATAACAAAGCTTTCGAATGTGAGTTCTCTAGTAACCAAGTCGAGCCATAGTTTACCACTGAATTTATTTCTAACAAGTTTAGGTGTACGCTGTGTTAGACTTAATCTGTTGCGAACCGAAAAATCATACTTGCTTACCACGGTCCCTATTCGGGTGCCAGTAAATGATTGTTTCGGTTATTCAATCAGAAACGACACATTAGAAGCAGGAGCCTCGTAGTTTACGTATGTAAGTTTCCTTAGGCTAACACTTCTTATCTCTATGCTGCTATCCGTGGTCTGTCTGTGAGCGGGTAGTTTCTTATGATCCTCTATGTAGGCGCCTTTGGTCCTGCGGCAGGTAGGTGTGAATATCGATGTTGACTCAGGCGCGCATCGTAATTGAACAACTTTCTGTTGCAGTGAATCTGCATTTCTCCTAATCGTTTTGCAAAGGTTTTCTTTGTCGAAAAAATACTCCAGAGTCTATCTATGATCAATGTCAATTAACGTATTTGAATTTCTTGTCTCCAGTCTATGTGTATCATTATGTGATAAACCCCTTCTAAAATAATTCTCCCTGAAAGTATTCGATGTCTATTATGGTGTCAAATCCTTACCTCAAGGAAACTGACATTATTCGAATATTTTTCTAGTTTATCTGCCAAGCGATTAGAAAAATCACAAGAAGTAGTGCATCATGTGTTCAAAATTTATCTAAACAATTTCAACGGTTTATTCTTGAGCCGAAAAAAACACTTCAGAGATTTCGTTTTGAGCTGAAAAAAACACTTCAGAGGTTTCGTTTTGAGCTGAAAAAAAAAACACTTCAGAGGTTTCGTTTTGAGCTAAAAAAAAACAGTTCAGAGGTTTCGTTTTGAGCTGAAAAAACCACTTCAGAGGTTTCGTTTTGAGCTGAAAAAAAAAACACTTCAGAGGTTTCGTTTTGAGCTGAAAAAAAAAAAAAACTTCAGAGGTTTCGTTTTGAGCTGAAAAAAAACCACTTCAAAGGTTTCGTTGTGAGCTGAAAAAACTACTTCAAAGGTTTCGTTTTGAGCTGAAAAAACATTTCAGAGGTTTCGTTTTTAGCTGAAAAAAAACACTTCATAGATTTCGTTTTAAGCTGAAAAAAAATCACTTCAGAGGTTTCGTTTTGAGCTGAAAAAAAAAACACGTCAGAGGTTTCGTTTTGAGCTAAAAAAAATCCTCCAGAGGTTTCGTTTTGAGCTGAAAAAACCATTTCAGAGGTTTCGTTTTGAGCTGAAAAAACCATTTCAGAGGCTTCGTTAAGAGCCGCAAAAACACCTCACAGGTTTCATTTTGAGCCGAAAAAAAAAACACTTCAGAGGTTCCTTATGCTCAGTTGACCAAACCTTGTTGGTCGCATCCTTATTGGCAAGTAACAAAATATTTTTGGTGGAGAAGAACATCGTAATGACTAGTTCGTTTTCATTGTGGATGGGTGCAAGTCTTCAAATGGCAGTTGTCCGTTACTTAAGATCCGATTTCCTTGATCGGTTCTTCCTCGCTGTCGGGAAGCTATTTCAAAGTTGGAAATTTGCAACAACAAAGCTTTCGGATGGATAGTTAGTTCACAAGCTCGCATATGCACTTTAAAAAAAATCTCGTTTTCTGTCGATAAGCGGTATACCTTTTGCTCGATTTTTCTTTTTCTAAGATATGTGTACTGTCTGTCAATTAGTTTGGATTTCTAATAACCGTGACATCTAACTTAAAATTATCGTTTCACATTTGTCTATTACCTTGAGTATCGGGATCGCTGTAGTTGACTTCGCCTTATTGTCACTCTAATAGGCCAACATCCGCGAGATCCACAGGCTAGTTTCTACAAAATTTAACTCTCTTTTAAATGCGGATCACTCATTGTCGTGTTAAAAAAATGTCTCTTCTAAAAAATTCATTTGTAGATTTCATGCTTCACTTGTTATTGTTTCCTCACTTCCTTTGCCGCATGATCTTAACGTGCGTTTTCGAATGGCTATCGTAAGCCCTGAACAAGAAGAACGCGAGTAGAAGTCTAAGTAACACAAGGAGTCCTATCGCGATTAGTTGTATTTCTTGAACCGAAATTTGATTCGTAATGAATTTTTACGTGCTTGGGTTATTTTTTTCAGTATTTTGTTCACTAAAAGGTAAAGATTTTGTTAGAAGTCTCTTCCGTTAGAAGAGCTTGATAATCACCGGTTCCTTCTCAGTGTGAAAGGCCTTGTCTTTATTTTGTATACTTCCTACTTCCTACTTCCTCACCTTCCTGACCGGGTACTGCCTTTCAAATAGCTCTCTGCCCAATTTGAATTACTTTGAAATTGAAACTTTAAATTCTAATTTCACAGCCTGTCGTACACTAACGAAACTATCAATACTTTTTCTCCATATCTTCGTTCTAGCAAAATTACTGTCTACTCCTAAAGTCTCGTGTTGATGAGGAAATATTTCCTTCAAAACATTGTATTCGTTGACTTCACGTATGGACAGTGGCGTCTCGTAAGAAAATTAACCGGTTGTGCACTTTCTTTCGAACCCGGACGTCAATTTTGACAACAATATCTTGCTCCATAGTTCCTCCTTTGCCGAGTCTCTTGTGATATGCTACAAAAAGTACCTTGTCAATGTCCTGAAACAACATAATAAAATTGCAACTAGCCAGTGAGTAAAACTACTCTGTGCAGGACCACAAAGACACTAACTCATCGGCAATCAAGTTATAGGAAAAAAACATCTACAAACGATCCACGTGTGGTATATACAGGATCTGGTGCACCATTTGAAATGCCCAGTCTGCGAGTATTAATGGAGTATTAAATTGATGAATTTAATAATACATGAAATATACAATTTTAGACTGTGCAGTGCACGAGGTGCACATATTGAACATATGTTCCGTTGTTCATCAAAATAAATCCATCATTTCTCGCTACGAAAACTAGAGACACTGCAGTAATTAAACAGAAGGGGCCAAATTGCAACAAGAACAGACATTACATTTTTATTTCAATTTAGTTCATTTTAATTTCAATTGAATCAAATTTAGTAAGACCAACAAAGCCGTATGAAGAGCCAACGTCGCATGTGCCCGGCGCTACTATTGGCAATAAAAAAAATAGGACTATCATTCTTCAAGAAATTTGCAATTCAGATGATCGTAGTAAAAGCGTGTAAAATTCTATAAGGTAGTAGCATTCACGGGGGCTGGTGCTTTCAACGAATCCACTTTCAATATTATCGATAATGAAATACTTAGATTAATGTTAGTCAAAGCTATTACCACTTCTCAGTAATGTTTTTCCGATCCAAAAAGAGCTGTCATTTTATAAAAATCAAAAGATATCTAGGCGAATCAAGTTAGGAAATTTTTAAATTCGCATAAACTCGAACCAGAAACTGTAGTTTATTATTGTTTACAATTGAACTTGATGCTGATGAAATTTCAGTGTAATAAGTTTGTGATGAACAATTGATAAGTGTTATGCAGTTGTGTTTTTTTTTACATTGAAAGTTTTGTTTTAAGAAAAAAAAAAAAAAAAAGAATTCGTTATGTACCTAATAAAAGTGTCAGAACAATAGAAAATGTACATGTAAACATAATAAGAATGTACGTACAGGTATACCTCGATAGTACGTACATCAACGTTCTCACTTCAAATCGCAATTGCATAAACACTACTGGTTTAATCTGAAAACTAATACAACCAAAATAAAGAGCAACCTTTCGCCCCACTTTTGGTTGAACTAGATTTAGGATATAATCAGTAGTTTTTATACAATTTTGATTTGAAGAGAGAACATTGATGTACGTACTATCGAGGAATACCTGTATTCATTTAAAAAAAAAACAAGGCAACATCGAAAAACATATAAAATCATGCAACATGTTTTAAAAGAAGAAAATAAACGAAGAAAAATTCATCGATAATCACAAAAGAGTAAATCAACTAAGAAGTAATAAAAACTGTGAATAACTTCTCAATTAAAATGATAAAAAAAAGAGAAACAGCTAAAAAAAGTAAATGAATAGAGAATATTTAGTTACAAACGAAGCGGTAAAAATCCATGATGGAGCCGGTCTGACGACCGGCTTGTTACCCACTTTATATTAGTTATCGATTCAAATAAAAACTAAACCCACCCAAAATAAAAACCAAACCCACAACAAAAACGAAAGCAACTATAAACCAATACACCTTCAGACGGCACTGGTTCCTCTGCAAAAGGACAACTCAAGCAGCATTTCCCAATCGAACCCAACTGTCATCCAAATTCTTCACAATTCTGTCAATTCAGATTGAACATGTGAGCTGTTTCTGCATAACACCAAGAAATCTGATCCGAGTTAAAACTCAAAGAATCCCGTAGAATGAAATTCCGGAAATATGGACACCCTACACAATGCAGCAGAAATAAACTACGTTTAAAAAGGAACATTCATCAGTTGTGTCGCTACCACCAAAAAATACGCGCTAAAAATAGTTAATGAATTCGTCGAAAAGATTACTAATGAGTTCTTCCATCAGACCCATAATAATCTAAACCCGCTGGGCACCTTCGGTTCGACTATCCATATCCACAGGATTTCATGACTAAAGCAAACATTTAAATACAGGTATGTACACACTCAAAAACTAGTTATAAAGAGAATGTTTCAAACTTGTTTGCTTTTTTCCTGCCAATTATAGTGACCAAATTATCA
Source organism: Aedes japonicus (assembly GCA_034211315.2). Lineage (NCBI taxonomy): Eukaryota > Metazoa > Arthropoda > Insecta > Diptera > Culicidae > Aedes > Aedes japonicus. The sequence goes on along the minus strand of JASCZW010002045.1, from coordinate 92,743 downwards.
ACTATTGCGTATCAATATCATCTCGTCTCGCACTGCGGTAGATACTGGAAAAAGTACTCATCAGTGTCTAGGTCGGTTGCGGCACTATTGATCGATGAAGAGCAACGGAAGATTATGGACGAGAATGATCGACCCGGAAGCCGACTAGACTGATCCAGGCAACGATGGAAGATGTCGAATGCGTTACCACACTCATTTGAAACATGCAAAGGAATTGGGCAAGGCGATGGATGTTTCCTGTTCATATGATTCATGGACATGGACAAGAATTTTCCTTGCGGTTGTTGATAAGCAGACCTAGCAGAAAAAGTTAAAAACGGAACTGTTGAAGACTAAGTAATCAGTGATGATCGTTTCGAGGTGTTCAATGAGCTTGTGTAGCTTGGATCATTGGTGGCATCGTATTATCACTACAGCAGAGTATTTATGATGCGCATTATTGCCAGAAGCCGTGCAAGGTACGGACAAGAAGCTGGGATCTCTTGAAATTCACCTAGCTATGCTGATGCGACCGGTAGGTTTCCATGGGCACTTTGAGTTTTCGAACGACGTGGATCATCTTGGCGGTATACGTGAAAACCGACCGCAACAGGACGTAGGGGATCGCAGTGAACCAGACTTATGAAGTGTGGGGCCTCCGAAAAACTGTAGACAAGCAGCCCGGAATTGAGATTCTTGAAAACACCTAGTCGCAGTAAATTCATTTTTTCCTAGTGTAAGAATATTTATAACGTGCTAAAAAGTTCATTGTTCAACTAAATAAATTCAACATAAGAATCAAAATCGTCACCTGAACTATTAGAACTTATATAATATCACCCTACAATGACTTCTTAAGGTTTGCGGTAAAACATCCTCAAGACGTCATTTCCAGCATGTATTTTCCTAAAGCCCGATTCAAAGTAAATTTGGACTAGTAAGCCTGCAAAATTGAGTATTTTCAACTTGAGGGATTCCATCCAGAATGTGCCGGAAATCCCAAAAATCATACCCGATCATCATTGATTTGGATGAAACTTGGCACATGAGTTCGGTACGTTGGAAAAAAAAAATTCCACTGGTGTTAAGATAATTTGGGTTCAAGAGTAACTTTTGAGATGGGCGTATGTGTTTTTTCCAACATTTTACTTGAAAAATCGTAGTTCAAAAACCATTACATTTAGAGAAAAACTTTATATAAGGGAATTGTAGGGAACTAAAAAGCCTTTCTTAAAAAATATACACAGAAAAAAAATTTTTTTTCATCAAGAAAAATCAAAAATAATTACTAAAAATAAAATATCTAAAAAACATATTTTTAATATTTTTTTAATTTGTTGTATGGAAATTTGAGGAAAAAGACACGTTTTAAAAAAACTCTAGGATGGACGCTCTTATAATAAAAAAGTTTTTCAAATAGCGAACTTTGGTGTATATTTCAAATTTTGGTTATTCATTCTTATAAATAAATTTTGATGTTACAATATGGTTTTGGAGATCATTACAAACAATAATGATAATAATGATAAACCACGTAAACGCAACCGTTTACAAGATATTTCTGATTTTCTTTCCATGAAATTTCAAAACCTCAAAAAATACGCCCTTTTCATAAATTACTCGTGATATTAAAACAACAATAGCTAACGATTGTTTCTCTTGTGTTTTTAGCCTTTTTAAAACACATGTATGTGCCTCTTACTTACTCTTAACAGCTCGTCGATTGAAAAAGCTTCACTTAAAGTTATAAGACAAAAATAATGAATTATGGTTGGATTTATATTTATATATACCATTTATTAGTCTCGGTCATTGATAATATTACATAAACATTATATAAACTATTGATTGCTTTTATATATATTATGAATCCTGCCTTCTTCGTCATTCGAAAACAGTTTTACAAAAACTTCGTTTTCTGAAATTGGAACGAATGAGTGGTACTTTTGTGTACCTGCAATCGTTTTAGTCTGTCGGTAAATTTCATTCCATTCTGCTACCCCCTGTTCATACTCTTCATGTGATACATAACAAAACGACATTTTTGTTAAACAATCATCACTTTTTTGGTTCGCCCATTCGAATAACTCTAATGCACTTTTTATAGGGTGTTCATGTTGTACAGCAAGGCTTGCATATCTTGCCATTCGTTTTAATGTACCACCAATTGCATCGCAAGGTCCCTTACCGTGGGATGTTGCGAAAAAATGCCATTCAGCATCAATATTGTATTTCTTTTTAAACTTACAAAGGCTTGCAAAGTTCTTCCTATTTTTATATTGGGATGCTGCCCCGTCAGACATAAACGTAGCTTTCTTTACTTTAATTTTTGTTTGCAAAAAGCTTATTAGTTTTGAAATAAACACCTGCACTGCAATCGTATCATGTTTCAACACTTCGAGATAACAATGAAACTGATATTTTTAAGTATTCCAGATTCCGTGTAATAAATGACAAAAGGGTGAATAGTGGCTTGCTCATTACTCCAATAACTACTTTGAACAGCATCTTGAAAAACAAATGAATAATTTTCAGAAAAATCACAAATTATTATTACTTCGCCGTCTTTAAGACAACTTTTATAATCTCTCAAGAAACTAGACTGCTGAGATTTGACAAAATCGTGGGATACTAATTGTTCCAACTTTTCACAAAAATAAGCAATAAATTCATCAATTGGTTTAACAAGTGTCTCTAAACTACATCTATCAGTTGAAATCCATTGCTCAAAAGATATTTCAACTAAACCACGTTTTTCTAATTTGTCTGTTAAACTACTCTCAAAATCTGAAAAGCCTGGACATCGTTCGCATTCACGGAGGTAACATTTTTTAGTTCTAGTTGATGAGCTACATAATATTTCTTCAAAACACAATTTATAATCATTCTCGAATGAATATTTTCTAAGACCATGAAGCATCAAGTTAATGTTCTCATGAATGGTGCAAACACAAATGTTATGAGAACCTGTGCTGCCAAGTAATTTGCAATGCTTTGGTCTTAGTGCTGCAAAAGAGCTAAACCCAACAGCATTTTGATGCATCTCTTGAAATTTAATGAAAGCTTCTCTTAATGAACAAACTAAAAGGCGCTTTTGAATATGAACCCTCTTACCTTCACTCCTCACTGAAACGTAGTCGTTCATACCAGGGGTTGCTCGTGTAATCTCATCACTGTCGTAAAATTGCAAAATTTGGTTTTTATTTCCGGGTTCAGACCGTGTCCCAGCTTTTCGTTAGGGGCAGCTAAAACACCTTCGTGCTTTGCAAGGAATTTAGCTTGTGATACGATGTACTTGTTTGTTATTCCAAATTCTGCCATTACTCTTTGATTTGTCCAAGATTGTGGTAAAACCGAAAGTATCCTTACTTGATCGTCCCTCGAAGTTTCTGGATCAGCATACCGGTCCTTTAGCTGCGCGATTATTTCGTCATATTCGGCTGCTTTCACTTTCAATTGTTCCAGGTCATCCTCCTCCGCTTGATCCCCAAATATGTGTGTCCGAATGCCGTTTGAAACATCTTTGAACTTTTTGCGGGCATAATTTACGTTCAGGAACTTTTAGCCGATATTGGCGAAACGTTGATTCCAGCTACGCCCTTGTTAAATAGCTCAATATTATGGCGCCTTGAATAATCTTGCACACTGCTATCAGATGGCACTGACATTAATGATATTGCCGATGGCGTTTCCTCGAGACCATACAAGTCTACTTGCCGTGATGTAGATGGTTGTGGATCCATAATGTTAGTAATTGATGGTTTCTCACTAGGCTCCGAAATTGCAGCATGGGATTGTTCCGTTCTATTTAAATGCAAACGACAATTATCACAAATCATCAAAGAAGTGTCCAAATGTGTTTTGCCCATAAACTTGAGTTTTTTGAAATTTGGTTCGGTTAATTTACGAAGGTTTTTTGAGCACCGTTTAGTGGGAAACGGCATACAACACTTCTTCATGTTAAACTCCATTTTCAGTTCACTCAGATACATTTTACTGATGAATGCGACTATGTATGAGCATATATATTGGCAGTGGTACCTTTGGAAATGCAGGTATAAAACATCTCTGGTAGTTTACAGGCAGCGTACATTAGCTGTTTTTTTATGAGAAGATATACCTGACATACGTTATAGCTGCTATTTGTCTACCTACCTTAAACAATATGTGTTACTTTCATCGCTACATCACCGAACTGTTCGGAGTGTAGTTTTCACACACTACACCCGACCTCTAACATCGTTGGAGCTTGGCAAAATAGTCAGCAGTTCGATTAATATGCTTCTTCTATATGACCCTCCGCATAATTTCATCATCTGTCCATTTCACACTTGTCGCCCCTGCGACATCTATCTCGCTGTTACTTTCATCGCTTTAGCAAATTCGCTCCCTTCATTCTCTGAGCGGCCCGACCGATACAGCCATAAAACAATTATAAATATATTGATTGCAATATTAAAACAATAGTGCTATTTATCTTGTTCTTTTCAAATGAGTCTTCTTATCATCCTGATATCAAAAGAAAAGAGGACATTAGAGTAATGTGAACGTTATAATATGAAGATCTTGGAAAATTTATCATTTCTGGTGGAAATCTCGATTAACTTAAGAAAAGAGCGAATTTTCTGAGGTTTTTTCATTCTATTGAAATAAAATCCGAAAAATCTAGACAACGGTTGCGTTCAGGTGATTTATCATTAATATCATTATTGTTTTTAATGATCTCCAAAATCATATTGTATAATTAATTTTCATTTATAATAATGAATAACCAAAATTTGAAATATGCACCAAAGTTCGCTCTTCGGAAAACTTTTTTATTATAAGAGCGTCCATCCTAGAGTTTTTTTAAAACGTGTCTTTTTTTTCTCAAATTTCCACAAAACAAATTTGAAAAATATTAAAAAAAATGTTTTTTTTTATATTTGATTTTTAGTATTTATTTTCGATTTTTCTTTATGAAAAAAAATTTTTTTTTTCAGTGTACATTTTTTTTACAAAGCCTGTTTAGTTCTCTACAACTCCCCCATATAAAGTTTTTCTCTAAATGTAATGGTTTTTGAACTGAACATTTCAAGTAAAATGTTGGAAAAAAAACATACACCCATCTCAAAAGTTACTCTTGAATCCAAATAATCTTAACACCAGTGGATTTTTTTTTTCAACATACCGAAGACGTGTACCAAGTTTCATCAAAATCGAAGATAGTTGAGTTTGGTGACCGACCGATTTGGCGTGGAATCAGTCACTTGTTCTATCTCGTGGTTCTGATAAGGTAGAAAGTTCTAGTTGTCGGCAAAGTTGTTCAGAAGGTCAAGGGCATTCGAAAGGTGAGCAGAATTCTGAACAACTATGCTCAAGACCGCACGTTTGCAGACATTAAGGGTCTCGAGATGTTGCATCATGAACGTACCTATATTATCTCCACTTATCCCCACACACATTCACCCCGGTCCTATTTTGTGTACTTGCCCTGGGGATCTCGCTTGACTTGCCTTCTTTGTAAATATTTGTTAAGGTTTTCGGCAACCACCTGTGAACGTCCAAACACAGAGTCTAAATTTTGTAGTGACGTCTCTGTTTCAAGTGCAACCTGTTCATTCAGTAGGTAGTCAATCGTTTCACTAAATTTTGAAATTTACTTAGCTGATGACTTTACGTTTCAAGCAATCTAAAGTGTACAAAAACAAAATACTCTTCATGGATGTTTGTTGAAGAACACTGCTCTTGATGACTTTTGATAGGAATAATGATAATCCTCTGATAAATAGATCATCTTTAATTAGGTGATTAACCATGATCCATACTGTTGGATAACAATATTCGTGCCACCATATCTAGGATCAAGTAAACCACTATCACACTTTTTGGATGCCCCCACCGGAATCTTTATAGTTGATATAAATCGGTCCAAATCGGCTCTCAACCGTCAATAGATTACCTTGTTTCCCAAAAGCAAAAACTACTATCCAACTTTGAAAGTGGCCAAAACAGCATCTTTACCGTTGATTTTAAGCGGTGATTATATTTAAATACATCTATTGTGTATCTCCTTTAATCCTTAACAATAGTGAATTATATGAAAACACGGCTAAACAGGTTTACTCATTATTTTCTCAACTACTAAGATGAAACCTTCGGAAAAAACCTATTAGAGAATTCCTACTAGCAATTTCCTTTTCTGAGATACTTTTGAGGGAGCAGTAATATTTACGGTATTTCTTAGCAACGAGTACAGAACTACCATTCCTTCCCGTCTCTAATTGATCTAGTTAGACGTGGCAAGCGCCGTTATTGATTCTATAAATGAGGACACCAGGAGTTGCACATTGAGGGTGATTCACTACTCCCAAGTGACATTCTGTTCAATGTGCAACTTCAGCTGATATAGTTCAATCACGAAGAAGCAAACCTCGGTAAATGTGATAAATATACTCATGTTCGTGCTGTTAATATTGATGGTCCATTGAAAATAAAGATGTTACCTGGAAAATAAGAAATCATCATCTTCAAATGGAACAACAACAAAAATATTTGCCTTATTTACCGCTTATATGAAAAGCGTAACGCCAAGTTACAATTGGTTTGAACTATAATTTTTCCAAAGGTAGCTTGAAGGTTTGAACCTATAGAAGAAAAGAGTAATATGTTAAATAATCATTTTCTTAACATATCTTTATTTGTGTGACTTCCGGTCTGGTTCGTCACTTTTTTGTTTCATTCGCCGTAATCACGATTAAAGTAAAGAGAGGGGAGCAGACTTTGGCTGTTAGTTTGTAAAAAAAAACTCTCTACAGGGAACCAACAGACATAAGAACAATAAAAATGGCTTTTTAACACTTATGAGGCTCTCTCGTAGTTTTGTTTTTAGTCAAAATTGGAATGGTCTCACAATGAATAAAACTTATCATTTTGACTTTATGTATATGTTCGCATTCAAAATCTTGAGCTAATATCTAATGGAAGTCCTTAAAGTTGTGGGCACCAGCTTCGATATTTCGTCGTCTTATCTAGCTTTTCAAAATTGTCAATGGTTTTCAAATAGGTTAAACTTTTGATCACGAGACGCCTCTGAATGTTTGTTTTATGCGAGTGATCTAATTTTGATTTCGAACAAGTACCGGTTTTGATCTATTTCTACATGAATTTTGTAAAATATTTCAACTGTACCAAATTCAGTATACGCATACGTTTCAAACAATTAGGATTACTCAAATCGGTAAAAACAATTGCTATCCAAAACTGATTAAACTATGCTTGCAGTAATGCTTCAGTGAAAAGTTTGGCAGCTCTCATGTACACTCAGTAGCAAAAAAAAAAGCCGAGCAAAATTTTGCTTCCAAAAACCGCGTTGTTCAACTTTCTGTTACTTTGTCAATTATCAATATTTTTGGCTGAAAATTTGACAATTTTATAATCAATGTATAGACCCTTTGTGACCAAAATTTCATGTTGATAAAATTTACGAATATGGAGTTATCATAACATATGTGAAAAAAGTCATTTTTGGACATAGCAATTTCAAAAATCCGTATTTCTGTGAAAAATTTAGGTAGCATATTAAAAAATTCTCCATACCTTAAAAAAATATAGCAAATAATGTGAACAAAATTTGAACTGTTTCCATGAAGTGGTTTGGACTATAGCTCACGTCAAAGTTTATGCAGCAAAATGGGCATTTCTCTTTTTCACCCGATACTAACCTTTCTGAAATATCGGTGCAAAAAAAAGCCGAGGTGAATTCATTTTATTAATACACATGATTTGTTACGCGTGAAATATCCCAAATAACTAGTGTAACCCACGAAGAACTTTGAAAATATGGCATTCAGTATGAATAGGTTTGTGAAAACTACGTATACAGTGTTACACAGTATTATTAATAAAATTCACCTCGGCTTTTTTTTTGCACCGATATTTCAGCAAGGTCAGCATCGGGTGAAAAAGGGAAATGCGCATGTTGGTGCGTCAACTTTGACGTCAGCTGTAGTCCAAACCACTTCATGGAAACAGTTCAAATTTTGTCCACATTATTTGCTATATTTTTAAGCCATGGAGAAATTTTTAACATGCTACCTAAATTTTTCACTGAAATACGGATTTTTGAAATTGGTTTGTCCAAAAATGACGTTTTTCACATATGTTATGATAACTTCAAATTTATAAACTTCATGAACGTGAAATTTTGAATTAGGTTTATACACTGTTTATAATGTTGTTAAATTTTCACCCAAAAATATTGATAATTGACAAAGTTACAGGAGGTTAAACATGGAGTTTTTTTGCTCGGCTTTTTTTTTGTTACTGAGTGTAAGATATTTGCAAAGGGTTTCACTAGGTTTTTTTTTAGACGGTATTTTTTTACACGGGTTGTTGCCGGCGATAACTCCAGAACGGATTCAAATCACATATTACGTTTTGGGCCAAAAGTAATCATATGGCAGTTTTTCAAAAAATTCACAATTATTGGTGCAAATACTCAAACTGTATTTTGACCATTGCATGGATTGGTAAAGCATAGAAACAAAATCGAATCAATATAAAATGTTCAGGCATGTGAATTTATCAACTCTATTTAGCCTTTTTTTACACGGTTCCATACTAAAAGTGGAACGTATCCCCCGTGCGAAAAAAAACCTTAGTGTAAGTAGCATTATTCAGAGAGGTTATATCCCATTGTAAATAAATTCTGGTTTCCTTTAAGGAAACATGTTTATATTACTGAAATAAATGTCTTTTCTTGCTGGCGAAATCTGGATGCTTGCGGACTTGTGATATGGGATTCGTAGTCAAGCGGTAAGCGGCGTCATTCATCGTTCAGGTGAAGTGGTGGTTCGACTCCTGCTCCATTCTGTGAAACTATTCGCAAACCTAAAATGTCCTCTGGTTTTGAATAAATTGTCCATCGTTATTTTCTCTATGTTTAATGTTCAGTCTGCACAACTTCGTGTTGAAGACAGTATAATTGTGTTCATAATTTAAAGAAAGATGAAAAAAGCTCCCAGAATAATTCTGGATTGCTTCGAAATTTATTATGAGCTCCTGAGGAATTTTGGAATGCGTCCACAATTGTTCCCGGACACTTCCGAAGTACTTTTCAGATGCTGTAGTTTCGGGAATTACTCTGAGATACCCCCGCAGTAGTTCTGGAATTCTTCGGAAGTAGACCTGGGATGCTTCCAGAGTAGTTCTAGGGATGCTTCCTGGCTAGTGCTAGGGATGCTAGACTAGTCATTTTTAGAACAGTACTGGAACGGTTTCAGAGTGGGTTTAATATGCTATCAGAATTATTCCGGGATGATCTGAAATTTTCTGAGAGGCTTCCAGAATTGCTTTTGAATCTTCCTATATCAATTCTGGTAGTATTGTAATATATTATTTTCAAAACAGCATTCCGGCTTGCAGAGAAGTTCTTGGATGCCCTATGCATAGTTCTGGAATGTTTCTTGAGTAGTTTTGAGACACTTCCATGATTTCTCTCAGATGTAGCCTGAGTATTTCCGGGGCTCATTCTATTAACGTCTCTTTGAACTATAAGTAGAGTAGAGTATTTCTGGGGTGATTCCAGAATAGTACTAGAATATGCTTCTAGTTCTAGGATGCTATGAGAATAGTTTTGGGAAACTTCCATAACTGTTCTGAGCTGCTTCCGGAATTGCGCTGGGATGTTTTCAGAGTTTTTCGGGATTGGTTCCAGAATTGTTTCCAGGCTTGTTCGGGGATGCTTCCAGCATTTCTCTGGTCGATAATTCTGAAATGTTCTGGAGTGTTTTCAGAATAGTACTGGAATAGTTGCTCAAGTATGCTATCACAATTGTTCGTTGCTTCCAAATTTTTGCTAGGATACTCAATAGTTCTGAAATATTTATTGGTCTGGGATACTTCTAGGAATGTTTTTCGATGCTTCGGGAAAGGCTTTCAAATTAGTTTTGTAGAGTAGTTTCGAAATGCTTCCAGATATTTCCAAGAATGCATAGTAGTTCGGGGATGATAACAGAATTGTTCTTGAATATTTCCAGAAAAATGATGAACTGCATCCAGAATAATTCTGAAATGCATCTAAAGTAATTCTAGTATGTTCTGATATGTTCTAGATTATTTCTCGAATATTGCTGTAGCACAAGAGAAGTTCTAGGACTCTATCATTTTTTACCTGAAATGTTCTGGGATGCTTCCAGAATTGCACTGGGATGCTTCCAGAATTGATCTGGGATGCTTACAGAGTAGTTCTGGGATGCTGTAAGGTATTTTCTGGAATAGTTTTGAAAGGCATTCAAAGAGTATGCTACCAGAATCGCTCTAAGTTACTTCCAGAATTTTGGTCAAATGTTAGCAGAACTGTAGAAGGATGCTTCCAGAACAATTCTGTGATATGGTCAAAGGAAGCCATGAGTTAGACAGTTATCCGGAACCCCCGGTGAAGTGGTTAATTTATGGATTGAATTAATAAAGCTAGTGTTTCGACACAAATAAACTAATTTATAGGCAGTTTTTTTTAAACATACGTCAATGGTCCTGAGCAACGTTGTTAACATCGTCGATTTATTGCAAATTCAGGCAGCTTTATGAAAGGGTTAAATTTTGGTCCTCCATAGATGCTAGTCTTGCGACATACCAAAATTTGCAGATTCAAAGTTTTTTTCTCTTATTTTCCTTCAATTCTCTATTTCAATCTTTGCAAACGGCACTTTTCAATTTATACCAAATAAATACCTCTGGCAAGATTACCAGCTTCAAACTTATTTCCAGGCAAGAAAACAGAAGCATGGGATTAATTACAAACACAGGTTGTTACCTGGCGAATCAACACATAACAAATAAGTATTTCACTAATACACTCAAATCCACAAAATTTTGCCTGATGAAGCTTACACAATAAACGTGGAATCAATGAAACATAAGTTATCTTCAGTTTTTTTTCCACCAGTGTAGTTGGCAACTATTTTCATTATTGTGGTCCACGTTTGGTAATCGTTAACGTCGAACGTCTGTTACGTGACCGTCAACCATGCAAATTTCCATATGAGTCGTTAACGACGACGCGCATATGCGTTAACGGTTGAGAACCCTGTTGTTGCCACTAAAGTCATTACCATTTCTTGTCACGGGAAATTTGCTATCAGCTCTGGAATGTAAATTTTTCGTCAAATTTGTCGATTTAAAAAGTTCGTTTTCTCGTTAAATCCGCTTTGAAGAAGCTGGCAAGATTCCCATGCTTGAGCGATAAATCACTTGGGTGTTGTGGTGACAAGATAAGATGACTTCAAAAATAAAAAGAAAAAATAGGGTAAATGGCTCTAATGTTGTGACCATGGATAGAAATCGCTCACTTTTTAATTTCCTTTCATAGAAATACAGATACAGTATTGAATTCACTTAGGGTATATCCACCCCGATTGTGTACAAGTATTTAATCGTATTATTTTCAAATTATCCAAAAACTTTTTTTTAGTAAAAACTTTGTATTTTCTTTCTTTTGTAATAATCTATCATATGCGATGCAAAATTACTTGGTATTTTAATTTTTGAAGGATACTGTCTCGATTTTCTTTTATTGCATTATGTATCAGCCAAATACATATGTCTTCCCCCAACTATAATTTAGCGTGTAAAACATACTTCCTGTCATTTGATCAAATGTTAATAATTAAAATAACGGTTTCATCGCCGTTTTAATTATTTCAGAATTTTAATATCCTCCAGTTCGAAGTATTCGAAAATTAATTATTCAGGATAATTGATCCGCAAAAAAATACAACTGCTGAGATGCGTCTACTACCATCGTAATTTTTGTTGGAGAAAAGTTCAGAGGTGCAAAAAGTTTGTTTGTTTTAGCCAATGCAACCAATACAGCGATCTTAGATCTTTCTCACACATCAAGGTTTATCAGTTCCTAAGTTAGCATAGCAAGTAAGCCATGTATTCAACTTCTATCGCGCACAATTTGTAGTCGGTTTCATTAACAGAGTTTTAAGGACAGAGTTGCACTCAAGAAGTCATGATTGTCTGCGAAGAGTATTTGAATACAAAGCATAGATAGATGATTAGTATAAAAGAAAGAAAAGTCGTCAAAACAATTGTACTAAAACAAATCAAATACTAAACTACCGAGGGGGTGGAAATACTAATTTAACATACTGTAAATAACGAAATCATGTTTTGATCAATTTTTCACTAGTAACACGAAATATCAATTTCTATATTTCCAGATAACGCGTTGATCTGAGAGGAAACGAAGAACAGAACAGATTTTTCTCGATAGGGCCTATAGGGCCAATCAACTGGATCCATTTTCCCTATCTCCAAATTCGCGAGGTAAAATGATTGCGCGAGGTAAAATGACCTGGCACCCTCTATCAATAAAGAATGACGCTGTAGGAGGCCAACGCACGCAAGTGGGTAGTGCTTCTGAATGGTATTATTGGATATGGTACATCTTATGTTTGAAACCCGATTGAAACAGACAAATTGCTTGATAGCAAATTGATCGTGTGAAAATGGTCAAATCGTGATTATTTCACCACAAGGGCTTCGGTTATATTTAAGTGTACTACCTATCAGGATGCGGGGTAGCATGTTCACGCACCATTTACGCTCAGGTATAAAATTGCAGGGAAAATTATGAGATTGTAAGGTTTGGTAGATTTTAAAATACTTTATAACAACACTACCTCCCTATCTTACCTTCATATAGTTACAGTTCGTGGTCGAAAGTGGTGTCTTGTGAGAGCCGTTTTTCCATTTGAAACAGTGTTGTGTGCAGTTGATAGCAGTTAAAGTGCGAGCAGTTTTACTTTTTCCAATGCGTTGCTTTCAAAGAACATCCATGAAGAGTGTCCAGGTTTGTCTCGCATTAGTAGGACTATCTGAAAAAATATGTTTTGTCAGCTTTTTGCATTAAGTAGGTACCTCAGTAGGATTGAAGTTGTGATTGAACCTCCATACATCGTTTGTAGATCCATAAATAATTATGGATTGTCGAAGACATTTTTGCTTTCAAAATAAAATCAAACAAAATAATGAAAGTAGGGACGAGACGGATCAGTCACGTTGTACGTGCATCCCAAATTTACCGGACTTGATTATTTTTTATAAATTTATCTTGAAATAATTGCAAAAAACGCAATTGCAGTTCTTGCAATCTTATCTTGAGAAATCCGCATGATTCAGAAAAGCCCATTTTGCCCATCTTGATCCTCAAAGCCTTATAGACACAGCCATGCAAGTACGTGCGAACAAATGTCCTTTATTGCTGTACCGCTGACTGCCTCGACGACAATCGAAGCAACTGTAGGGCTTTGTTTCCATTAATTTCCACTTTTCAAAGTGGCACAATGGCTACAATCTAAAGCCGTCACGCTGGCAGTCGCGTTTCGAATCTCGGATCTCGAGATCGTTTTTTTTGTGAGCTATTGAACTTTCGGACTCGAATCTCATACTCAACAACAAATACACTGCACAACCGTACGCATACATTGATTTTTTCAAAGCGAATTGATGTGCTGCCCTTTAGGATCAAAGTTATATTCCATGAATGTTTTATGTTGTTCCAAAATTGCACTGGTACTAACAGAGCTCATTGGAGCCTTCGTATATTTCGAGGTTCTTTTGTTTATATTGCCAACAATCGGCTTGAGCAATATCGTAAAATATCATTACGGTTACTATTAGCACTATTGGAATTCCTAACATTTCATGCTCTGCCACAAAGGTCGGTGACAACCACCACCGAAACAACCCATTTTGGATTTCCCTGATAGCCTTTTCACTAGTCTGAATTATTACTGTACTAAAGTGTGTTTACATTGTGTTAACCTAGGCTGAATGATGTTTTGTAGTTGAGTTCTCGGTTAGTATTTAAGCACGTATTTAGTATTATTTGAAAATAAGATTTTTGGTTTATAGTTATAATCAGATAGATCTCACCCATGGTCATCTTCTTAGTGACACAATCTTGTTCATTCGTAAACATAAAAATGTTCGACGTTGATTCGTAATCAATTTCATGCACTCGCAACAAAATAAGCGCAAACATTTGTTCGCGCACAATGCGAACATAATGTCTAATTTGTTTGTTTGTTGTTATTAACCACATCCTTGGTCTTTACGACACTTTGTTGCTGTCAATAACACTAAAATCAAATCTTGGGTTATTAACATTGAGCGAGTAATCATCAGTTTTATTCTTATATCTCAGCTCAATATCAACACTCCACATCCTATTAATGATCCTATAGATCGGGAACAAATTTCCCATCTGAGTAATGGTCCAACGGTGTCGCTGCGAAAACCACACTTTTCCCTTATTGCGGGGGAAGGCAAGCTTTTCGTACAACACTTATTTCAGTGCAAACTTCGAGAGCGCTTCTCCAACGGCCTGGAGTTTTAACCTCTATGTTTGACTGAGTCCTAACGAAGATTCCGACGAGTTCTCGGATTCACAAGGAATCAGGGAGTGAGCTCCGCACTCCAGAACGAGCAGACTATGGTTGCAGTTAACTCGTCCCAGCTTCAGAGTTCCGCAGAAAGATTCTATGGTTGCAGATCTATCCCGGAACATGGAACTTCGAACTAAAGAAATACTATGGTTGCAGATTCCTTAAGTCGAACTTGATTTATTTCAAAAATATATACAGTAGTGATCTTAAGCCTACGAGTTGAATTCTCGATTTATAACAAAGTATATAATCCTAGAAGCTCTTATGTGATTTTCTGGAACTTTCCATAACCTATTAAATGCCGTTGATTTTCTATCATTCGGCCTTATTCTATGTGACGCTACATTCGTCGTTGAAGAGGTTAACCTAGTTTTATTTCCCTTACATTCTATGTCCCTTTCAGACCTGGGATTTCCCATTATTTTCTCACACTTTCATCTTTATTGTAACTCAGGTCTGAAGAGGCATCTTGCTATAATTTTGCGCATTTGTAGCGTTTTCGCTTAAGTCGTATCCTTGGCTTAAGGCCAAACAGAGAAAGGATATGCTTAACATAATCGCGCCTGCTCATTTGCTGCGCGTGGGCGTGTTTTTCTTATCTCGGGTGCGTGAAGCGTTCTCACCCGAGTGATGTAGCTTATTATGTAAACTCCAACCATTCCTTTTCGTCCTGCTTTTCATTTCTTATCCTTAAATTTAGAGTCCACGTCGCGATACTCTTCTATGACGATATGATGGCTTATAACCTCTTAATGCAAGATCGAAATTAATTAGCACGCGGTGACATTCCGGAGCCCGTAAATCGAATTAGATTTACTTACACTTTGCTGTTCCGCGGGTATAGATTTGGGTATAAAGGTGCTATTGGTGCACTTGGCTCTTCTTCTACTTCTAACTGTGTGATTTCATTTCCTATATTTAGTAAAGGGGAATTGTTTTCGGAATTGACGGTTCTTTGCATGGCGTTCCGGTGAGAAAGGAAATTAGTCAATGAATCCCAGAAGGCAGCAATTAATTGCCATCCTAAACCATAAATATCGTACAATATGCGCCCATGCATAATTGTGTCGATTACGAATTTAATTATACGCCCAATCGTGTATAACCCAATAAATGTAGATGTTATGTTTCCGAGTCGGGTAGACCATGACATCAGTTTGTCCCAATATTTGTCGATTACGTTTGCTACGATCTTTTCTGACACAAGTGCCTCAAAACTGAATCCTTGAAATTCTGGATTCTGTCCCACTAAGATTTTGTGAAGCACGTTCGATGCTATTCGTCTATCTCCTTGTTCATAAATCATATTTCTCATTTTTGCTACGCTATCAGCGTCGTATACTCCGCTTTGCATTAAACTTGGGAGAGGTGTATATGACCATGATGTTACTATATCAGTAGTCAATTTTAATGGTGCAGTCGTTTCTCTAAGGCGGCTATCGGTTGTGTACCATCTTCCGCCTATTTGAAATTTAGCCGGTAGCAGAGGGGTACAGTCAATTTCTGTGCCTCTGTTCTGCAAAATTCTAGTCACCGGAGCAATAAACATTGATCGATTATTCAACATCACCGGTATTTCCTGGTAGCAAGTATCGTCCGATCTAGGAGTAACATATACAGGTTTACATTCCAGAACATGTAAAACTTCTCCTGCAACGACTGCTGTATATCCCGATCTTTTGATTATGCTAGTTACAAATTCCGTTGGGTTTAAGCGCGCCAACGTCAATTTCGTTTCCATTAACATCTTGTCTACTTTACACATTTCAGTCATCACTGTGTTGTACAATTCCGACATGCTTTGGCCGATGTAGTTTTCTACCAATGTTATTTTAGAATTGAAATATGTAAACAAGTCAAAATTTCTACCCGTTACAGATTTTTTGCTAAATGGAGAATTGAAACCAACCACTTCGACGATAAGGATGCGGGGTGATCGGTCGTAAAACCCAAGTGGCCACAGACCTTTGTTCGTTCCTCGCTCTTATCGAAAACACATGTGTTTGCGAGATGGTGCTATAAACAACATTTGAATAACCTTTTTGGATTTGGCTATCTATGTTTTTAGTTTTGTTTACAAGGCCCTCATAAATTACCTCAAACTCAGTTTCTTCGCACTTTTTATTATATGCCATGTCCCAAGTGATGTAACCGTCCTCAGAGTCCAAACATTTTCCCTGGGAATATGTGCATGACAAACCGTTTTTCAAGTAAACAACATCATTTTCGAAATCTACTGTTGCGATGTAGTCTCGTAACGTTATTTCGTATTCATAATACACTAGAGCGTCTACCCAGGTGTAAATGGGGTTCTATATGTATCGCCCTTACATTTACTGCCCCAAACGGCGCCTGCGATGAGGGTACGTCCACGGATCGTGGCGTTCCTTTTAATCTCCCTTAATTGGTAATCGAAAGTCAATTTAACTATGCCGAGTTGATGTGAAAGTCGACACTCTTCTGACGTAAATTCTTTCACTATATATTCGTATCCTCTCTCATATTCAGAGGTGTGAGAGTGCATTCCGCAATGTTGGATACTTCGTTTTATTATGACTTGACATTGAAAAACTCTAATCTCGCTTTTCATATTTCTCTGCAACACCTGTATCTGAACTTCACTAGTTGACAGATTATTTGATGGCGGTATGCAGGAAGCTACATCTAAAAGTGAGTAGCTAGTTAAATTTACCTCTGGGCTGCCGCAATCATAGGCTATTAGTCCAGAGCTCTCAAATGATAATACATTTCCTAGTATGGCGAAAGCTATGTATAGAATTGATAATAAATTTGCCCAATATGCGGGTCTGATAGTTTTATGTCTCTTATGCTTCATTTTCTCGTTTGTCATTGGTGTTTTCTCCTTGGTTTGGACACACCTTCTTTCACTGAGTCTATCCTTTATATCGCTTACTTCGTACGTTGATCCCACAAAGTGTCTCTTCTTTGTAACGGCAATTTCTTCTTCTTGATCGTTCAACATCCGTTTAGTTGCTGTCGTTCCCTTTTCATGATCCTTGGGGACAGAATCCTCCTCAGGGGTCCTAACATCCAGTATGGCTAATTTTACCACTGGTCGGGTATATTGACCTGTTGCTGTTTTCACTACAGCTGATCTTACTTGTCCATCTTTGCTGGCGTGCGTCTTTGTTATGATACCCTTTCGCCATTTTGATTTTTGATTATCATCCGCAATCATAACGACGTCTCCCACCTTTATGTTTACCACAGCTTCCGACCATTTAGATCTTCTAGCCCACTGGTTCCCAACCTTTTCAGCTCCACGGCCCCTTTTGTGAACAATTGGATGTCTCGCGGCCCCCTGGAAAGTACCGTGAATAAATTTCGTTGAGATAAATAAAAACAATTGATTTGATCTGTTACTGTTAGATATTCGTTTTATTTCAAAATAACATGTCAATAACAGGAAACAACTGATTCAGTGCGATTGTTGCACCTGCTTTTGAGCAACTAGTTTCGTAATACGGGGCTGTGTTTGCGACAATGCCAATCTCATATCATCCTCAACGTTCAATCTGTTTCTGGTCTTGGTCTTTATTTGGAGAAGAGTTGAAAATCCGCTCTCGCAGAGGTACGTAGAAGCAAACGGGACAAGGATCTTCAATGCCAGCAAAGCAACTTTGGGATACGACTCGTACATGATACACCAGAACTGGTTCAAATCTTTTTCACGGAACAAATCACGAGATGAGGAATCATTTCTCAGGTCCAAATATTCGTCCTGTATTTCGTCAGGAAGACTAGCCACATCCAGCGAAGAAGAAAACGGATTCCGGACTAAAGCAGCATCTTCTTGCGTTAGCTCAGGGAAGTAGCGCTCAAATTGTTCATCCAGCGAGTCAAGATGAGAAATAATTTCTGATTTCAAAACCGAATCCAGCTCGTTCGCTCCTTTGTCAGTCGCACTGCTGAGCCTATCGAACATGGCAACATTTCCAGAACTAACCTTTCGGCGCCAGTTTTTCAGCTTTGCCACGAATGCTTGAAGGTTGTCTTGAAAGTGAATTAGATTGGTTTGCTTTCCCTGTAGCTTCAAGTTCAGTGAATTCAGATGTTCAAAAATATCTGCTAGGTAAGCAAGGCGCATGTGCCAACCATCGTCACTGAAATTAGCAAGCAAGTCGTTTTTCCCTTGATTTTCCAAAAACATTTTGATCTCGTCCTTCAATTCAAAAACTCGGTTGAGAACATTCCCTTTCGACAACCAGCGCACGGCAGTGTAGAAAAGAAGAACCTCATGATCTGCGTTCATTTCTTTGCAGAGTTCTTTGAATAAACGAGTGTTTAGAGCCCCAGATTTAACATAGTTCACAATTTTGATGACCGAATCAAGTACCTTTAACAATGGTTCCGGCAGGGTCTTGCTGGCAAGGGCATATCGATGAATCATGCAATGAATACCTTTGGCGTGTGGAGCAAGGTCTTTGACCTTTTTCTGAAATCCTGATTTCTTACCAAGCATTGCTGGAGCGCCATCGGTGCAAACTCCACCGACTTTTTCCCACTGTAAGCCACCCGATTCAAAAAATGTCTTGATTTTAGCCATAATATCATCACTTTTGGTAGTAGTTTCCAAATCGCTACAGAAAAGAAACTCTTCCTTCAAATCGCCAGAGTTAACGTACTTCACAAATACCATAAGTTGCGCACATGAGCTGACATCCGTAGATTCGTCCAGTTGAATTGCAAACAAAGGGGATTGCTTGATTTCTTCCAAAATTTGCACTTTAACATCTTCGGACATATCGGGGATTCGTCTTTGAACGGTGTTGTCCGACAGTGAGACTTGCCGCATTTTGGCCGCACTTGCTTCCCCAAGAACTAAACTCACCATTTTCAGCATGCTGGGCTTGATGAGAGTTTCTCCGATTGTGTGTGGTTTTTGTTTTTCGCAATTTCCAATGCTGCCTCATATGATGCCTGCACAACTGCAGTACTTTTGTTGTTGGATGCTACCTGTAGCATCCAATCGCTGCCGTTTGAGGCCAGCTTCATGGCGTCGAAAAAATGCCACATCCTTGGTGTTATGCTCGGAATGTTTCGTGTCCAAATGTCGCTTCAGTTTTGACGGTTTCATAGCTTCAACACTCAACACAACGTTACACAATACACACTGTGGTTTATCGACTCCATTAACCGTTAGTATCGTAAATCCGTACTTAATGTATTCTTCGGAATACTTTCTTTTCTTCTCCATGTCTGCGACTACCTGCGATAAATCGTTAATTTTTAGTTCTTTTACGTTCCATGTTTATTTTTATTTTCAAGGCTAAATTACCGATTCAAATTTGCAGTATTTGCAGAAATAATCACTCGTTGTAATCCTCCGACGAAAACAAGAAACAAGATCTGAGCAGCAACAATTTTAGTTCCGAAAATTTTAAATCGTGCAGTCAATTGATGTGACTCGACCCATGAATGGCTACACTTCGTTGTACAGAGGGACAGAGCAAGAGATGCTCATTCATTGCTGCCACTTTTTGACGTTTGATCGTCTTTCTCAATCTAGCACACATGAATTAGTGATGGTTTGTTTTCCGTCTGCCACTAATCTGTTTCCCTCTTGCTCTCAGTTCTTCGTTTAAGATCGTGCAGTAGTGTGCTCCGATTGAAGGCCAAAATACTCAATTGACTTGCTTGTTGTGTTGGGAGTGTTGCTCTCGCGGCAGAGAGCCGACGCATAAAACAGAAAACTATTTGTCTCTTTTTCTCCCTGTTCGAGAGTTGCAGACGTTGCAGTCGGAAAACAAGTGCTGTCAGACAGTACACGGAGACAAAAAGATAACCATTCTTGTTTAACTTTTTACACTTTCAACTAAAATGGGACTTGTCAAACTTTTCAAAAAGGCGTATTACTAAACTAGCGGAAAAAGATTAAATTTTTGTTTAAAAAACCAAGACCTTCGCGGCCCCCCTGAGAGGGCTTCGCGCCCCCCCTGTCGGCCGCGGACCACCGGTTGGGAAACCCTGTTCTAGCCTGTGTGGGAAGATATTCATGTAGCCATCTGTCCCAATAAATTTTTGACATAGCCTGTACTCTTTTCCATTGTTGTCTTGTGGCTTCAGTCTTGGAAACATCATTCAGTGAAATTTCGGCTCCTCCTGCGCATCCAATCAAAAAATGATTAGGTGTGAGGGGCTCGTCATCTGTCGCATCCAAAGATATGGATGTGATAGGTCTACTATTTATTATGTTCTCAATCTCTATTAATAAAGATCTAAGTGCGTGTTCAGGCATAACATCCTTTGGTAAAAGGGTTTTAACTTCTTGTACCAAACGCTCCCAGGCACCACCAAAGTGTGGAGATGCCGGAGGATTAAATTGCCATTCAATGCCCTTTGACGCTAGTCTGTAACGAATTTTCTTTAACTCATTATCAGCTCCTATAAAATTCGTTCCATTATCGCTGTAGAGGAATTTAATTCTTCCTCTTCTGTTCTGTACAGAATTCAAACAGATTAAAAAAGCATCAGCGCTTAAATCATGTGCAAGATCTAAATAAACTGCACGTGTTGTCATACATGTGAATAACGCTCCCCAACGCTTTTCAGTCCTTCGACCGATAGAAACATTATACGGTCCGAAGTAGTCTACCCCGGTATGAGTGAATGGCTTTATATATGGTTGAAGCCGACACTCAGGTAGAGGTGCCATTTTTGGGGTGCTTATCTTTGCACTTTCATTTTTACAATGTTGACATTTGTTTTTTATTCTACGCATGCCTGCGTCTATGTGGACTATATGATATTTTTGCCTTACTGCAGCTATTGCAGCCTGCATCTTTTGGTGCTTGAACGCCTCGTGTTGATCTTTTAGAATTAAATCTGTAACATGATGTTTGGCTGGAAGCACATATGGGTACCGCGCTGCATAGGCAACAAATTCCGCATCCTTGTAGCGGGTTTCAGATTTTATTGTACCGTCTTGACTTAAGAACGGTGTTAGCTCACGTATATGACTTGATTTATCAACGGTTGATCTTACCATCAATTCAGTCATTTCATCGGGGAATGCGTCCCATTGAGCCTTTTGAATTAGAAATTTGAAAATTGAAAATTGAAAATTCACGCTTCACTGTTTTGGATCTAAGCCAATGCTTATATTTTATTACTATGCAAATAGCTCTCTTTAGCCGAGTCCAGTCCGAGCACCAGTTAATGTTTAGGCAATCGAAATCCGGTTTGTCTAAATGTGACATGGTATACATCGGACCTAACTCATCATGACTGAAGTCTTGAGTGGGTTTATTTATATTTCCCATTGGCCACGATTCTTCATTTAAATGTAGGAATGATGGCCCTTCAATCCATTTTACTTTGAATGGCAACACCTTTGTGCCTTCATCCGCGGGGTTTAGAGCGGAACTAACATATCTCCATTGCGATTCTACAGTGCTGTCAAGAATCTCACTGATACGGTACTGTACAAATTGTTTATATTTTCGTATTTCCGATTTAATCCAGCTCAATACGGTTTTAGAATCCGACCAATACACTACTTGGTCTATTCTTAATCTTAATTCCTTCTGAAGTGTTGGACAGTCTAGTCCCCAATACTGCTGCTTGCAATTCCAATCGGGGCACTGACATGATTTTAATAGGCGACACTTTAGATTTAGCGGCCACTATTGTTACATCTGTTCCCTGCTCGTGCATAGTTCTTAAATATATAACGGTGGCAAATGCGTCTAATGAAGCGTCGCAAAAAACGTGAAGTTCCCGTCGTATTATATTTTTCGCGTATGAGTAACATCGAGGAATTCTTAAGTGATCTAAACAGGACAATTTATCGATCCATTTCTTCCATCGATGGTTCAAATTTTCAGGGATATTTTCATCCCAATCCAAACCCAGTCGCCAAATTTCCTGCATTAAAATCTTCGCTTCAATGGTGATGTGTGCGATCAATCCAAGGGGATCATATACGCTCATGATGAATGACAATACTCTTCTTTTAGTTGGTGTTAGGGTGATATTTTGAGGAATAATAACCTTGAATTTAAATTTGTCACACCGGGTATCCCAAAACATACCCAACACCTTCTCATAAGAACCTTCTTCATCATCTAGGCTAACCTCCTTGGTTGGTGAAACTCGTTCTTTTGGTAACTCGGATAGTAACTTCCTGGAGTTCGAGAAGATATTCCTAATTTTGAAATTGGCTGCATTGTGTATTTCAATTACATCAGATACAACTTTGATAGCCTTCGTTACACTGTGAAAACTGTCTAAATAATCATCCACGTAATGATTTTATATAATGACTTCCACAGCATCTGGTTTTTCCTCGCTAAATCTTTTTGCATTTGTATTTTTAACAAATTGCATTAAACTTGGAGAACATGTAGCTCCAAAGGTCATGACCTGCATTTGGTATACCTCCAATCTTGAGTCAGGTGTTTTCCTATAAACTATTCGCTGGGAATCTCGATCAGCTTTTCTCACCCAGATCCTTTGAAAAGCTTCTTGAATATCGCCAGATATTGCTATCGGACCTTCTCTAAAACGTAGCTTTATATTAAAGGATGATTCATTCATATCTGGTCCTGGTAATAATTGGGAATTTAGTGAGATTCCACTTACTTTTGCAGCCGCGTCGAATACTATTCTTGGTTTCGGTGGCTGTTTATTTTTGTTTATAGTTATGAAATGAGGCAAGTAAAAAGTCTTCGGGGTTTCGACCATATACTCATCTGGAGTTAGTTTCTTCAAATACCCTTTTCCAACAAACTCATCCATTTTCTCATGGTACCACGTCTTTAATGGCGGGTCTTGTGTAAGTCGTTTTTCTAGATATATAAAACGACTCAGTGCTGTTTGGAAACTTCTTGGGAGAGTGACATTGTCATTCTTCCAAAGTAATCCTATCTCGAAACCATTTTCCGTAGGTTTCATAGTGTCCTCCATTATCTTTAAGGAACGTTCATCTGCTTTGGAGATCAACTCATTTTTGGTACTTTTACCCCAAATGCTTCAGTGGAGAAATAATCTGACATAAGATCTTTCATCGATTTCTCCTCATTAATTTTCTCGTCCACCTCATTCATAATGAATAGATGTTTCTTTGTGTTTGGTTTTCCCTTGCTACTGCCAAAAATTACCCATCCCAACTTTGTTCTCTTGGCGATAGGTTCGTTGAATCCTCGGGATCTTTCCTCGAGGCCTTTGAACAAGTACGCGTGTGGTAATCCTAACAATATTGTTGGTGCTACCTTTTCGTACGATTTTAGATTTATATCCTTCAAATATGGATACCGAGTCTGTAAATTTATGTAGTTTACAGACTGCGTCGGTAAGACTAATTCCTCAATGGTGCGTAGGTCCTTTAGGACGAACGTTTTCCCATTCTCACCGACTATTTGAATTTGTACTATCATGCTTCTGCTTTCCTCCTGAACTTCCCCATTAGTCCAAGCTAGCGTCATGGGTTTATTGACACCTGTGGTATTTAACTGGTTAACCAACTTACTCTGAACCAAGCTTACTGATGATCCTGAATCGAAAAATGCATAGGTATTTACATTATGCCCTCCATTAGACAATGTTACAGGCAGTATTTGATAATACACCATATCATGTTTTTGCACATGACAGTTAACCTGGTCCGACACAGTCTTTGTCTCAGGTTTTTCAATATCTTCTTTTTTAAAGTTTTTATTTGTGGTAAAATGCAATAATCTATTGTGCTTGCTTTGGCAGCCATCAATGCCACATGCCCTGGCAAAGCGACAGTCCTTCACAATGTGATTTAAATTACAACATGAGAAACAAAGCTTGTTGTTTATTACAAATTGCCTTCGTTTTTCGGAAGACATCCTTTTAAACTCACTACAACTAGTTAAACGATGGTTCTGACTACATTTCGCACATTTTTGCTGATTAGCGGCATGATAATTAACTCTATCAGGCTTTTCAAACTTGCGAAATTTATCTGGGGGTTTCTCATTACTTACTCCCCTTTCAGCCATTAACATAGTGGCTAATTTTCCCTGAGGCTTCAACCATTCGTAAAAGTCACTCAAAGTTGGGGCTATGAAAGGTCTTAACAAAGTTGCCTCAGTTTTCTGACCATTTAAGTTCATCAACCATTGTTGATGTAAACCTGCGGGCAATTTTCCCGCAAGATCCCTGATTAGTCTCTGATCATTAAGGTATTCCTCGTGATCGAGACATTTCATGTTGATGACTAAATTACCGATTCCGGAAATAAAGTCAACCATTGTTCGAGGATTTTCGAACCTAGGATTTCTTAAAGCTAATACATCCTTTAGTAAACCCGAATACACCAGTTCCATACTCCCAAACTGGTCTTCAGGTGTATTCATGATTGCAGTTACATTATCGCAATCTAATAGCAGTGCATTCACTGCTCGCAAAGCATCTCCCTTTAAACTTTTCTGCAGACGATGTATATTTTCCATGTCTGAAAAATTTCCTTTCCTAGTAGTTTCAAAAAACGTTTTCTTGAACCGAGGCCATGTTTTATAATTACCGTCAAAGTAAGGCAGTTCCATTATAGATTGCCTTATGACATATCTTTCCGTAGCCGAGTGGCTGTTAGTATTTAATTTATTTATTTTTTCGATTATAGCTTCAAAGGCACTTAACTGGCCTTCTTCAACCGTTTTAATTTTCACATCAGATTTATTATCTTGATAAGAATTAATTATCTTATCCTTTTCAGCTAAGGCAGTCCTTAGCTTTCCACATTTCACACATACCCATTCTTCGTCCTTCTCGGGTGTGTGATCTAATTCTACGCAAGAGAGGTGGAACCAGCGATCACAATCATCGCAGGCCACCATTGTGTCCGTATCATCTTTTCCTTGACAAAGTTTACAATGTCCATTCTTATTGAAGACGAATTTGACTTCCATCATTAAGCCTTTTAAAATTCTCTTCTTTTTACAATATAATTTATTTAATTGTAACTAATCACCTTTTTTTTTTTTTACTCACTGTTGTTGCGCCGGTTGGCGATTGGTGCGCCGATTGGCGATTACTTGCGTCCGTTGACGCCTTCCTTTTTCTATTTGTTGAGGATTTTTCCCTTAGGCAACCCGGAGCCCGTGTTGAATTAACTCTTTCCTCAATATTCAAGCGGAATCGTGTAGCTATCGCTGTCGTAGTCTTCCTCCGGGTCTGATTCTTCTTTGACCTCTGGCACCATCAGCAAATGCGCATAGCGTTCGTAGGTTAGTTCCAAAACTTTATGAAACTTTACTAAGGCTTTGTAAGTAATGGCAAATTTCTTAAATTTCCAAATTAGCCTTCCTACCCAGCGTGCTTCTGGGTATCTTTCGTGAGATCGGAGACACACGGTTAGTTCTTCCAAAAAAGGAAGATAAGGCCTTATTGCCAACCAAACGTTCGTGTGCTCTTTTGATCTATTCATTTGGCGTATAGCCTTATACTTTGACCTTTTACGGCCTTTGTTCGTTTTTTCACCGTTTCACCTGTGATTCGGACTTAACTTCACGTGGCTATTATGTCTCACTTTGATAAAGCTCGAAATTAACACCTTACACGTGTTTCTTCTTTTACAGGCTTACTTGCCTTTATTTCTTGGCACTTACGTCCCACTATTGTTCGAGTCTATATGTTGGCCAAATTGCCTCACTGCGATACTTGGCTCTCAGGCCTCACGCTTTTAATTCATTTGGCTCTCCGGCCTGGCAGCATTCATTAATTATGTCACGCAAATCTGGCCGAAAATTAACCCCCCCCTCCCCCCATGTCACAAATTGTCACAATTTTTGTAACCCCCCCCCAGGCAATTATGTCACGTTTTTGTTAACCCCCCTCCCCACTCAAAACTTTTTATTCAAATAGCCAATATTAGTCACAAAAATCATTTTTATTTCATACAGAAACAAATTCAACTTTCCTCATATTATATCAAATTGCATTCTCAAATAATACCATTCAAAAATAGATTCAATCCTCAGTCCAAGGGTTTTGCAGATGTTGGTCAGCATTGATGACCGGGAAGATATCTGCGTCCGCTGAAGCACTCGTAATGGTTTCTGCCACATCAGTCAGATCAAGTTCTTCGTCATCTATCCATTCGCAATCGAAGTTGTCTTTGTTGGTTACAACCATACATTCCTGTTTACGTTTTGCCACAACTTTAAACGGACGCAATTTTCTCTGAAATTGAACGGATGTATGCTTGTGCATCTTTATGTGCTCGCGAAGCATGACTAAAGATGCAAAGTATAGGCCACAGCTGGAACACACTCGTTCGTTCAATGAGTTTTTAATTGAAGGACAGTAAAGATCATACGGAATCGTTCCATATCCGGACATCGATTTAGGTAGAATCTGTTGAGCTTGTAATGAGTTCAATACGAACATTGATGGGAAATGCTGTGGTTCGTCCTTCGATGACCCAATCAATCCTCGAGATGTTTGCGTCAGAGAGATTGGTGGAGGCAAAAATCCATTGCAGATAACGTGATCGATGCTACTTCGCAGTGGTGAGCAGCATTTCCTGTAAAAATATAAATTTATGCACATATAACAATTATTTGACCATCAAATGCATCTCAAAATTTTACCTATCTGTGCATTTCCGTATCTGGAGTAAATATTGGCTGGTTCGCACATGAGTTCCAAACCAGTGTTGGTCATAGTCACGAATTGACTTCGGATCTATTTCAGAAGCATCAGGATCGATATATTCAGCCAACGTCGGATGACCGTCGATGACCACATCATTCCAGACTTCTGCCAAAACTTCACCAGCGTACTGGAAATTTTGCTTCTCCAAAGCTGAATCAGTTGTACGCAATTGGGAATCCAGATGACTACCAAACTGGTCGTGTGGTATTATCAATCCAGAAAGCTCCTTACTCAAGGGTGACATACGTCGCTCCACTCTATTGAAAGCACTCCTTCCCGGAGCGTTCGTTGCAATGAACAGCGTGTCAAGGTTGTACTCTTTAAAATGGTGTATTGCTATCTGTATTACCTTGCGATATCTCGGATTTTCATCAGGTCCACCGTCGACGGTAAAGATTAGGACTGGTTTGACCAATCCATCAAACTTAAAAATACCATCAAACGATTCAAGAGTTAGAAGCCGCTTGATATCTAACGCATGAGAAAACGCCGTTGACGAAGCGTGTTTGCCTGACCGAATTGCAATGTAAGTGGGGCCCGAAAAACCAACAGCCTCCGGTTTGCCAAGACCATTCGGTTTGATTTCGAAAGGAGCTGCATATCGTTCGTAGGATCAGTATTTTTTGGTTTGTTATACCGTTAACATCTAAATAAAGTCATATTTGGAAGATTATTCAACCGTGTTCATTTCTTTCTCCAAAGCCGGAACAAACAGCCTTTTTCAAGGCTCCAAGAGTTGAGTTTTCTCGTCGCTGTCGCTGTCGCTTCGTTCCTGTTCCCGTGGAACTTCTCACCAGGGAGGGAATGAAAATATTCGATGTCTATGATGGTGTGAAATCCTAACCTCAAGGAAACTGATATTATTCGAATATACTTCTAGTTTATCTGCGAAGCAATTATAAACAATCGCAAGAAGTAGTGCATCATGTGTACAACATTTATCGAAACAATTTCAACTGTTTATTTTTGAGCCGAAAAAAACACTTCAGAGGTTTCGTTTTGAGTTGAAAAAAACAATTCAAAGGTTTCGTTTTGAGCTGAAAAAACAGTTCAGAGGTTTCGTTTTGAGCTGAAAAAACAGTTCAAAGGTTTCGTTTTGAGCTGAAAAAACTACTTGTCTCCAGTCTATGTGTATCATTATGTGATGAACCTGACTAAAATAATTCTCAATGCAAATATTCGATATCTATTATAGTGTCAAATTCTTAACTCAAGGAAACTGACATTTTTCGAATATACTTCAGTTTATCTGCGAAGCGATTATAAACAATCGCAAGAAGTAGTGCATCATGTGTACAAAATTAATCGAAACAATTTCAACGGTTTATTTTTGAGCCGAAAAAAAACCCTTCAGAGGTTTCGTTTTGAGCTGAAAAAAACAATTCAAAGGTTTCGTTTTGGGCTGAAAAGAACACTTCAGAGGTTTCGTTTTGAGCTGAAAAAACAGTTCAGAGGTTTCGTTTTGGGCTGAAAAGAACACTTCAGAGGTTTCGTTTTGAGCTGAAAAAACAGTTCAGAGGTTTCGTTTTGAGCTGAAAAAACAACTCAGAGGTTTCGTTTTGAGCTGAAAAAACAGTTCAAAGGTTTCGTTTTGGGCTGAAAAAACAGTTCAAAGGTTTCATTTTGAGCTGAAAAAACTACTCCAGTCTATGTGTAAAAAGTCTCCAGTCTATGTGTATCATTATGTGATAAACCTGAATAAAATAATTCTCAATGCAAATATTCGATATCTATTAAAGCGTCAAATCCTTACCTCAAGGAAACTGACATTATTCGAATATTTTTCTAGTTTGTCTGCGAAGCAATTATAAACAATCGCAAGAAGTAGTGCATTATGGAATCACTACCAAAACCGCGAAAGTCAGCAATCAAACTTAAATCGAAACCGAGCATCAGAAAGCAGGTCTCCAGTCCCCGCCTCGTTCTAGGACAACAAACTCCATTCGAAGCATGAACAAAGCAAAACGGAAATCATAGAATCAAGTAACATCCAACGATAGGAGCTCATTCCCCTTCCGGAAGGCAAAGACGAGTTCCCGCAGTCCAGTGTGGCTGAATCTCCCACCAATGGCCCGCGGTCATCGACTGGGAGTTATATGTTCCCAATAATCCTAGTTAGGAACAACTAGGATAATTACCAACTTGAGCTAGGGTTAGAACCTAAAATTCGTCGTATGGGGGACCACATTCCATGAAATCCCCCCATCCAACTTAGCGGAGGTACAGATCTCAACCGGGATTTTGCATCCCGGTACCGGCTATGGGATATTTTGACGACCACAAAAACAGCATTCTCTTCGCCCCATAGTCGCCCAAAGTCGATTTTTGCACTCCTCCGCCTTCGTAGCAACAATCTCCGTCACTTGTCGGCCGCACGGTGGTGCCTGGGCAAGAATCAATCCGGTGATGGTGCGACGTTTTTCCCGATGTTTCCATATCCGATCCGTAGGGAAGGTAATTTGCTCCACGTTTTATTCGGCTCATCCACACGGCCATAACACGCCGTTTTCCACGTCGACCAAGAAATCACTAATTTTCCAGCTCACTTCCGTTCCGTTTTCCGTTCGTTTCGGCTTTCGCAGTGATGTTTTGTTTTTCATTCCGGTTTGGGGCTTTTTGCACTTTGTAAACATGTAACCCAGCACGCTTCATGGTTTTCTGCACAAAACCGACTGACACCTTAGACTTTTTAGCGACATCTCGAATTGACATGTTTGGACGGTTCTTGAATTGTTGTACGACTTTCCTGGCCATTTTACTGTCCATTGGACCACTTTTACGACCACTCCCTTCCTTCCTTAGGACCCTTATTTTTCGTGGCTTTTAATTTAGCCAGTAGTGTGTCGGGTGTCTCTGTACTTTTGCACGCTATTTTTATAGCGTCAGAAATTTCATTTAATGTTCTTGCGTTTGGTGGTAAAGCAGCTCTTGCTTTTCCACTCAGTCTAGTTTTAACAAATTTTATTGCTGTTTCATTATGCTCCGGTTTTGTTAAATCTCCCAATAAAGCTATCGAATCAACAAACGCTTCAACACCACTTGGTGAGCCATCATATGGTTGAATTAAAGCCGTCGCTGTTTTTATATCAAATGTAGCGGCTGCCTGATTATTTGGATCTGGAGGAGCCATTTTTCTATTTTCAGCTATTTTTTTCTTGATTATCTCATTAATTTCGTAATATGCTTCTCGGGAAGCTTTGATGAGGAATTTTAACTTACTTTCAGGTATTTCTAACTCATGCTTAATAAGGTTTTCTTCAATTTTCGCAAAAAGTTTTGCCGTATAAAAAAATTTTGCTTCTAAAGTACAAGTCTTAAATTTTTGAAAAAGAGACTTTTTAAAATTGCTTCTTATTCTAACTAGCGTTTGGAAGTCGTCTTCTATTGCTTCTAGCATTAAAATTCATAATCAATTACTTTTACCTTGACGTTGCAGTTTTTAGCCACTCACAGCGGAGGCGCACTCCTCAACGCTCGTTTTACCTTGGTGTTGTTTCATCGGTTGTTCAACCACAGTGGCGGCGCACTCCCACTCCTGGGTTCTCTTAGCAGCGAAAGCCGCTTTCCTCAACGCTTGTCTATGTGTGTTAATTTCATTGCTATTCACTGACGATGGAGGCGCACTCCTCAACATTCGTCTAACGGTATTATTTTGTTGCTATTCACTGATTTCACACGCGAGGTAGGTTCGGGACGATTCGTTGCATATACTTTCTCATGTTATAGTCGACGTCTCCGTTTTATGCACTTAAAAACATTGTTCCTGTTGGCAATGTTGGGGTAGGTTTTTTTTTTCACTGCACTTGATTTTGCTTACGATGATGCAATTTCACTTGTAACTGTCTGTTTTCTTGTGGTTTATACTCTGTCAATGTCGGCGAGCGATTTAGCAGCTTTTAGCGCTTGGGTTTTTGTATGCTCTTTGTAGAGCCTGTACAATGTTATGAATAGTTGGAAAACCACTATCACTAATATAATCGTGACCTTCAGATCATTCTGGATATGTAGTTCTTTATGCGACTCGAGTTGGTTCAGGATTTGAATCTGAGGGTTTTCACTGTTTACAGAATTCTTCGAGTTAGATTTACCCATTGCGGAATTCACTGATTTTAACTTTTCTTTTAGGCTGGTTAACTTAGAGTTTATCTTCTTCAGGTTATAAAACTTCACTTTCGTACGCCTGTTCGCGGGCAGCCATGTAGTCAATTGGTCACTACCACTTGATGGGAAGTCATCTCATTGAGGTCTGTACTCAACGACTTGTAGTTTACGGATCATTTTTATTTCCAGTTGAAATTACTTCTAACCCTAACTCTACACAATTCTACATAAGCTTAAAATAATGGGAGGTGCCTGGACTACTCGATCAGGCCAATCAGCAGTTGTCGTTTAGCGATCGATATGTATTCAGTATGTAAATAGGAAATGCAAGATGTGCGTAAAGCAGTTTCGTTCTCACAGCTGGTTCCCATGCCAGCAAGGAGGTCTGTAATTCTATCTTCTTGCTTGCGTGGTCCTGCTGGGTACAGTGCACTCAGTATGGTGCAATTTGATTTAATGGTTATTGTAAAATAGCTTATACCAACGAAATGAGTTGAGGCGGCAAAAGGTTCATGGGAAACACGAAAATAATTGTTGAGGCGGTTTTTTATAATTCTGGTGTTTTTGTCACACTCAGACGCTCCTTAAAGGTTCTTATTACACGAGACACAGTTGTATTTGCAATTCCAAGCCTTTTAGCAATCCACCGGTGGGACGCCCCTGGATTTTGATTGTGAGTGCACAAAATTTTCTCACGGACAATTTCTTGTTTCGACGACATGACTGGAACTACTTTACACTGTGCTGGGTATATTTTTTCGAGCTAAGTTAACGTTGCTCAAGTTTCACAGAGTAACGAACGGGTTACTTTTCACTTTTTTTTTCTTACTGCATTTGCTGCTGACTGAACTGTTCTTTGGGTCCAACTGTGTGTTCTTAGTTCTTCACGTTTTTATACATTTTGCAAGTTAGCCACACTTTGCGCAGCTTTGACTGCATTCTTGCGACTTTGTCGCTTAAGTTCTTGTAACACAACACTACTACTTGAACTGTTACTAATGCAAGAATTAGCCAGAGTTTGAATTCGTGGCTTTCGTGCAATTCTTGATGTTGTTCTAATATGTTATTAATTTCCACGTTAGTTCCACTCGTGGTAATTTTCGGTTTCGAACTGCTTTTACCCATTTTTGCCGGGTAGTAATAAGATAGTGTGTACCACTAATTTTTGAAACATGCCAAAAAGTCACTGATCACTGATTCACGGTCGCCATGTGTTGGCACCATTGCCCACGTTTAAGTTTGTTCATTAAACTTGGATACTGTGATATACGAATATTGAAGAGACTTAGAACTGTTCTCTTTGAGAGTTGAAACAAATGTGTTTATTAATTGTCGTTCGATAATTTAACATGTATTCCTACTGGAGGTAGCTGGATGTCATTTGTTTGTATTTGTGTGAGCGATCGATATCGAACAGAAAGAGACGGAATATCCATAAAGAGAGAAAACATGAGTTAAGGATTTCCTTTGCAGGAAAACCAAAAAATATATTTTCGGAGCTATGCTCCGCTTTTATCCACTTATCGATTAAGACTAAATTATAAAGTTCACTTATGCTAAGAAGTTAGTTCTTGGTTAGTTCTGGATTTGTTATATCTGTTATTTCTTGTATGCGTTTATCAATTGCCTCATTGATAAGCACTTGTTTATTGTTTTGTAGAATGAGTGAGTTCATCGAAGAGTTGATTAATCGAAGGTCCTCCGCATCCGGGCTGCCAGCGATCCATTTCCATATGGTTCCGATTGTGTCCCATCTTTTAAATCTTTTTACAATTGGTTTGATTTTCATAAATGTCTCATAAAGTTTATAATTTTTAATTTGAATTAGTTCGTAAAGAGGGTTAGTAAATGGATTATTTTGGATGTCGTCATTGACGTTTGAGATGGCATTGCCTATTTGAATAAGGTCGATTGGATGATCCTATTTTTACTTTGGCTTCTCCTAACGGTACAATTGCCAGAGGATTATTAGTTAAATCGTGTATTTGTATTCTTGCCTGGGCGACTGCCACGCAAAGGGCGAGTAAATACTTTCCGAACATCATGGGGGAACTCCTCAAGACTGCGGGATACGTTGTGTCCTGTTCCAAATCCTCTTACAGATGAAATCAGGAACACTCGGAGCGCGTGTTCGGGTAATTATCGGATCCAATTACCTCCTTGTTACCCGACCAATTGCCGGGTCGCAATTGAAACCAGGTCGAGGTGGAACCAGGGTGTGACTTTCTTCCTTCTCGGCACGAACGGTGATGTCCTTTTTTTCCAGATGTGAGTGGTCAGCTACTCTGGGTACTCTGGGACCGAAACGTGCGGCTGCGATTGCGATAAGGATAGATTTTCTCGTAGATCAGATGTGATAAACTTCTAACGGTTTCACTATCTGGTGCTGATGTTGCCTTTTTTTCGAATTGATCACTTCACTCTTACGTGGCGATTCTATCGGTGGTTTCACTACACTTTATCTACGATTTAATTTCACACCACTGGTCCCTATTCGGGCGCCAGTTAAGGATTGCCTTTGCAGGAAAACCAAAAAATATATTTTCGGAGCTATGCTCCGCTTTTATTCACTGATCGATTAAGACTAAATTATAAAGTTCACTTATGCTAAGAAGTTAGTTCTTGGTTAGTTCTGGATTGTGGGAATATGCGGGTGTTTATCTGGTTCTGCTGATGCTGCTAATGGGTTCTGGCGATTCGTCATGCTGGGTGGTTTGGTGACATCATGCTATCGGTGATGGCTGTGATTCTGGCGAAAGTGATTCAATCGTCTGGCTTGACACACAATTAGCTGACTTGGCTAATCGATGAAAGCGTTGATTGTTTGTGATCTGGTATGATGGTGGGAATCAGCTAATCAATTAGGCGGGTCGCGTTGTTACTAACTCATGGAGAAGGCGGGTTCAAGGCCAAAGGCTCTTGGTGATAGCTTTACCACTGAGCCTTGGGAAAGTGCAATATGAGTATGATACATTATTGTTGCGTCAGGATTAACGAAACGGTTGGTGGTCATCGTTCTGCTTATGCGTGCATTGCATTTGTCGCTTAAGCAGATTGATGCTATGGGAACGTATTGACTATCGCGGTATGGTGCCACTGGTGTGGTCTATGAACGAAACATGGTTGCTATGCGGGACTTGATGACATGTGGAATGCACATTTGTTTTGAGCTGAAAAAAAACACTTCAGAGGTTTCGTTTTGAGCTGAAAAAACCCTTCAGAGGTTTCATTTTGAGCTGAAAAAACCAGTTCAGAGGTTTCGTTTTGAGCTGAAAAAACTACTTGTCTCCAGTCTATGTCATAATTGTATGATAAACCTGACTAAAATAATTATCAATGCAAATATTCGATATCTCATATCTCAAGGAAACTGACATTATTCGAATATTTTTCTAGTTTATCTGCGGAGCGATTATAAACAATCGCAAGAAGTAGTGCATCATGTGTACAAAATTTATCGAAACAATTTCAACGGTTTATTTTTGAGCCGAAAAGAACACTTCAGAGGTTTCGTTTTGAGCTGAAAAAACAGTTCAAAGGTTTCGTTTTGAGCTGAAAAAAACAGTTCAGAGGTTTCGTTTTAAGCTGAAAGAAAAAAACAATTCAGAGGTTTCGTTTTGAGCTGAAAAGAACACTTCAGAGAATAACAGGTTTACCGACGAAGATCATAAGTACCGAGATGGGTATTTTCGGAATAGAACTTAACACGTTGGATTGTCGTTTACGAATGAATTCAATGTTGTATTCTGGTTTACCATCTAACTTACAGGGTGGCAACGTAGACATGATACACTCGGAAATTGTTATAAAACTTAAGACAAAATGTGCAGAATTATGCCTACTATGAGCCCTACCAGATATGGGAATGCCACATGTTGACAGCCTTCAATATTGTCATTGATTGGGCAGTATACTCCACATGGTACACATGATACTTGGCTCATGACATAACCAGTAGTATCATCGCAGTTGTACTTGATCAATCCATAGTGTCTACCGATGAATGAGCCATAAGCTCCAATTGAATAAACACCATCATGCTCTATGGTGCAGTTGTCATAGCCTGTATATGTTACTACTCCATTTTGAGCCCAAATGTTTTCTCTTGGGTTCATCCTGATAGCCGTGTTTTGATTATATTGTTATTTTTGTATTTGTCCAATCTGCGGAGCATGCGTCTAATCCTGGGTTCACCAGTGGTGCAAAGAGTCTTGCAAGAATGAGTCGTGCACATGACATTATCTTCATTGTATATCATCTTAGACTTCAAAAGGTCAACCTGTGCATCACCTATTTTGTCTTACTGCTATCCCAGAACCAACATTGGAAGACACGAACATTAACCGTTTATCGCGCTGGCAACTAGTACAACGCCTGCGAGATGATTTCTGGAAAAGATGGTCTCGGGAATATTTAAATACTCTTCAAACCAGATTGAAATGGACAAAGAGGTCAAGGAACATAGAACCAGGAATGGTTGTTTTGTTAAAAGAAGAAAATCTTCCGCCTCAATCTTGGAAGCTTGGTCGTATTGTTAGTGTATTTCCGGGATCTGATTCTGTTGTTAGAGTTGCAGATATCCAAACCAGTAATGTAATACTTCGTCGTCCCATATCTAAATTGGCACCCCTACCTTTTGACCCAAATGTGTCTGTTCTCGTCCAAACTCTTCTTCGCCCGGGGGGTGAATGTTCGCGCACAATGCGAACATAATGTCTAATTTGTTTGTTTGTTGTTATTAACCACATCCTTGGTCTTTACGACACTTACTAACCCCGAGTCGACCGCGGGTAATCGGTCTTCCGAAATGTTATATGTGTTGTGCCACTAAAACCCTACCAAAAGCAAGCTTTGACCCTTTCTGGCTACGCCACTGGCGCTTGAGCACGACAATATCGGCAGCATTGAGCGTGATCATCACGAATCACGTCCTATCTGCGTGGTTGCCCCTCCATAGCGTGAACCAATCAGCGTGCATAAGGAAGTGAGAAGACAACTATAAAAAGGAGCTGCATATCGTTCGTAGGATCAGTATTTTTTGGTTTGTTATACCGTTAACATCTAAATAAAGTCATATTTGGAAGATTATTCAACCGTGTTCATTTCTTTCTCCAAAGCCGGAACAAACAGCCTTTTTCAAGGCTCCAAGAGTTGAGTTTTCTCGTCGCTGTCGCTGTCGCTTCATTCCTGTTCCCGTGGAACTTCTCACCAGGGAGAAGTTGGCCAATCAGTTGGGATCCTTTGAGCCAAGGATCGCCATTCCCATTCTTAAGTGTCCGTGAGCGGACAACATTAACGTTGCTAAACCGCCCGTTAGATATGCAACCTGCATAACAAAACTCTTTACACTATGTGGTGGATGCGTCTGAAATTATATGCCAGCCTCTCACGTGCGCATGCGCGTTGTCTTCGTTTGCTGCTTCTGACCAGCAAATGGCCGTTTTCTCAGTCTTCTTTTTTTTTTCATTGCACTCTCTGTCAATAATCAAAATCCCCGCTATGAGGCGACTCTATATCGAGCTTCAAAGCTAATAATCATGAATTCACTCGCGACAATGCGAAAATACACTCTAACTTAATAATTTATGGGCGGGAGTCACAATACTTCCACTAATAAACAAATCTAAGCTGATGGAACTCTTCTTCCGGGATCGGAAACGAAGCACAAAAGAACAAATACAAAAAAAAAACAGGAAATACTACTGACCATTACACATTTTCGGAGGGCATCGATTGTATTCACTACGTATTACACAAAGCACGCGTAGATTTTATGACTTTACTGTTAGTTTAAGTTTCTTTACGAATACTTGTTTGACTTTTTTTCGATGAAACGATGCAGCAAAAGCAAAACACGTCAGCTTCGAAGTAAGGCTTGCTACGATTCTTATTTGTCTCCAGTCTATGTGTATCATTATGTGATAAACGCGACTAAAATAATTCTGAATGAAAATATTCGATGTCTATGATGGTGTGAAATCCTAACCTCAAGGAAACTGATATTATTCGAATATACTTCTAGTTTATCTGCGAAGCAATTATAAACAATCGCAAGAAGTAGTGCATCATGTGTACAACATTTATCGAAACAATTTCAACGGTTTATTTTTGAGCCGAAAAGAACACTTCAGAGGTTTCGTTTTGAGCTGAAAAAACACTTCAAAGGTTTCGTTTTGAGCTGAAAAAAACAGTTCAGAGGTTTCGTTTTGAGCTGAAAAAAAAACACTTCAGAGGTTTCGTTTTGAGCTGAAAAAAAACAGTTCAGAGGTTTCGTTTTGAGCTGAAAAAAACAGTTCAGAAGTTTCCCTTATTTTGTGAATAACTTGAGAAAAACTAATTATATCAATAATGTTTTGATTTCAAAATGTTGTTTAAGCTCCCGTTCATCAAATCTGTACACTGGTTTGAAAATTAAGGATGAGAAACGTCTAATCCTCCAACTTTCTAACATTTCTGTAGTTATCCCCCAAACACTTGTATGCAATATGGAAAAAAAACCTGATGAATTCATATTTTGTAAATAGCTTGAGAATTACTGAAGGTATCGATGATGTTTTGATATCAAATTGTTCGTTAAGCTATTGCACATCAACTTTGTACATTAGCTTGAAAGTTAGAATGAGAAAAGTCTTATCCTCCAACTTTTTCTTCACCTCATTTGGTGCTTTCGAAAAAAAATCTGAAGAAACCTTAAGAAACATCTTGAGAAAACTTTGGTGTATCAATGATGTTTTGATGTCAAACCGTTTCTTAAACTTCTTTCTTTCTTGTACATTGGTTTGAAAATAAGAATGAGAAAAGTCTTGTCCCCAACTTTATGTGCATTGGATGAATAGCATATTCGGCGAGATGGGTGTTTTCGGAACACGTACTCAACACGTTGGGTTGTCGTTTACGAATGAATCAAAGTTATATTCTGGCTTACCAACTAACTTACACTTTCTATGTTATTATTTGATCCAGGCTCAAGCCACCAACGATGTTTGAAAAATAAGTTAATGTCATTAATGTTCCAACCTATTTTAGGTTTTATTACCTTTTTCTGGAGAACTGGCTCTGCTGCTATTTCATCTATATAAGGAGTGTATCGAAAAGTAGTTATAAACTTCCAAATAATAAAATAGGCATGTAAACATGGTTAAAATTAACATACTATTTCAGTTTATTATAGCTTAACATGTTTACAAAAGATCCAAACGGAAAAACTAGTCATCATGTTCATTTCTGTAGAATGCCCGTACCTTTGATTTGACACCTGCCATCAAATTCTGCACAGTGACCTTTGTGCACTTCCTGGATGCCGCTGCCCAATTTTTCTTAAAATCGGTCATGTTTTGGGACACTGTACCATCCTTCTTAAATATACGCTTGACTATTGCCCAATAGCGTTCGATCGGTCGCAACTGGGGACAGTTTGGTGGGTTGATGTCTTTTTCTACGAACTTGATGTTATTCTCCGTCAGCCACTGTAGAGTGGATTTGGCGTAATGTGCCGATGCCAAATCTGGCCAGAAGAGAGGAGGGACTGGTGCTTTCTATACAATGGTAGCAACCTGTTCTTCAAACATTCCTTTTGATAAATCTCAGCATTTATAGTTCCTTTTGTATAGAAAATTGAAGAACGCAAGCCACATGTGCAAATAGCTTGCCAAATGAGCACCTTCTGACCGAATTTCTCCATCGCAACAGTCGTATCTGCGGTTGGCACACGTTCCCCAACAGATTTAGTATAAAACTGCGGCCCCGGTAGCGTTCTTGAATCTTCTTTAACGTATGTTTCGTCATCCATCAAAATGCACTGGTCGACATTGTCCAAAATGCAGCTGTACAGCTTTCGAGCCCTGGTTTTGGCACGAGACTTTTGTTCCGGAGTTTGTTTGGGCACTTTCTGCTTTTTGTACGTCTTCAAGTCATTCCTGCGCTTGATTCGTTGAATAGTTATCGGAAGTGAACCAACCCATTTTGATCTCCTTTAATCACTCCTTTAATCTGCCACAAAGTTCACTATCAGTGAAATCCAAAATGCGTTGTTTCGGTGGTAGTTGTCACCGAAACAACCCATTTTGGATTTCCCTGATTGTCGTTTCACTAGTCTGGATTCTAACTGTACTAAACTTATGCTACTGCTCGTATCCGGAGATTGTTGTGTCACTGTCGGTCGGTCACTAGCTGTACCTAGTTAACATTTTGAATAATTAGCTGTAACTAGCGTACAGTTTCAATAGTGATACTAAACCAAACACAAACGGACAGCATGTCCGACACGGTGGAAATGAATTCTATTTCGTATAATTTAAAGTGTGTTTACAATGTATCCTACCCTAGATTGAATGATGTTTTGTTGTTGAGTTCTCGGCACGTTTTTAGTATTATTTGAAAATAAGATTTTTGTTTTATAGTTATAATCAGATAGATCTCATCCATGGTCATCTTCTTAGTGACACTATTTTGTTCATTCATAAACATAAAAATGTTCGTTGTTGATTCGTAATCAATTTCATGCACTGGCGACAAAATAAGCGCAAATATTAACGTTGCTAAACCGCCCGTTAGATATGCAACCTGCATAACAAATCTCTGTACACCATGTGGTGGATGCGTCTGAAATTATATGCCAGCCTCTCACGTGCGCATGCGCGTTGTCTTCGTTTGCTGCTTCTGACCAGCAAATGGCCGTTTTCTACACTGCACTAGTCTTCTTTTTTTTCACTCCACACTCTGTCAATAATCAAAATCCCCGCTATGAGGCCACTCTATATCGAACTTCAAAACTGCTAATAATCATCGATCCACTTGCGATCTAAATCTTATTTTTAAAGCCTGATACGTCTCGATCTCGCTGTTCCAATCATTTATCTTTAATCTATTCTCGAAACTGTATAAAACGATTTTGTATTCTTTTATGAGGTCTTTCAGCCTTTCGGTTTTTTCTATAATGCCCTGTAGTGAACGGGGACGTTTCACATTTTGTTGCAAATTTATGTACTCCTTTTTAATAAATTCGTCTATTTCTCTTAATCTGTTCATGAGACGTTGATGTCGAGTTTTAGGATCACACCAAAAATTGATTCCGTTGTTTATTTATAAGCGCTATTAAATTTTACAATTAATCATTTATCTTATGTTGATATTCTTTGTCTAATTTTGTTTCAATTAATATTAATTTTATCATTCAGTATAAATTGGCTCAAAGCAAAGTATATAATTTAATCTTGAATTAATAATCAAAATCTTAAATGTGGAAAAAAATGTGGAAGTATTGCTTACATGTCAATCATTTTGCCTGTTTACCTCTCTGTATTGCTGCGCTGTTTCTGCTCAAATTCTCAATGCAAATATTCGATATCTATTATAGTGTCAAATCCTTACCTCAAAGAAACTGACATTATTCGAATATACTTCTAGTTTATCTGCGAAGCGATCATAAACAATCACAAGATGTAGTGCATCATGTGTACACAATTTCTCGAAACAATTTCAAAGGTTTATTTTTGAGCCGAAAAAAACACTTCAGAGGTTTCGTTTTGAGCTGAAAAAACACTTCAGAGGTTTCGTTTTGAGCTGAAAAAGCAGTTCAGAGGTTTCGTTTTGAGCTGAAAAAACAGTTCAGAGGTTTCGTTTTGAGCTGAAAAAACAGTTCAGAGGTTTCGTTTTGAGCTGAAAAAAAAACAGTTTAGAGGTTTCGTTTTGAGCTGAAAAAACAGTTCAGAGGTTTCGTTTTGAGCTGAAAAATCCAGTTCAGAGGTTTCGTTTTGAGCTGAAAAAACTACTTGTCTCCAGTCTATGCGTATCATTATGTGATAAACCTGACTAAAACAATTCTCAATGCAAATATTCGATATCTATTAAAGCGTCAAATCCTTACCTCAAGGAAACTGACATTATTCGAATATTTTTCTAGTTTATCTGCGAAGCGATTATAAACAATCGCAAGAAGTAGTGCATCATGTGT
Organism: Aedes japonicus; assembly: GCA_034211315.2. NCBI lineage: Eukaryota > Metazoa > Arthropoda > Insecta > Diptera > Culicidae > Aedes > Aedes japonicus. The sequence goes on along the minus strand of JASCZW010002045.1, from coordinate 51,628 downwards.
ACAAAATTAATCGAAACAATTTCAACGGTTTATTTTTGAGCCGAAAAAACACTTCAGAGGTTTCGTTTTGAGCTGAAAAAAACAATTCAAAGGTTTCGTTTTGAGCTGAAAAGAACACTTCAGAGGTTTCGTTTTGAGCTGAAAAAAACAGTTCAGAGGTTTCGTTTTGAGCTGAAAAAACAGTTTAGAGGTTTCGTTTTGAGCTGAAAAATCCAGTTCAGAGGTTTCGTTTTGAGCTGAAAAAACTACTTGTCTCCAGTCTATGTGTATCATTATGTGATAAACCTGACTAAAATAATTCTCAATGCAAAAATTCGATATCTATTATAGTGTCAAATCCTTACCTCAAAGAAACTGACATTATTCGAATATACTTCTAGTTTATCTGTGAAGCGATCATAAACAATCACAGGAAGTAGTGCATCATGTGTACAAAATTAATCGAAACAATTTCAACGGTTTATTCTTGGGCCGAAAAAAACACTTCAAAGGTTTCGTTTTGAGCTGAAAAAAACAGTTCAGAGGTTTCGTTTTGAGCTGAAAAAAAACAGTTCAGAGGTTTCGTTTTGAGCTGAAAAAAACAGTTCAGAAGTTTCCCTTATTTTGTGAATAACTTGAGAAAAACTAATTATATCAATAATGTTTTGATTTCAAAATGTTGTTTAAGCTCCCGTTCATCAAATCTGCACACTGGTTTGAAAATTAAGGATGAGAAACGTCTAATCCTCCAACTTTCTAACATTTCTGTAGTTATCCCCCAAACGCTTGTATGCAATATGGAAAAAAAACCTTGATGAATTCATATTTTGTAAATAGCTTGAGAATTACTGAAGGTATCGATGATGTTTTGATATCAAATTGTTCGTTAAGCTATTGCACATCAACTTTGTACATTAGCTTGAAAGTTAGAATGAGAAAAGTCTTATCCTCCAACTTTTTCTTCACCTCATTTGGTGCTTTCGAAAAAAAATCTGAAGAAACCTTAAGAAACATCTTGAGAAAACTTTGGTGTATCAATGATGTTTTGATGTCAAACCGTTTCTTAAACTTCTTTCTTTCTTGTACATTGGTTTGAAAATAAGAATGAGAAAAGTCTTGTCCTCCAACTTTATGTGCATTGGATGAATAGCATATTCGGCGAGATGGGTGTTTTCGGAACACGTACTCAACACGTTGGGTTGTCGTTTACGAATGAATCAAAGTTATATTCTGGCTTACCAACTAACTTACACTTTCTATGTTATTATTTGATCCAGGCTCAAGCCACCAACGATGTTTGATAAATAAGTTAATGTCATTAATGTTTGGGCTTCGGACATTATTAACTTCACTGGATGATTGTTGATTATCGAATCTCTTTTATTTTTCAGTCAAGTTAGAGCTAACCTACTGCTTAATCTATTACTGCAGGAGAAGGTTGAAACAACATGCATATCTATAGCTAATCGATGCATACGAGAGCAACGGCCAATCCAACGAGAGGGAAGATAATTGAAAAAGGGGGCGTTTACCATACAACTGAGTAAACGTACACAAATGATTGTTCTAACTGTGCGCTGTTGAGTTAGGTCAGCGCTTCGAGTGGAAAAAGGGATTCGTACATATTTTATGGGTATGAAATGTGATGCGCGTACTCAGCATGAGCACGGTATGGGAACAAGTGTGTTGCACAACTTGTGAGGTTAATCGAAGTCATTTAAGTGTGAATGACATGTTCCAGAATTGTACGTGGGAACATGAGAGGAATGCACTTGAAAGAATGCAGGCGCATCAGTCCTGCATGTGAAAAGAATTACTTGAAAATGTATGGGAAAGTCTGCTTGGAAATGGACAGTTGTAAACTGTCAGGAACAATATTTTATGATCTTTCAAAAACATGCTAGAAAATGATTCTTTACAGATATGATAATGCTACACCATCCCCCTTTGGGTGAATGACGTAACGCAGTGAAATCATTCAATTTTTGTCAACACAGTTTCAATAAATTTTAAAATATTGTTTCAATCTCCTTTACAATGATGAAATTAATGTCAGTTTTTGTAATTATAATTGAAATATTTGGAATATGAAGTTGCAAATATAAAATAAAATGTATCTTAAAACAATCCGAATTTCTAACCTCTTAGCATATGCTTAAGAATATTGACCTGTCTCTTTCTTTCACTATTTTTTTTTTTTCATTATTTTTTTCATGAGATTAGGCTCGGGTTTATAAACTAACACTTCTTATGATCTAATTAATCTATTTTTATGAACTAAAGATGATTGATTCGTTTTCAAATTTGTGATCTCACAATTTGGTTCTGATATTAGCCCTTACCAATCCAACACGCGTCTGTGACAATGTAAACATAAGTACAACCATTGCACGTCTAGAAAGAAACCAATTCAACGATCAGCACAGAAAGTGGGCCCAAACAACACATCGACAGAAAAGCAAGACCCCACGTCACCCCTCTAGCCGTAATGTGTTTTTCCAGAGACAACACCAGACATGCAATCAGGAGAATCAAAAGAGAGGTGCAAATGCAATAGCCTTGCTGATGCAATGCGATTCTTAAAGTTGTTGTGGTTACAGAAGTCCGCTGGTTTTCTAGATCAAAATGACGTTGAAGAGCCCTGAAGAACCTGGGATGAAAGCAGTCTCTGCAGTTTATTGAGACTTGGCCTCTTGAACAGTACAAATCAGTTGCATCCTGGAGACTCTTCAATATATCATCGCAATTTGGGAATGGGTGGTCTTTGTCAAGGAGGAACATTTGACCTGATGCATCTACTGTCACGGAGTCTACTGCCAGTTTACAATCACCCCTGGGGTAGGCACAATTGCGGACACTTGAGCTGGTATCGATTGCCATAGCGGTTGTGATTATGAGTACGAGAGGGATTGCCCATTTTTGAATCATGTTTTGTGCTGGGTGCATTTGAGAACGAATTAAAACGAGAGCGTTATTACTTTTCCTTTCTTTATATTTTTTCCTTTTATTTTATATGGACCTGTATAAAATGAATCTAATTTGCGTCTGTTTTCTTTTTGCAAATAAACTATATCTCCTATTTTGATTTGAATCGGATTCGTTGAACGATCATTAATTTCTTTTCGAATTTGTTTTTGTTCAAGTAATTTTTGTTTAACAATTTGATGTGATTTCTTGAAGTTTGTATCGTAATTTGTAATATAGAGATCAAAATTATAAACTGATCCATCTTATCTGTGTATGCTTCGTGTGGTACTCTGGCTTTAACTCCAAAAACCAATCTGTAATGGCGTTAAACCATGATCAGTATGTGGGTTCGTGTTATAAGTAAATGCATAATATTGAAGCTAGTCATCCCAATCCGAATGATGTTCCTTGACGAAATTTCTGCAGGTATTCGTTTAAACATCTGTGATTTCTTCCAAAGAACCTATGGTTTGAGGATGGTAGGCAAAGAAAAGGTTTGTTTCACTTGTAAATATTTACATATTTGACCTAGGACCTCATTTTTATACTCGGTTCCTTGATCAGACTTTAATTCTAAAATTTTCCATATATTAGATTAAGTTTTCAACCAAAGCCTTTAGCAATAATGACATTTGCTTCTTTGGTTGGAATTGGAGCCAAGATGACATATTTTGTCAGCTCACACTGTATTGTTACAGCATATCTGTTGTTGTTATTTGATTTTGGTAGTGGACCCATTGTATCAATAGCTACTACTTCGAATGGTCTAGATGGGGTATTCGTAATGATTAGTTCTCTCCTTTGTGTGTTTAATAATTTTATTCATCTTACACAATTCACAGGCCTTTATGAATTGGTGCAATCGAACTTTTCATGTTTGTCCAATTGTAAATTTCTTAACTTGAGGTAAAGTCGATGTTGACCTATGTGTCCTCCGAAGTAGTTTGATGATAACTTTTAGTATATTTTGAATTTCGCCAAGATCACTAATGACCTTGGTGGTTTATATATTATAATCTGTAAACTTTGATTGTTTTCAGGGTTATTTCTTTGAAAGTTTCCGTAGATACCATGTTAAAAAATTGGGTCAAGACTTGAAAGAGCAATTTTATCAATCAATTATCAATATCAACACTGAAAGTGCAACACTAGTGTTTATCTATGCTTCGCAATTGTGTTGTAATTCGTGTAATAACTTATTTTTCTGCGCTTCATACATTATAAGAATTAAATTTTCATTTTCTACTATACTGAAGTTTTGCAGTTTTCTAGTTTCAGTCGGGTTCTCTGTCGTATAGATAACAAGTTGATCAGGTTTATTATCGACATTGATTAGACTGTGATGTTGCTGTTTACATTTAATTCTATCATTTTTCTTCTTGTCATTGACCTAGTATTAACAATAAATATACCTTTGGATTTTAGTTCATCTGATGTCATTATTGTCGCGATAACGCATCAGCAGTAATATTTGTTTTACCTTAACATATTCAATGGAAAATCAAAATCTTCTAAATCCAATCTCATCCTAGTTAATTTAGATGTTGGATTTTTCATATTAAATAAAATACCAAGGACGATGATCTGTACGGAACTACAAATCTACGTCCGTACAAATAAGCTTTGAAATAATTGATAGCCCAATGTATCGCTGTCAATTCTTTTTAAAATTACTGATTTATTTTTTTTCACCAGGCGTGTATCCTTTTACTGGCAAACGCCAGGTAAATCGTTGCCATCAATATTCCTGCGGATAATACCGCACCACATCCTACATCAGATGTGTCGGTAGTCAATATAAATGTTTGCTTAAAATCAGGGTACTGTAGTATTTTGGTGACATCAAAAATGATTTGAGAGCCTTGAAAGCATACTCACATTTTGATGACCATTCAAATTTTACATCTTTTTCAACAATTGATTCAACGGGAATGCAATTGTCGCAAATTAGGGACGAACTTACGGTAGTAGTTACAGAACGCTAAACCTTCTAATTCTGTCGCTGTTCTTTGGAACTGGATAGTTCTTTATTACATCAAGATTATTATCATTGCAGAATACCTTTGTCAGTTATTCTGTGTCCTAGATAAGTAACTTCCGTATTGAAAATTTTGCATTTTGCCAAATTTAATTTTAAATTATATTTCCGAATTCTTTCAAACACTACCGATAAATTACGCAAATGGTGCTGCAACGAGCAACCTACGACAATAATATCATCGATAAACAAAAGCGAGTTCTTGTGTCAAACCAGACACGTAATTGTCATCATTCTGAAAACTGTTTGGCCCATTAATCCAACGGTAATCTTGTAAATTGGTAGTGACCTGATTGGGTTGAGAAAGCTGTAAATTTTCTCGAATTCTCATCTAATGGGACGGTGAAATCCCGACATTAAATCTAAAGTTGAAAATATTTTTGCTCTACCAAGCTGATCCAATATGGAATCTATCCTGGTGCTAAAATCTTCTTGTTGAGCTGTCTAAAAGTCTATGGATGACGCCATTTTTTCTATCATCTGTTGATTTCTTCGAACCAAAAGTATAGGACTATTATATGACGATACCGAAGGCTCAATAATGTTATCCTTCAGCATTTTATTAACTTGGGATTGTATTTCATTGCTTTGAGAATGAATGGTTTTTTATAATTTGCATATAAGTTGGAACTGGATCACTCAAATTTATGGTCTGTTCGTAAAAATTGTTTACTGTTACCGGTTCATCAGTTAATGAAAAAATATCCGAATAGTTTGTAATTAATTTTCTTCAAATCATCTTTTGCAAAATCAGGAACGTTTGTCCAGTCAATTTCTTCAAAATTTCGTTATTTCTTATTTCCAGTGTGGCATCGGCTTTATTAGATTTCCGTAAATTATACATTTGGTAATGAGTCAGTGGTTCCATCATAAGCTTTAAGTCAACATTTGAAACATTAATTGGTTGTAGAGTAGTATTCATAAATTTAATATACTGACAAGTAGGTGAAATTTGACATTACCACAGAAAAGACCAGGTTTAACTTCCTGAGAAAATATAAATCATGTCCTCTGTGATGTTTAAATTTTTAATCTTACGTATCACTTCACATCTTCGTGGAATTATGTAATTTTTCATTGAATCGTGTCTTGAATTGGAACAGATACAGTTATGTTATTAATATTGAAATTCAATAACCAGGATTCATAATCAATATTGCATCTTATCAAAGATAGAAAATCTCTTCCCAAAATGCCATCAGTTAAAATTGAAAATTTTCATTAACTACATGAAAAGAATGGTTAACTCTACACCGCTTCCAAAATTCAACACTGTTTCAGTTACAGCCAGTGTCTCAATTTCTCCATCTGTAATGCCCGAAAGCGTTGTTTTAGCATCGTAATTTATTTTAGACATTTGTCAAAATTTTGTCAGATTTAAATATAGAAATATCCGCACCTGAATCTACAAGCAAAGTGCAGACTGAATTTGTTATTTCCACTCCAATTTTAATAAAATTGGAAGCAGAAAAGATTTATAGTTAACACTGGATCTAAAAATTTCGTTGATTCTGTTGTTGGTTTTGTTGCTGCTGATTAGCGGCTCTGTTTGAAATTTCACGGTTCTGAGCCTGTGGTGGACCAGAAGGCTGATCCACATTTGCTACATATACGGTTTGTAGTTGAATCGTGGGCGATTATCATTAAATCTTCCACGATTGTTATAACCTCCACGTTGATATCTTCCACGTGAAGAGTGATGATAATAATTTGGTTGAAATCTTGGAGCAAACGAGAGTGAAACCACCTCTAGAGGGATTTCTATAATGCTGGTTTCTGTTGAAACCATTCCCACGAAAAATTGGATCTAATATCCTGACGTCCGTGATGTTGTTTGTTGCTTCTAAATTAAAACTGTGATGTAGAAGTATCACTGGTACACTTGAGCTTTCTGCAGAGCATCTTTTATGCTAGTAAAATTTCCTGCTTTAAGTATCAATTTGATTTCGCTGGCGTTAATACCTTTAATTAGGCATTAACACCTGCTTTTGTAGTCATCGTTTTCGCCACATCCGCCGGCACTTTTTGCGATACGTAAACATTTTCTAGTTTGCCGCACAGATTTTCGTGATCTCTTCGCAAAACTTGTTATTGGTCCCCGTTGTTTCAATATATTTAACTGAGCAACTATTGAATCAGGGAGTTGCTGTATCCCTGACATTTTATTCTAATATGACTTGACAAAGCATCGATCGTTACTATGGTATCTGGCAACCACTATTGTTTTTCCTCGACAGTCTGGTTTTAACAAATTTCCATGGCCGTAGCCATGTGATTATCTTTTTAGTGAGGTCTTTTAAAAAATTTACTGAATCTATGAATGATTCTAAATTTGAAGAACCGCCATCATACGGCTGTACTAAAGCCGTTGTTTGTTCACATCGTAGTGGACGATCTTCTACAGGATGCGCCATACTGATTGAGGTTAATGCCAACTGGTTTTTGGTTTGTAATTTGTTTAGTTTCGCTTTGATAATCTGATTTTATTTCTATATACCACCTTTTGAATTCTTTATAAAATACCAACAGAATTTTTCGCTAAATTTAATTTGTAAGTTTGCATAAATATCTTTACAACTCTTTTGATTTCTCTCTCAAGGTGCTTTCTTTAGGGAGGTTGATAGATTTTTTATATAGTTATATAAATGTTTTAGCTGTTCATATTCGTTCATTGGATATGTGTATACGCCATGGTTTTAATCTATATATAAATAAAATTTCACAAAAGCAATTCTAAATTCAGAAAATACATATAGGTGAAATTACAAAATATAGGAATAAATGATGTTATTTCCGTGATGTATTGAACAAGTTTTCCATAATAACAAATTTTTTTTTCAGAAAATAGGCACACAAACAGGAATAGACGTAATTACTGACCTCACATAGTCGAACTTGTCTGCGACTACAAACCTCAACGGCGGCGAGCAGGCATCATCTTTCTACCAACTGCAAACGAATAATCTACACTCCAACACACCATCCATGATCTTCAGAGTCACCGCTGCTAACAGTAGATTCAAATTTCAAACGATTATCGCTGGTAGCACGATTCGCTGCACACCAAAAACACCTATTGATATTCACCAGAGTGTTATATTGTTACTGTCATTAGTTCAAATCTTCCAGCTGTTTCATGTTCCACAATTTAAACTTCTTCCGATAATGATGCACTGATGTGGGGCTGGTAACAGATCACTTTTTGTTTTATAAATTCACCATCTTCTTGAACACAATCAATGTTTTCATCTATTTTCGGCAATTCTTGCCTTGCTGCTTCATTCAAATGTATGATCACTGTTAACCGTATGGGCACTTTGCACGACTTAGCATTCGTTAGGTCGGCAATTGACTCTACTGCCTTGATCGCTTGTTTTCTTGCGTGCTCTTTATATAGCTTATACACAGTTATGACTATTTGTACAGTCACTAATGCTAAGATGATATTGAGTTTAATTTCATTCTGCATGATATTCCTCGTGCAATTTTAACTGATTCAGGACGGTACCCCGAGGGATCACCAGAGTTTTTGAGGGATTTGATTTGTTATTACCCATTGCACATTCACTTCAATACAAAATCGAGAAAAAATATCGCGGATAGGTGAAATTTCTATGTCGCGAGTCACTTTAATCTTCGAAGCGGATCACCAGTTTTTTAGTCCGTCCTGTCAATGGTCGCCATTTGGGCTTCGGACATTATTAACTTCTACTGGATGATTGTTGATTATCGAATCTTCATTTTTCAGTCAAGTTAGAGCTAACCTACTGCTTAATCTAGTACTCGCAGGAGAAGGTTGAACAACATGCATATCTATAGCTAATCGATGCATACGACAGCAACGATGGCCAATCCAACGAGAGGGAAGATAATTGAAAAGGGGCGTTTACCATACAACTGAGCAACGTCATCGATTGTTCTAACTGTGCGCGCTGTTGAGTTAGGTCAGCTTCGAGGGAAAAAGGATTCGTACATATTTTAGTGGGTATGAATGTGATGCGCGTACTCAGCATGAGCATGGTATGGGAACAAGTGTGTTGCAACAACTTGTGAGGTTAATCGAAGTCATTTAAGTGTGAATGACATGTTCCAGAATTGTACGTGGCAACATGAGAGGAATGCACTTGAAAGAATGCAGGCGCATCAGTCCTGCATGGCGTTAAATTACTTGAAAATGTATGGAAAGTCTGTTTGGAAATGGACAGTTGTAAACTGTCAAGATCAATATTTTATGATCTTTCAAAAACATGCTAGAAAATGATTCTTTACAGATATGATAATGCTACAAATGTTCCAACCTATTTTAGGTTTTATTACCTTTTTCTGGAGAACTGGCTCTGCTGCTATTTCATCTATATAAGGAGTGTATCGAAAAGTAGTTATAAACTTCCAAATAATAAAATAGGCATGAAAAACATGGTTAAAATTAACATACTATTTCAGTTTATTATAGCTTAACATGTTTACAAAAGATCCAAACGGAAAAACTAGTCATCATGTTCATTTTGTACAATGCTGTACCTTTGATTTGACACCTACATCAAATTCTGCACAGTGACCTTGTGCACTTCCTTGGATGCCGCTGCCCAATTTTTCTTAAAATCGGTCAGTGTTTTTAATACCGTACCATCCTTCTTAAATATAATGCTTGACTATTGCCCAATAGCGTTCGATCGGTCGTGCAACTGGGGACAGTTTATGGGTTGATGTCTTTTTCTACGAACTTGATGTTATTCTCCGTCAGCCACTGTAGAGTGGATTTGGCGTAATGTGCCGATGCCAAATCTGGCCAGAAGAGAGAGGGGACTGTGCTTTCATACAATTTTGGTAGCAACCTGTTCTTCAAACATTCCTTTGATAAATCTCAGCATTTATAGTTCCTTTTGTATAGAAAATTGAAGAATTAAGCCACATGTGCAATAGTTTGCTAAATGAGCACCCTTCTGACCGAATTTTCCATCGCAACAGCCGTATCTGCGGTTGGTACACGTTCCCAACAGATTTAGTATAAAATCAGGCCCCGGTAGCGTTCTTTGAATCTTCTTTAACGTATGTTTCGTCATCCATCAAATGCACTGGTCGACATTGTCCAAAATGCAGCCAGCGTAGCTTTTCGGGAGCCCTGGTTTTGCACGAGACTTTTGTTCCGAGTTTGTTTTGGCACTTTCTGCTTTTGTACGTCTTCAAGTCATTCCTGCGCTTGATTCGTTGAACTGTCCGGATGCTGGTCCTGAAAACTTCTTGGCTAGATCGCGAGTAGAGGCAGATTTGTTCCGTTGAATATAATCCACAACTTTTTGGTCCAAATCGGGTTGCTGGAGCCGGGTTTCCGGGCCACTTCTTTGCAACTTGAGGGAGCACCTCTACCAAACTGATGATGCGTTTTACACTTGCCGGGTGAACATTTACTCTTTTCGCAATCTGGTTGTTGTAAGTAACACCTCGGTGCACCAAGTGTGCAGAATTTTCTTTTAGTCTCAAATTCAATTGCGACATTTTGAATACAACTTTATCAACGGAAATGAATGAAATAACAACGTCTTTGACATGTAAACAAAGCAAATGGCGCTTACACGCTAAAAATATATACAGTAGTTTATGCGTAATAACGCATCGAATGTTTATAACTACTTTTCGATACACTCCTTAATTGCTGCAGCTGATTCGAAACAACAACTTTTCTTACAACTTCACTGTCACTGGTAGCCAAATAACAGGCTTACCGACGAAGATCATAAGTACCGAGATGGCATTCTCGAATAGAACTTAACACCTGATTGTCGTTTACGAATGAATTCAATGTTGTATACCATCTAACTTACATTTTCCTTGTTATTATTTGACCTAAGCTCAAGCCACCATCTATGTTTGAAAATAAGTTAATGTCAACTAGATGTGTACCGTATGGCAATAGACAATGCTGCATAAGCAAAGCTATACCCATGCGGAAGGTAAAGAACAGCCTATACGCGCGCATGCTGTGTGGTATAATTATGTGAATAAGGGAAAGGCAGTCATGAAACAAGGAAAGAGTGTCAAGCGACCTCGTTGCTGAATTCCCATGACCCTGTAAGGAATGATTGTTATGCATTAATTTTGGGTGTGCATGTTTTAAACGACTGGTTGAATGACAGATAAATGAGAGAAATGTATAGGGATGCTACACTATCCCCTTGGAAAGAAATGCCACTAGCATTTCCTGTAAAAGTTTGTGGGCTTGAACTTGAGCTCACAAATGTTGTTATATTTTATTTTTTATTTTTGGTTCACTTTAATTAATCTATTTTTATGAATTGTGTGTGTCTTAGGTTGTCGTCTATTATTATTACGTTAGGGTGATCTATTGAGACAACTCTATAAGGTCCTTTACTATACTGCATCTTATTTACTTCGATTTTCGTTAGTTGTCATAACCTTGTCGTTTATTTCAAGGTTTATAGGTCATACTGTTCTTTATGTTTTTGGTTTCTAACAATTTTATGCTTTTCTACAAAGTATCTCGTTTTGATTCCTTCTATAAGTGAAGCCATTTTCGCTGCTTTTGTTAACCTGATACTAATAATTACGAGATTTCCTAAATTTTTAAGTGTAGATCTGGTTTAGTCATCAAATTTGCTATTTTTTTGGTTAAAAATTAGCAATAGTTCTCCAGTTAAAAGAGGTTTCGTTTTGAGCTAAAAAAAAAACAGTTCAGAGGTTTCGTTTTGAGCCGAAAAAACAGTTCAGAGATTTCGTTTTGAGTTGAAAAAACAATTCAAGGGTTTCGTTTTGAGCTGAAAAAAAACAGTTCAGAGGTTTCGTTTTGAGCTGAAAAAGCTACTTGTCTCCAGTCTATGTGTATCATTATGTGATAAACCTGACTAAAATAATTCTCAATGCAAATATTCGATATCTATTATAGTGTCAAATCTTTAACTGAAGGAAACTGACATTATTCGATTATACTTCTAGTTTATCTGCAGAAGCAATTACAAACAATCGCAAGAAGTAGTGCATCATATTGTACAAAATTTGTCGAAACGATTTCAACGGTTTATTTTCGAGCCGAAAAAAACACTTCAGAGGTTTCGTTTTGAGCTGAAAAAAACAATTCAAAGGTTTCGTTTTGAGCTGAAAAAAAACAATTAAAAGGTTTCGTTTTGAGCTGAAAAAACAGTTCAAAATTTTCGTATTGAGCTGAAAAAACAGTTCAAAGGTTTCATTTTGAGCTGAAAAAACACTTCAGAGGTTTCGTTTTGAGCTGAAAAGATTTCAAAGGTTTCGTTTTGAGCTGAAAAAAAAACAGTTCAGAGGTTTCGTTTTGAGCTGAAAAAACAGTTCAGAGGTTTCGTTTTGAGCTGAAAAAAAAAACAATTCAGAGGTTTCGTTTTGAGCTGAAAAGAACACTTCAGAGGTTTCGTTTTGAGCCGAAAAAAACAGTTCAGAGGTTTCGTTTTGAGCCGAAAAAAACAGTTCAGAGGTTTCGTTTTGAGTTGAAAAAACAATTCAAGGGTTTCGTTTTGAGCTGAAAAGAACAGTTCGAAAGTTTCGTTTTGAGCTGAAAAAGCTACTTGTCTCCAGTCTATGTGTATCATTATGTGATAAACCTGACTAAAATAATTCTCAATGCAAATATTCGATATCTATTATAGTGTCAAATCCTTAACTCAAGGAAACTGCCATTATTCGATTATACTTCTAGTTTATCTGCGAAGCAATTATAAACAATCGCAAGAAGTAGTGCATCATGTGTGCAAAATTTGTCGAAACGATTTCAACGGTTTATTTTTGAGCCGAAAAAAACACTTCAGAGGTTTCGTTTTGAGCTGAAAAAAACAATTCAAAGGTTTCGTTTTTAGCTGAAAAAACAATTCAAAGGTTTCGTTTTGAGCTGAAAAAAACCGTTCAGAGGTTTCGTTTTGAGCTGAAAAAACAGTTCAGAGGTTTCGTTTTGAGCTGAAAAGAACACCTCTGAGGTTTCGTTTTGAGCTGAAAAAACAGTTCAGAGGTTTCGTTTTGAGCTGAAAAAACAATTCAAAGGTTTCATTTTGAGCTGAAAAAACAATTCAAAGGTTTCGTTTGAGCTGAAAAGAACACTTTAATTGTACTGTGTTATAGTTTGTTACTAGTTCTTCTCTCTGATGGCTGTCATCTACATGCACCGTGATAAAACACGTCCATACTCAACTGTACGCTGGATAAGAATCTTTATTCAATCGATTTTAAACTACCCTGCTCAGCTTAAGGAGGTAATGGGAATCAGTTATGTATTTTTGCTATTTACTCGATCACCAATCAGAGGTCGATATTAATTTTGAGAGAAGAGAGTAAAAATGAAAGAATGTGGAGAAGGCTCTCGGCCGAAAGCTCGCTTGGCTACGAATCGCCAAGTTCGGTTGTCGACCGTGAAATATGAGTACGACACATTTGTGTCTTGTCAGAATTGTCGGGAACTGTTGGAAGTCATCGACCATGCTTATGCACTCATTTACATTTGATTGCATAGGCAGTTCGATGACATGGGAACAAATATTTCTTAGAAATGGATTCCACTGGTGTGGCCTTTTTGGGACGAACTGAAAGGATTTTATAACATGTGTGATGCACATGTTACAGCCTTATTCACGCTCTTTTACAAATTAATATGTTCTTTATTTATGAAGTCTTCGATTATGATTATTCTATTCATCGGCTTTCATATACTTGCTGTTACGGTTCGTTATGATGCGTCCTCAGGGTGGTCAGCTCTTGACCGTTCGCCCCTGATTATTGACATGTCCGTTAGCGTGGACCGTTGTGCCATCAAAATGAGCACTTGTATCAATTTAGTTTCTTCCCTTCTTTTCTTCTTTTGTCTGTGCCTGTACCAGACAGCGCTGATTATCATCGTTAACACAATTACTATTAATGTTAATGTTGTTATCACATATATCAGATGAATTTCGGCAGTATCACTATTTTCTTCTAGCTTATTGACATTAACGTCCGTTGTCAAAACGTTGCTTTGGTTGCTCCACGTTTCATCGTTTGCGGTTGTCGGCGTCGTGGTAGTTGTTTATGGGTAAACAGCCCCACACATCACACACCAAGTTAAACATGTGTACAGCTTTTCACGGTTCATTAAGTTTTCTCTTCACTGGCTTCTTATATTATTCAGCTGCATTTCGTGCTGAACTACATTTTTAATTCCTTTTTTTATATACTTGCTGTGAAGTCTCAGCAAGAGATAAGCTATGATCACAACCACGCTTACCACGCACGCGCCTACTAGGATTCCCATTTTTGTGGTGTTAATTTTCCTTGGTTCGTAATATAGTTATCGGAAGTGAACCAACCCATTTTGATCTCCTTTAATCACTCCTTTAATCTGCCACAAAGTTCACTATCAGTGAAATCCAAAATGCGTTGTTTCGGTGGTAGTTGTCACCGAAACAACCCATTTTGGATTTCCCTGATTGTCGTTTCACTAGTCTGGATTCTAACTGTACTAAACTTATGCTACTGCTCGTATCCGGAGATTGTTGTGTCACTGTCGGTCGGTCACTAGCTGTACCTAGTTAACATTTTGAATAATTAGCTGTAACTAGCGTACAGTTTCAATAGTGATACTAAACCAAACACAAACGGACAGCATGTCCGACACGGTGGAAATGAATTCTATTTCGTATAATTTAAAGTGTGTTTACAATGTATCCTACCCTAGATTGAATGATGTTTTGTTGTTGAGTTCTCGGCACGTTTTTAGTATTATTTGAAAATAAGATTTTTGTTTTATAGTTATAATCAGATAGATCTCATCCATGGTCATCTTCTTAGTGACACTATTTTGTTCATTCATAAACATAAAAATGTTCGTTGTTGATTCGTAATCAATTTCATGCACTGGCGACAAAATAAGCGCAAATATTAACGTTGCTAAACCGCCCGTTAGATATGCAACCTGCATAACAAATCTCTGTACACCATGTGGTGGATGCGTCTGAAATTATATGCCAGCCTCTCACGTGCGCATGCGCGTTGTCTTCGTTTGCTGCTTCTGACCAGCAAATGGCCGTTTTCTACACTGCACTAGTCTTCTTTTTTCACTCCACACTCTGTCAATAATCAAAATCCCCGCTATGAGGCCACTCTATATCGAACTTCAAAACTGCTAATAATCATCGATCCACTTGCGATCTAAATCTTATTTTTAAAGCCTGATACGTCTCGATCTCGCTGTTCCAATCATTTATCTTTAATCTATTCTCGAAACTGTATAAAACGATTTTGTATTCTTTTATGAGGTCTTTCAGCCTTTCGGTTTTTCTATAATGCCCTGTAGTGAACGGGGACGTTTCACATTTTGTTGCAAATTTATGTACTCCTTTTTAATAAATTCGTCTATTTCTCTTAATCTGTTCATGAGACGTTGATGTCGAGTTTTAGGATCACACCAAAAATTGATTCCGTTGTTTATTTATAAGCGCTATTAAATTTTACAATTAATCATTTATCTTATGTTGATATTCTTTGTCTAATTTTGTTTCAATTAATATTAATTTTATCATTCAGTATAAATTGGCTCAAAGCAAAGTATATAATTTAATCTTGAATTAATAATCAAAATCTTAAATGTGGAAAAAAAATGTGGAAGTATTGCTTACATGTCAATCATTTTGCCTGTTTACCTCTCTGTATTGCTGCGCTGTTTCTGCTCAAATTCTCAATGCAAATATTCGATATCTATTATAGTGTCAAATCCTTACCTCAAAGAAACTGACATTATTCGAATATACTTCTAGTTTATCTGCGAAGCGATCATAAACAATCACAAGATGTAGTGCATCATGTGTACAAAATTTCTCGAAACAATTTCAAAGGTTTATTTTTGAGCCGAAAAAAACACTTCAGAGGTTTCGTTTTGAGCTGAAAAAACACTTCAGAGGTTTCGTTTTGAGCTGAAAAAGCAGTTCAGAGGTTTCGTTTTGAGCTGAAAAAACAGTTCAGAGGTTTCGTTTTGAGCTGAAAAAACAGTTCAGAGGTTTCGTTTTGAGCTGAAAAAAAAACAGTTTAGAGGTTTCGTTTTGAGCTGAAAAAACAGTTCAGAGGTTTCGTTTTGAGCTGAAAAATCCAGTTCAGAGGTTTCGTTTTGAGCTGAAAAAACTACTTGTCTCCAGTCTATGCGTATCATTATGTGATAAACCTGACTAAAACAATTCTCAATGCAAATATTCGATATCTATTAAAGCGTCAAATCCTTACCTCAAGGAAACTGACATTATTCGAATATTTTTCTAGTTTATCTGCGAAGCGATTATAAACAATCGCAAGAAGTAGTGCATCATGTGTACAAAATTAATCGAAACAATTTCAACGGTTTATTTTTGAGCCGAAAAAAACACTTCAGAGGTTTCGTTTTGAGCTGAAAAAAAAACAATTCAAAGGTTTCGTTTTGAGCTGAAAAGAACACTTCAGAGGTTTCGTTTTGAGCTGAAAAAAAAAACAGTTCAGAGGTTTCGTTTTGAGCTGAAAAAACAGTTTAGAGGTTTCGTTTTGAGCTGAAAAATCCAGTTCAGAGGTTTCGTTTTGAGCTGAAAAAACTACTTGTCTCCAGTCTATGTGTATCATTATGTGATAAACCTGACTAAAATAATTCTCAATGCAAAAATTCGATATCTATTATAGTGTCAAATCCTTACCTCAAAGAAACTGACATTATTCGAATATACTTCTAGTTTATCTGCGAAGCGATCATAAACAATCACAGGAAGTAGTGCATCATGTGTACAAAATTAATCGAAACAATTTCAACGGTTTATTCTTGGGCCGAAAAAAACACTTCAAAGGTTTCGTTTTGAGCTGAAAAAAACAGTTCAGAGGTTTCGTTTTGAGCTGAAAAAAAAAACAGTTCAGAGGTTTCGTTTTGAGCTGAAAAAAACAGTTCAGAAGTTTCCCTTATTTTGTGAATAACTTGAGAAAAACTAATTATATCAATAATGTTTTGATTTCAAAATGTTGTTTAAGCTCCCGTTCATCAAATCTGCACACTGGTTTGAAAATTAAGGATGAGAAACGTCTAATCCTCCAACTTTCTAACATTTCTGTAGTTATCCCCCAAACGCTTGTATGCAATATGGAAAAAAAACCTTGATGAATTCATATTTTGTAAATAGCTTGAGAATTACTGAAGGTATCGATGATGTTTTGATATCAAATTGTTCGTTAAGCTATTGCACATCAACTTTGTACATTAGCTTGAAAGTTAGAATGAGAAAAGTCTTATCCTCCAACTTTTTCTTCACCTCATTTGGTGCTTTCGAAAAAAAATCTGAAGAAACCTTAAGAAACATCTTGAGAAAACTTTGGTGTATCAATGATGTTTTGATGTCAAACCGTTTCTTAAACTTCTTTCTTTCTTGTACATTGGTTTGAAAATAAGAATGAGAAAAGTCTTGTCCTCCAACTTTATGTGCATTGGATGAATAGCATATTCGGCGAGATGGGTGTTTTCGGAACACGTACTCAACACGTTGGGTTGTCGTTTACGAATGAATCAAAGTTATATTCTGGCTTACCAACTAACTTACACTTTCTATGTTATTATTTGATCCAGGCTCAAGCCACCAACGATGTTTGAAAAATAAGTTAATGTCATTAATGTTCCAACCTATTTTAGGTTTTATTACCGTTTTCTGGAGAACTGGCTCTGCTGCTATTTCATCTATATAAGGAGTGTATCGAAAAGTAGTTATAAACTTCCAAATAATAAAATAGGCATGAAAACATGGTTAAAATTAACATACTATTTCAGTTTATTATAGCTTAACATGTTTACAAAAGATCCAAACGGAAAAACTAGTCATCATGTTCATTTCTGTAGAATGCCCGTACCTTTGATTTGACACCTGCCATCAAATTCTGCACAGTGACCTTTGTGCACTTCCTGGATGCCGCTGCCCAATTTTTCTTAAAATCGGTCATGTTTTGGGACACTGTACCATCCTTCTTAAATATACGCTTGACTATTGCCCAATAGCGTTCGATCGGTCGCAACTGGGGACAGTTTGGTGGGTTGATGTCTTTTTCTACGAACTTGATGTTATTCTCCGTCAGCCACTGTAGAGTGGATTTGGCGTAATGTGCCGATGCCAAATCTGGCCAGAAGAGAGGAGGGGACTGGTGCTTTCTATACAATGGTAGCAACCTGTTCTTCAAACATTCCTTTTGATAAATCTCAGCATTTATAGTTCCTTTTGTATAGAAAATTGAAGAACGCAAGCCACATGTGCAAATAGCTTGCCAAATGAGCACCTTCTGACCGAATTTCTCCATCGCAACAGTCGTATCTGCGGTTGGCACACGTTCCCCAACAGATTTAGTATAAAACTGCGGCCCCGGTAGCGTTCTTGAATCTTCTTTAACGTATGTTTCGTCATCCATCAAAATGCACTGGTCGACATTGTCCAAAATGCAGCTGTACAGCTTTCGAGCCCTGGTTTTGGCACGAGACTTTTGTTCCGGAGTTTGTTTGGGCACTTTCTGCTTTTTGTACGTCTTCAAGTCATTCCTGCGCTTGATTCGTTGAATAGTTATCGGAAGTGAACCAACCCATTTTGATCTCCTTTAATCACTCCTTTAATCTGCCACAAAGTTCACTATCAGTGAAATCCAAAATGCGTTGTTTCGGTGGTAGTTGTCACCGAAACAACCCATTTTGGATTTCCCTGATTGTCGTTTCACTAGTCTGGATTCTAACTGTACTAAACTTATGCTACTGCTCGTATCCGGAGATTGTTGTGTCACTGTCGGTCGGTCACTAGCTGTACCTAGTTAACATTTTGAATAATTAGCTGTAACTAGCGTACAGTTTCAATAGTGATACTAAACCAAACACAAACGGACAGCATGTCCGACACGGTGGAAATGAATTCTATTTCGTATAATTTAAAGTGTGTTTACAATGTATCCTACCCTAGATTGAATGATGTTTTGTTGTTGAGTTCTCGGCACGTTTTTAGTATTATTTGAAAATAAGATTTTTGTTTTATAGTTATAATCAGATAGATCTCATCCATGGTCATCTTCTTAGTGACACTATTTTGTTCATTCATAAACATAAAAATGTTCGTTGTTGATTCGTAATCAATTTCATGCACTGGCGACAAAATAAGCGCAAATATTAACGTTGCTAAACCGCCCGTTAGATATGCAACCTGCATAACAAATCTCTGTACACCATGTGGTGGATGCGTCTGAAATTATATGCCAGCCTCTCACGTGCGCATGCGCGTTGTCTTCGTTTGCTGCTTCTGACCAGCAAATGGCCGTTTTCTACACTGCACTAGTCTTCTTTTTTCACTCCACACTCTGTCAATAATCAAAATCCCCGCTATGAGGCCACTCTATATCGAACTTCAAAACTGCTAATAATCATCGATCCACTTGCGATCTAAATCTTATTTTTAAAGCCTGATACGTCTCGATCTCGCTGTTCCAATCATTTATCTTTAATCTATTCTCGAAACTGTATAAAACGATTTTGTATTCTTTTATGAGGTCTTTCAGCCTTTCGGTTTTTCTATAATGCCCTGTAGTGAACGGGGACGTTTCACATTTTGTTGCAAATTTATGTACTCCTTTTTAATAAATTCGTCTATTTCTCTTAATCTGTTCATGAGACGTTGATGTCGAGTTTTAGGATCACACCAAAAATTGATTCCGTTGTTTATTTATAAGCGCTATTAAATTTTACAATTAATCATTTATCTTATGTTGATATTCTTTGTCTAATTTTGTTTCAATTAATATTAATTTTATCATTCAGTATAAATTGGCTCAAAGCAAAGTATATAATTTAATCTTGAATTAATAATCAAAATCTTAAATGTGGAAAAAAAATGTGGAAGTATTGCTTACATGTCAATCATTTTGCCTGTTTACCTCTCTGTATTGCTGCGCTGTTTCTGCTCAAATTCTCAATGCAAATATTCGATATCTATTATAGTGTCAAATCCTTACCTCAAAGAAACTGACATTATTCGAATATACTTCTAGTTTATCTGCGAAGCGATCATAAACAATCACAAGATGTAGTGCATCATGTGTACAAAATTTCTCGAAACAATTTCAAAGGTTTATTTTTGAGCCGAAAAAAACACTTCAGAGGTTTCGTTTTGAGCTGAAAAAACACTTCAGAGGTTTCGTTTTGGCGAAAAAGCAGTTCAGAGCGTTTGAGCTGAAAAAACAGTTCAGAGTTTCGTTTGAGCTGAAAAAACAGTTCAGAGGTTTCGTTTTGAGCTGAAAAAAAACAGTTTAGAGGTTTCGTTTTGAGCTGAAAAAACAGTTCAGAGGTTTCGTTTGAGCTGAAAAATCAGTTCAGAGGTTTCGTTTTGAGCTGAAAAAACTACTTGTCTCCAGTCTATACGTATCATTATGTGATAAACCTGACTAAAACAATTCTCAATGCAAATATTCGATATCTATTAAAGCGTCAAATCCTTACCTCAAGGAAACTGACATTATTCGAATATTTTTCTAGTTTATCTGCGAAGCGATTATAAACAATCGCAAGAAGTAGTGCATCATGTGTACAAAATTAATCGAAACAATTTCAACGGTTTATTTTTGAGCCGAAAAAAACACTTCAGAGGTTTCGTTTTGAGCTGAAAAAAAAACAATTCAAAGGTTTCGTTTTGAGCTGAAAAGAACACTTCAGAGGTTTCGTTTTGAGCTGAAAAAAAAAACAGTTCAGAGGTTTCGTTTTGAGCTGAAAAAACAGTTTAGAGGTTTCGTTTTGAGCTGAAAAATCCAGTTCAGAGGTTTCGTTTTGAGCTGAAAAAGCTACTTGTCTCCATTCTATGTGTATCATTATGTGATAAACCTGACTAAAATAATTCTCAATCCAAAAATTCGATATCTATTATAGTGTCAAATCCTTACCTCAAAGAAACTGACATTATTCGAATATACTTCTAGTTTATCTGCGAAGCGATCATAAACAATCACAGGAAGTAGTGCATCATGTGTACAAAATTAATCGAAACAATTTCAACGGTTTATTCTTGAGCCGAAAAAAACACTTCAAAGGTTTCGTTTTGAGCTGAAAAAAAAAACACTTCAGAGGTTTCGTTTTGAGCTGAAAAAAAACAGTTCAGAGGTTTCGTTTTGAGCTGAAAAAAACAGTTCAGAAGTTTCCCTTATTTTGTGAATAACTTGAGAAAAACTAATTATATCAATAATGTTTTGATTTCAAAATGTTGTTTAAGCTCCCGTTCATCAAATCTGCACACTGGTTTGAAAATTAAGGATGAGAAACGTCTAATCCTCCAACTTTCTAACATTTCTGTAGTTATCCCCCAAACGCTTGTATGCAATATGGAAAAAAAAACCTGATGAATTCATATTTTGTAAATAGCTTGAGAATTACTGAAGGTATCGATGATGTTTTGATATCAAATTGTTCGTTAAGCTATTGCACATCAACTTTGTACATTAGTTTGAAAGTTAGAATGAGAAAAGTCTTATCCTCCAACTTTTTCTTCACCTCATTTGGTGCTTTCGAAAAAAAATCTGAAGAAACCTTAAGAAACATCTTGAGAAAACTTTGGTGTATCAATGATGTTTTGATGTCAAACCGTTTCTTAAACTTCTTCACATCAAATCTTGTACATTGGTTTGAAAATAAGAATGAGAAAAGTCTTATCCTCCAACTTTATGTGCATTGGATGAATAGCATGTTCGCCGAGATGGGTCTTTTCGGAACACGTACTCAACACGTTGGGTTGTCGTTTACGAATGAATCAAAGTTATATTCTGGCTTACCAACTAAATTACACTTTCTATGTTATTATTTGATCCAGGCTCAAGCCACCAACGATGTTTGAAAAATAAGTTAATGTCATTAATTTTAGGTTTTAGGTTTTATTACCTTTTTCTGGAGAACTGGCCCAGCTGCTATTTCATCTATATATTTGGCCGTAGCTCTTTTAAACAGCATGAGACAGTTTTCTCCTTGTTTTGTTTTTTGGTATCATTTTCGTAGAGTGGTTATTTATTTAGGCAATGCATAAGCATTGCCATAAGGCTATCGGTGAACTATGTATTCTGGGTATTAGTTCTCTTCTCTTTGAGAATCCTTCTGAGAAGGCGCTCTGTTTACTTTTTCATTCTCTACTGGGAGCAATGACCGATCGTGAGGTTTGGATTGATTCTAATTGGCAATAAGAATTTCGATGTCGCGTTCGTTACACTACTTGTCTCCAGTCTATGTGTATCATGATATGATAAACTTGACTAAAATTATTCTCAATGCAAATATTCGATATCTATTAAAGCGTCAAATCCTTACCTCAAGGAAACTGACATTATTCGAATATTTTTCTAGTTTATCTGCGAAGCGATTATAAACAATCGCAAGAAGTAGTGCATCACAAAATTAATCGAAACAATTTCAACGGTTTATTTTTGAGCCGAAAAAAACACTTCAGAGGTTTCGTTTTGAGCTGAAAAAAACAATTCAAAGGTTTCGTTTTGGACTGAAAAGAACACTTCAGAGGTTTCGTTTTGAGCTGAAAAAACAGTTCAAAGGTTTCGTTTTGAGCTGAAAAAACAGTTCAGAGGTTTCGTTTTGAGCTGAAAAAACAGTTCAAAGGTTTCGTTTTGAGCTGAAAAAACAGTTCAGAGGTTTCGTTTTGAGCTGAAAAATCCAGTTCAGAGGTTTCGTTTTGAGCTGAAAAAGCTACTTGTCTCCAGTCTATGTGTATCATTATGTGATAAACCTGACTAAAATAATTCTCAATGCAAAAATTCGATATCTATTATAGTGTCAAATCCTTACCTCAAAGAAACTGACATTATTCGAATATACTTCTAGTTTATCTGCGAAGCGATCATAAACAATCACAGGAAGTAGTGCATCATGTGTACAAAATTAATCGAAACAATTTCAACGGTTTATTCTTGAGCCGAAAAAAACACTTCAAAGGTTTCGTTTTGAGCTGAAAAAAAAACACTTCAGAGGTTTCGTTTTGAGCTGAAAAAAAAAACAGTTCAGAGGTTTCGTTTTGAGCTGAAAAAAACAGTTCAGAAGTTTCCCTTATTTTGTGAATAACTTGAGAAAAACTAATTATATCAATAATGTTTTGATTTCAAAATGTTGTTTAAGCTCCCGTTCATCAAATTTGCACACTGGTTTGAAAATTAAGGATGAGAAACGTCTAATCCTCCAACTTTCTAACATTTCTGTAGTTATCCCCCAAACGCTTGTATGCAATATGGAAAAAAAAAAACCTGATGAATTCATATTTTGTAAATAGCTTGAGAATTACTGAAGGTATCGATGATGTTTTGATATCAAATTGTTCGTTAAGCTATTGCACATCAACTTTGTACATTAGTTTGAAAGTTAGAATGAGAAAAGTCTTATCCTCCAACTTTTTCTTCACCTCATTTGGTGCTTTCGAAAAAAAATCTGAAGAAACCTTAAGAAACATCTTGAGAAAACTTTGGTGTATCAATGATGTTTTGATGTCAAACCGTTTCTTAAACTTCTTTCTTTCTTGTACATTGGTTTGAAAATAAGAATGAGAAAAGTCTTGTCCTCCAACTTTATGTGCATTGGATGAATAGCATATTCGGCGAGATGGGTGTTTTCGGAACACGTACTCAACACGTTGGGTTGTCGTTTACGAATGAATCAAAGTTAAATTCTGGCTTACCAACTAACTTACACTTTCTATGTTATTATTTGATCCAGGCTCAAGCCACCAACGATGTTTGAAAAATAAGTTAATGTCATTAATATTCCAACCTATTTTAGGTTTTATTACCTTTTTCTGGAGAACTTGCTCTGCTGCTATTTCATCTATATATTTGGCCGTAGCTCTTTTAAACAGCATGAGACAGTTTTCTCCTCGTTTTTTTTTTTTGGTATCATTTTCGTAGAGTGGTTATTTATTTAGGCAATGCTTATACAATGACCGATCGTGAGGTTTGGGTTGATTCTAATTGGCAATAAGAGTTTCGATGTCGCGTTCGTTACACTACTTGTCTCCAGTCTATGTGTATAATTCTCAATGCAAATATTCGATATCTATTAAAGCGTCAAATCCTTACCTTAAGGAAACTGACATTATTCGAATATTTTTCTAGTTTATCTGCGCAGCAATTATAAACAATCGCAAGAAGTAGTGCATCATGTATACAAAATTTATCGAAATATTAATTTAATTCTTATACAAACAACTCTCTTAACTGGATTGGTTGCCCTCAAAACGCCAGAATATTTATTAGTGGGTTGCGCCAACCAGCTGGGTAAAATTTTCCCGACCGCTCGCCCTCCATGGAGGCGTTTTTTGCAGTTGCGGCGAACGAATCGGCACCATGATATTAGGCGCACAAACCAAACGAAATAAAAGTTTAATTCTTGTATAAACAACTCTTTTAATTAAATTGGTTGTCCTCAAAAGGACAGATTATCAATTTATGGATTGCGCCAACCAGCTGGGTAATTTTTTTACCGACGGCTCGCCCTCCATCGAGCACCGAACGCAATTTAAGATTAGTTCTTTATTAAACAACTCTTTTATTTTAATTTATTGTCCTCAAAAGGACTGATTATTTTGTCATTTCGTATATTTTGATTTCTATATACAGTACTGGCAGAAATAAAGTGCTCACGTTGGTTTATGTTTATTTTCTCAATACAACTTTTTGATTTGCAGCGATTCAGTGGTAACATATTGGGTCAAAATGAATGACTTCAATTCTTCTTTCGAAATGAGAAACAACAAACGAAAAATTATTCATGTAACTTTATTAACAAAACAATAAACAAAACAACTTTTTAATGCAGTGGCAAAAATAAAGTGCTCATCCGTGATATGTTTACTTCAAAACCAAGAATATTGAATTTAATATTTCGTGTGACTTCCTTTAGCTTTGATGACTGCTTGAAGACGTCGAGGCATGCTTTCAACTAGGTTTTTCAGATGGTTCTCGTCGCCCACTCGCCAGTGCCAGGCGCACTCGAGGGCTTCGAAGAGCTTTTTTTTTGTTTGTTACCTCTCCTTTGTCAACTTGCTGATCGAGAATTAATCATAGATTTTCAATTGGGTTCAAGTCTGGTGATTGCGGTGGCCATTCAAGAAGTTTTATGCGACATCCACGGAAAAACGTCATGGTTTTACGGGCCGTGCTTCGGATCATTATCTTGTTGAAAGATAAACTTGTCTTCCAGTCCAACTTTCAACAAAGACTCCTCCAAGTTTTCATTAATAATGTCTATGTACCTATCAGCCGTCATTATACCATCGATTTGAGTCCATATTTTACGGTTTTTTGCACATTCCGGTCCAAAAGTCGTTTGCCAGGTTTAACCCACACTTTAGAACGCCCTTTCATTCCAAATAGATCAAACTTGCTCTCATCAGACCATAAAACTTGTTTCCAGAACGCAACTGAGGGATTCCATCCAGAATGTGCCGGAAATCCCAAAAATCATACCCGATCATCATTGATTTGGATGATACTTGGCACATGAGTTCGGTACGTTGGAAAAAAAAATTCCACTGGTGTTAAGATAATTTGGGTTCAAGAGTAACTTTTGAGATGGGCGTATGTGTTTTTTCCAACATTTTACTTGAAAAATCGTAGTTCAAAAACCATTACATTTAGAGAAAAACTTTATATAAGGGAATTGTAGGGAACTAAAAAGCCTTTCTTAAAAAAATATACACAGAAAAAAAAAATTTATTTTCATCAAGAAAAATCAAAAATAATTACTAAAAATAAAATATCTAAAAAACATATTTTTAATATTTTTTAATTTGTTGTATGGAAATTTGAGGAAAAAAGACACGTTTTAAAAAAACTCTAGGATGGACGCTCTTATAATAAAAAGTTTTTCAAATAGCGAACTTTGGTGTATATTTCAAATTTTGGTTATTCATTCTTATAAATAAATTTTGATGTTACAATATGGTTTTGGAGATCATTACAAACAATAATGATAATAATGATAAACCACGTAAACGCAACCGTTTTCAAGATATTTCTGATTTTCTTGCAATAAAATTTCAAAACCTCAAAAAATACGCCCTTTTCATAAATTACTCGTGATATTAAAACAACAATAGCTAACGATTGTTTCTCTTGTGTTTTTAGCCTTTTTAAAACACATGTATGTGCCTCTTACTTACTCTTAACAGCTCGTCGATTGAAAAAGCTTCACTTAAAGTTATAAGACAAAAATAATGAATTATGGTTGGATTTATATTTATATATACCATTTATTAGTCTCGGTCATTGATAATATTACATAAACATTATATAAACTATTGATTGCTTTTATATATATTATGAATCCTGCCTTCTTCGTCATTCGAAAACAGTTTTACAAAAACTTCGTTTTCTGAAATTGGAACGAATGAGTGGTACTTTTGTGTACCTGCAATCGTTTTAGTCTGTCGGTAAATTTCATTCCATTCTGCTACCCCCTGTTCATACTCTTCATGTGATACATAACAAAACGACATTTTTGTTAAACAATCATCACTTTTTTGGTTCGCCCATTCGAATAACTCTAATGCACTTTTTATAGGGTGTTCATGTTGTACAGCAAGGCTTGCATATCTTGCCATTCGTTTTAATGTACCACCAATTGCATCGCAAGGTCCCTTACCGTGGGATGTTGCGAAAAAATGCCATTCAGCATCAATATTGTATTTCTTTTTAAACTTACAAAGGCTTGCAAAGTTCTTCCTATTTTTATATTGGGATGCTGCCCCGTCAGACATAAACGTAGCTTTCTTTACTTTAATTTTTGTTTGCAAAAAGCTTATTAGTTTTGAAATAAACACCTGCACCGCAATCGTATCATGTTTCAACACTTCTGAGATAACAATGAAACTGATATTTTGATCGCGGTTCGGGGTTTAGGAACCGGGGGTTGACTTCGGATTCGAATGAACTTAACGCCTTGGTTGGCTTAACACGAATGAATCTTTATTTTCCAACTTACTTCTAGCTTAACTCTAGTTTACATTGGTTACATAATAAGCGAAGGATAGGTATGGCAGTAAAAATGATAATAGTAAACATCTGTGGCGCACTTCTGCTTTGCTGCGTAAGTACAACACAAATGGATATTTTGGAAAGCGTTTAAGTTTGGACAACATGTGCTGCGCGCATGTTGCTAAGTTTTGGTACGAATGGAATGCGGTAGGTCTTAACTGTGACCTAGAGTGAAATGAAAGACACTTCCTAGAATGAATGATAATTTATGACGGAAGGCTATATTCTTAGAAAGGATTGTATAGGATAGTTTATAGTTTAGATGTTACTGCTATACCTTTCCCCTTGAAAAAAATGAATAGCGTAGATATTCATTTGTTAAATGATGTTTTACAAGATATAAAGGTCGTCAGAAACTAATTTGATTTTTTTTTTTTGTTTTTGTTTGATTTTTTTTTTTTTTTTTTTTTTTTTTTTTAGCACTTGATTATTCTATTTTTGTGTACTATATGTGTAGCATTTGAAGATTTATTTTCTATTTTCACGTTTGGATGATCGATTCTTGTGACTGTGAATGGGCCTTTGTAAACGTTATCTAACTTGTTTCTATTTGGTATTTCTAACATGACTTTATCTCCTAGTTTAATTTCTATTGGATTTGCTTTCGAAAGTTGATTACTGTTTCGTTTGCTTTTTATCCTATCGATAATAATTTTTGCTTTTGCTGCTGTTGTTTGTAATCTATGCTTCAATTCAGTATAATATGTATTAAAGTTATACACGGGTTCTATTGAATCAGGATTTTTTAGATTATTTGGCAGTGTTGCTGATTTTCCAAAAACTAATTCGAAGGGTGAATATGGAAAGCCTGTATGCGGTGTCGTGTTATAACAAAATGAATAGTAAGGCAACCACTCATCCCAATCTGATTGAGAATCGTTGACAAATTGTCTTAGATATTCGTTTATGCATCTATGATTTCGCTCGAGGTTTGCTATTGTTTGTGGGTGATATGGTGTCGAAAAAGAATGTGAGTACTTTAAAAGTTCGGAAATTCTACTGAATGTTTCATTCTTATATTCGGTTCCTTGATCAGTTCTGATTATTGAAGGTGTACCGTAGATAAGAATGCAACTTTCAATAAAGGCTTTTGCAATGGTGTTGGCTTGTTTGTCTTGAATTGGCTTTACGATTACGTACTTCGACAAATCACATTGGATTGTTAAAGCATACCGATTTCCAGAAATCGATTTTTGAAAAGGTCCTATAGTGTCCATCGCTATTGAATCAAATGTTTTCATGGGTGTAGGTGTGTGTATGAAATTTTCCTTGGTTCTTTGTTTATGTTTAGTTTCTTTACATTTAGTACAGTCTTTAATGAAGTCTGTAATTGTTTGCTTCATGTTATTCCATGAATAAAATAATTTTAACTTACGGTTTAATCTGTTTATACCAACATGTCCACCAATTGCGGAATCATGATTTTGTTTTAATATCTCTTGGATTTGGTCTCTATCTTCTATTACTTTCCTTGGCGAATACAAAACAATTTTCAAGTTTGTTAAAGTTTTGTTGCCCATTTCTTTGAAACTTTGTATGTTTATTAGCTGAAATATTTTACTTGACTGCACTAGAGCAATTTTTTCCAATATTCAGTTTCTCTGCAGAGTTTTCGACTTTTTTCATCATGTTCTCAAAAATGTCTTCATTGTTTAAGGTAGTTGACACTGATGTCAATATCCGTTTATAGTTTTTGCTTAATATTTTGAATATTATTTGATTGTCTTCGAGCTCGATGTTTAGTTTGGGTATATTGAACACTTCATTAATGTTCAGTGCTTCAAATACTTTGAGGTGATCAGTCTCATCGTCGTTTGATGTCACATGCTTATTTGTCTCATTCGGGTGAATTTGGTTTTTCTTGACCATCGCTCTAGTTTGAACTTTGAGAATGGTTAGATTTTTGAGCGTTTCGGAGTCGATTTGCACTCTTGAAAGTGCGTCGGCTCCTACATTTGTTTTTCCTTGTACATATTGAACATCGAAATTAAATTCTTCGAGTTCTATTCGCATTCGTGTTAATTTTGAAGTCCGATTCTTCATTGAAAATAAATACACTAACGGTCTATGGTCCGTTTTAACGGTGAATTTTCTACCGTAGAGATAGGGTCGAAAATATGTTATCGCCCAATGTATAGCTGTGAGCTCTTGTTCAATAGTTGATTTATTTGATTCTCCCCTCGTAAATGTTTTACTCGCATATGCGATAGGTAAATCAATTCCATTATGAGTCTGAGCAAGAATAGCACCACATGCTAACTTTGAAGCATCTGTAATAAGAGTAAACTCCTTCTTGTAATCAGGGAATTTAAGGATTGGTGGTGAAATCAGTTTAGTTTTTAATGTATCAAAAGCGTTTTGACACTCGTCGGTCCATTTAAAATTTATGTTTTTTCTTAGTAATCTGTTCAGTGGGTACGCAATTCCTGCAAAATTCGGGATAAATCGCCTGTAATAGTTACAGAAAGCGACAAATCGGCGAACTTCGTCGGCATTGCTAGGTATTGGGTAATTTTCAACTGTTTTGTATTTTGTTGGATCCGGTAAAATGCCTTCTTCCGAAATATGATGTCCTAAATAGGTAACGTCATGTCTGAAAAAATTACATTTAGCTGGGTTCAATTTTAGGTTATATTTTCTGAGTCTTTGGAAAACTGTTTCTAAATTTAGTAAGTGCTGTTTGATTGAACAACCCACAACAAGTATATCATCAATGTAGAGAAATGTGTATATCATCAATGTAGAGAAATGCGCGAAATCTCTACCTAGGATTCCGTCCGTGCATATTGGGAAATTCTTATCAACTACTTGAAATTTTGCAGGTATAGTTAAGTCGTCTATAAGTATGTTAGTGTAGGTGATACCAATACTATTTATTTTACCATCAGTTACTCCATTAATTATGCATTTGTATTTAGGAAAAATATTTTGCGTTAAATTTAGGGAATTTTCTTTAATAATGGAAATATCTGCTCCCGTATCGATTATAAACGTACATGGGTTAGCACACATTTCTGTCGTGATTGTTATAAATATCGAATATTGCATGTCTATATTGAAAATGTTTACCTCCTTGGGTGTACTATTTGTTCCCCTTGATTTTCCTCCGCACCGACTTGGGGTGGAGTCGGTGGTCGGTTTCCGTTTTCCGAATAGTACACGTTTCGGTTTGAAACATTGCGTTGGTTGTTGGCATAACCACCACGCCTGTTGAAATTGTTACGATTTTCAGAATTGATTCGACCTTGGCCATTATTTCGCTGATTATTGCCAGCATCTTGAGTGTTGTTTCGGTCATGATAGTTTGAGTTTTGTCTATTCGCATAATAGTGGTAGTTATTCTGTCCACGGTACGCACCTCGAAAATTCATGTATCTTCCACGATAGTTACCGCGTTGGTCACCAAATCGAGTTCTACCTCGGTGGTTGTAGTGTTGTCCAACCAAGTGAAATATTTGGTTGGTTTCGCGCACCGAATTTTCATTTATTTTCTGAATAGCTTCTTTCACTGAAGTGAAGGTACTAGCCTTGAGTACAATTTTTGTTTCGTTATCTTTTATACCGTTAATTAGTGAATCAACGCCAGCTTTAGTGGCCATTGATTTTGCCACATCCCCGGGGATTTTTTGTGATATGTATACATTTTGGAGTTGAGTCGTAAGTGACTCTACCTCTGTGCAGAATTTGTCAATGTTGCCGTTTTGCCCACTTGCTTTGAGCTTGGCTAAAATGTTTTGTGCAGATATTATTTCAGCACAGCGGGTTTCAACGTCTGACACAATTGTGTCTATGGTTTTAGCATTGTCTGGTAATCCCTGCCTAGCTTTTCCAGTCAAACGTGTTCTCAGGAATTTCGCGGCCATTTCCAAGTGTGCTGGTTTTGTTAATTCTTTAAGGAGACTAGCCCCATCGACAAATGTTTGCAAATTTTGGCTACACCCATCGTACATTTGTACTATAGCGGTAGCGGTTTTAATATCAAAACTGTCAGCCATTGTATCGTCTTTAGCCTTCAACCTGTTGCAAATAATTGCCAATCTACTTAGATTTTTAAATGTGTATCGCGGACTACAGGCAGTAGAAATTTTTAATTCCAAATAGTGGAAAATTCTACCCGTGGCTTCAAATGGTGAGTTGACAACTTGGCAGGAGGGTGCGACCGACCTCTGGTCCTCACAAGTTCCTACCTCACGCCTCCACGAGTCTTATGATCACAAAAGACTGCCAGCTGAAACATGGAGACGCTGGTTGGCGTAGCCTGGGCAATGTTGTCAATCCGACAATAGCGAAGTGAGGGGGTGCGACCGGTACATCATATCATAATTTTCCATTCTCATATCTTTCAGGTCTTCCAGGTCGTCAGGTATTACAAAATAATTTAAAATTTAAAATTCTTTTTTTTCATGGCGGTCATACATTGCCTAAATTTTCTGGTTCATAATGGATGCGCAAGTTTGTCTACAATTGCAACAAAACAGCAGTCGGCACACATGTAATTTTCAATTCATATTACAATAAACCCTCACTATATATTTTATCTTATAGGACATTGTTTATTCATAGCCTAATTCTGTATATTTAATTTCATTACATGTATTACGCCAGAAAGGTAAATTTCTCTCAGGTACCATACAGTTTAGGAGAGGAGGTCTTGCGGTTATAGGATGATCATCTTCTGGTAGAAGCAGCAGTAAGAATGGGGATCAATTTTCAGCTGTATCTAGCACCGTCGGAGTGGCCTTCTCGAAAGTAGCAATGGATGTATATATAGATGTGTAGATAGGGACTGTTCATAAACCACGTAGACCGAAATTTGCCATTTTCAAACCCCCCCCTCCCCCATCGTAGACTTTCGTAGACTTTTTCCAAACCCCCCTCCCTCCTCAAAGTCTACGTAGACTTTGTCAAATTCTTTTTTTTAATTTATGGAAAATGTTTAACAATATGTGGCTGTGGCGGTTTGAGGAAAGATTTATGAAATAAAAAATCAAACAATCAGGTTATGCAGCTATTCCTTTTATTTTGTTTCATAAAAATACCATAAATAAAAAATAACAGCAATCAATGCTAAAGATGCCCACACCATGGCTGCTTAAACCAATAACTAAAGTTCATCAGCGGAAGTTCTGGTGGGATTGTTTCTTGGATGTCAAGCCCAATGACTTCGACAAAACGAGATTCTGTCTATAGAACTTGTGTAGCTCCGTTCTCGTCGACCTCACAAATAATTTCTTCCAGGCGTTGCTGCAGAATCTTGAGTGGCCTTATTTCCTTCGATGAAATATCTGCCTTGTGGATGCTTTTGCGTTGATCTGCATTCACTTTTGTCGCAAAATGCAGTCCACAATCAAAGCATTTGCGGCTATTTTTGTTTTTACTTTACATATCAAGTTCAGTTTATCTTCTTTGAAAGTTTTCCAAAGCAAGTTGATGTCTTCATAGACCTGGTTATGTATTTTCTACTTTGTCCCATCCTGCGCTATAGAATTGTCGACAGGTATCACAAACCGCATATAACTAAAACCCTCTTCTAAATGTTTGTCAAATGGGAGCAAGTTAACTACTCAATGCTTGACATCATAAACATAATAATGAGTTGGTACCATGGATTTGATCTATCGATGTTTTAAAAAACTAATAAAGAAACACAACCAACACACTCAAATTACTGTCTCTTGTTATATTTTTTAAGCTCTCGAAAAGATAATTAGAGACAGTAATTTTAGCGTGTAGCATTAAACCCCGTTCACATTGCAACCTACATTACGTGATCTTGATATCAAATGCCACGCAAATTATTTTTGGTCTAAGCCTGTCAACGTTAATTTTGGGCACTTTTATTTCAGTGTAGATTTTGAATTATTTCACGGATCGCTGAATCGTTTCCATTATATGACAGCTGAAACTCTCCACTTTATTTCATGGTACAACATGTTAACATTATTGTTACATTCAGTAAACTGGCGTCGAATCAAGTGGGCACGCGTTTTGTACGAACGGCGGCAAAATTCAAATTTATCGGTATCGAATCTTGCCAAGAAACTAAAACTACCGAAAAGTACCATGTTTTGTGTTTGCAAATTATTTGACCAGCGCTTGACTGTGGATTGGAAGGTTGGAAGTAGAACAAATCGTAAGTATATACCCGACATATGCACAAGAAGGTGGCAGCCATTATTGATCCGGATCTTTCTGTGCGGAATGTAGCGTGGAAGTCAAAATCATACGTAAAAAAAGTGAAACAGGGGCAAAGACTGAAGGCGTACAAAGTAAAAAAGTTCCCCTACTGTGATGACATGCAAAAATTTACTGCAAAAAGTCTTCTACGGTGTTTGACGTACATACTCGAAGACTTTAAATAGCTTCTGGGCCTGGCTTTTATACCGCAATGCACAGGAGCGCCGTTTTATAGCGTTTCCGGACAAAGAAAGTGTCCACATTTTCGACAAAGTATATGATTAGGCAGGCCATACAAGGACGAGAATGTCTGCAAAAGTGGTTGTACCGTTTATCAGTAGCCACGACTCTCCAGCTCTGTTTTGGCCTGATTTGACCTCTTGTCACAATACGAAATCCTTCCTGGAATGGTATAAGGTACCAGAGGTCAAATATGTGCCAAAAACAGCCAATCCACCAAACTGTCCAGATCAATGCCCAATAGAGAAGTACTGGGCTCTAGTTAAGCGGACACTCTTCAAAACTAAGCAGAAAGCAAATGGTACCGAATATTTTTAGAAAATATAAATCTTATAAATCTTATCAACATAAAATTTTGTTCACATAAAGTCTATATTGATAATTGACAAAGTTACAGAAGGTTGCACATGGTACTTTTTGGAAGCAAAATTTTACTCGGCTTTTTTTTGCTATTGAGTTTACAATAAATAAAATAAATTTAGAACGCAACCAGTAAAATCTAAAATTTGTACGTTTGTTCGTATCATTAATATGTTGAAAATAAACATAATGTGATTTTAATTTCAAACAGCGATGTCACTTGGTTTTAAACATAGAATATATTTGAAAGAAAGCAAGTTTATGTTTGCGGCCAGAATAAACTAATTTTATGTTTGGATTTACCTGTAATATGTTTGTTATGACGGATTTTTTTCTGCGTGGAAGGTATGAATATCAGTTTTGTAGAGAGTAAAAAAAGGTCTACGTAGACTTTTGGTATATCCCCCCCTCCCCCATCGTAGACAAACGTAGACTTTTTCGAAACCCCTCCCCCCCCCCTTAATTGTCTACGTGGTTTATGAATAGCCCCATACTAGTATGTGTTATTATATGATGCATGTTTTTAACAAGCTCTAGCATATTTTCATTAATAGAAATGTTGACGACTCTCTCGACCACTCAACCTTTAATTCCTTCATTATATTTTCCATTAAATGGCGTAATATGACCTTAACATTTCAGTACACGATCATCAACTACTATTTGAGCGGTTCAGAGGAACACAGCTGTTCATCATTTTTAATTGCATATCATACATATAATATTATGGAAGAAGTAATAAAATAATTAATAAAATTTTAATTGCTTCAGTTTGGTGATCCGGCCGGTATAATTATTTTATTAAATTATATCAAATAATAATCAAAATTAATGAATGCTCTTCATTCCAGAAGGTTATATATCTATATGTCATGATTAAATACGTAATAATATAATATTATGGTTTTATATACAATTGAATGCTTTATTGATATTTATACCTCAATGAATAACAAGATGACCTTCACATTCCAGAGATACAGTCACCCATCAGTGATACAAAGTGGTACGAAGCTGCATATTATTATTACTGCTTTAATATTATTATTTCAGCAGGTTAATTAATTTAGTTTAACATGGTTATCATAGGCTCGTGAACTCCAACTATTACATAATTTAACTAAATATCCTTATATAATTTTTTGCTCTACTATATAATCATATATAACATATTATTATTACATTACATCTATATTTATATAAATATAATAAATACTGGGTTGGGAGGGAGCACCAGGGTATCATTCAAGCGGAAACTGGACGATGGTTTGATTGACTGCCTGAGTCTAGGAGGGAACAAACAGTATCATTTCTTATCCTACCGATTCGAGTGTGGTGCTGCGAGTTCTACTCCAACAGTTTCAGGGAGAGTGACGCGCCCTTCTTAACAAGCCATCCTGTAGAAAGCTTAATGAGTATTGCGAATTGTGTTATTCGATTTGTTGGATCATATCGTTGGAAGGAGATTCTTAATTTCCCGTGGATTTCGTGTAAGTGTCTCTGCTTACGGGTCCACCCCTCCGTTTTTGGCCCTTCATACAGCGATAGTGCGAATTCAGATCGGTGGCCCAATTTGATCTTGCTGTTAAGTGGAGCTGCATCCAAGCCAAGGGCTAGAGGGGATGGTGGCTACCATACATACATACAATAGTGGAAAATTCTACCCGAAACAGCAAGCACTTCTCGATTTGCTTGATCAATAACACTTGACTTTAATACATCTTCCAAATTAACAAGTTCATTTACTATTTCGGCTTTTATTGATTTTGCTTCGATCAGTTTAGAAACTAAGAAATTTTTTGAATAAATTCTTTTAGGTGCTTTTCTTAAATTGGATTCTATTCTAATTAATCGTTCTAAATCTGTATTCACGGCTTCCATATATAAAAATAAAAACGCGATTACTTGATACAAATTGACTTACGATTTTCCTCCTTTTTGGTACGTCCGCATGTTGTAAGACTGCTTAATTTTGTCGTCGCTGCATCTCTCGTCAGACATCATGCTCTTCGTTGCGGTAATTGCTTTTTTTTTTCACACACCGTCGTAGATGTGTTCTGCTGCGTTGCTCGCCGTTAATTTTTTTTTGCACTGTTCCTCTTTGTCGAGGGATTTGTTGTGATTGATTTTCACGGTTATTTGGTCACTGTGTTCGTATGATTGTTCGTATACTTTGTTACACTTGGTTCGTACATCTCTTAACTGAGTTCAGACACTGCGCACGTTATTCAACGTGACCTCTCGTTGCACCACGTTTTGCATTACTTTCTTTTGGTGCCTACTGTAGGCGCGAAGAAGCAAAAATGCTAGCAGTAGTAACACTCCACCAGCCGCAGCTCCTGCGATTATACGAATTTCGTTTTCGTTTACTGAGTTGTTTGTTACTTTAATGTCGGGCACGAACCAACTCATTTTTGCTTTGGCTTCGAATCTTTGCACAAAGTCACTAGAAAATCGATCACAGTTTTCGCACGAAATCACTTGCAACTTGCAGTTTTTGATTTTACGGTTCACGTTTGTGACTATGTCACGGTCGCCAGATCGCGGTTCGGGGTTTAGGAACCGGGGGTTGACTTCGGATTCGAATGAACTTAACGCCTTGGTTGGCTTAACACGAATGAATCTTTATTTTCCAACTTACTTCTAGCTTAACTCTAGTTTACATTGGTTACATAATAAGCGAAGGATAGGTATGGCAGTAAAAATGATAATAGTAAACATCTGTGGCGCACTTCTGCTTTGCTGCGTAAGTACAACACAAATGGATATTTTGGAAAGCGTTTAAGTTTGGACAACATGTGCTGCGCGCATGTTGCTAAGTTTTGGTACAAATGGAATGCGGTAGGTCTTAACTGTGACCTAGAGTGAAATGAAAGACACTTCCTAGAATGAATGATAATTTATGACGGAAGGCTATATTCTTAGAAAGGATTGTATAGGATAGTTTATAGTTTAGATGTTACTGCTATATTTTTAAGTATTCCAGATTCCGTGCAATAAATGACAAAAGGGTGAATAGTGGCTTGCTCATTACTCCAATAACTACTTTGAACAGCATCTTGAAAAACAAATGAATAATTTTCAGAAAAATCACAAATTATTTTTACTTCGCCGTCTTTAAGACAACTTTTATAATCTCTCAAGAAACTAGACTGCTGAGATTTGACAAAATCGTGGGATACTATTTGTTCCAACTTTTCACAAAAATAAGCAATAAATTCATCAATTGGTTTAACAAGTGTCTCTAAACTACATCTATCAGTTGAAATCCATTGCTCAAAAGATATTTCAACTAAACCACGTTTTTCTAATTTGTCTGTTAAACTACTCTCAAAATCTGAAAAGCCTGGACATCGTTCGCATTCACGGAGGTAACATTTTTTAGTTCTAGTTGATGAGCTACATAATATTTCTTCAAAACACAATTTATAATCATTCTCGAATGAATATTTTCTAAGACCATGAAGCATCAAGTTAATGTTCTCATGAATGGTGCAAACACAAATGTTATGAGAACCTGTGCTGCCAAGTAATTTGCAATGCTTTGGTCTTAGTGCTGCAAAAGAGCTTAACCCAACAGCATTTTGATGCATCTCTTGAAATTTAATGAAAGCTTCTCTTAATGAACAAACTAAAAGGCGCTTTTGAATATGAACCCTCTTACCTTCACTCCTCACTGAAACGTAGTCGTTCATACCAGGGGTTGCTCGTGTAATCTCATCACTGTCGTAAAATTTTCCAAGATTGTGGTAAAACCGAAAGTATCCTTACTTGATCGTCCCTCGAAGTTTCTGGATCAGCATACCGGTCCTTTAGCTGCGCGATTATTTCGTCATATTCGGCTGCTTTCACTTTCAATTGTTCCAGGTCATCCTCCTCCGCTTGATCCCCAAATATGTGTGTCCGAATGCCGTTTGAAACATCTTTGAACTTTTTGCGGGCATAATTTACGTTCAGGAACTTTTTAGCCGATATTGGCGAAACGTTGATTCCAGCTACGCCCTTGTTAAATAGCTCAATATTATGGCGCCTTGAATAATCTTGCACACTGCTATCAGATGGCACTGACATTAATGATATTGCCGATGGCGTTTCCTCGAGACCATACAAGTCTACTTGCCGTGATGTAGATGGTTGTGGATCCATAATGTTAGTAATTGATGGTTTCTCACTAGGCTCCGAAATTGCAGCATGGGATTGTAAACAATAGTGCTATTTATCTTGTTCTTTTCAAATGAGTCTTCTTATCATCCTGATATCAAAAGAAAAGAGGACATTAGAGTAATGTGAACGTTATAATATGAAGATCTTGGAAAATTTATCATTTCTGGTGGAAATCTCGATTAACTTAAGAAAAGAGCGAATTTTCTGAGGTTTTTTCATTCTATTGAAATAAAATCCGAAAAATCTCGAAAACGGTTGCGTTCAGGTGATTTATCATTATCATCATTATTGTTTTTAATGATCTCCAAAATCATATTTTAATTTTCATTTATATTAATTTTCATTTATAATAATGAATAACCAAAATTTGAAATATGCACCAAAGTTCGCTCTTCGGAAAACTTTTTTATTATAAGAGCGTCCATCCTAGAGTTTTTTTCAAAACGTGTCTTTTTTTCTCAAATTTCCACAAAACAAATTTGAAAAATATTAAAAATATGTTTTTTTAGATATTTTATTTTTAGTATTTATTTTCGATTTTTCTTTATGAAAAAAATTTTTTTTTTTCAGTGTACATTTTTTTTGCAAAGCCTTTTTAGTTCTCTACAACTCCCCTATATAAAGTTTTTGAACTACGATTTTTCAAGTAAAATGTTGGAAAAAAAACATACACCCATCTCAAAAGTTACTCTTGAATCCAAATAATCTTAACACCAGTGGATTTTTTTTTTCAACATACCGAAGACGTGTACCAAGTTTCATCAAAATCGAAGATAGTTGAGTTTGGTGACCGACCGATTTGGCGTGGAATCAGTCTATTGGTAACTGTAACCAATAATAACAGGTTTACCGACGAAGATCATAAGTACCGAGATGGGTATTTTCGGAATAGAACTTAACACGTTGGATTGTCGTTTACGAATGAATTCAATGTTGTATTCTGGCTTACCATCTAACTTACATTTTCCTTGTTATTATTTGACCCAAGCTCAAACCACCATTTTGGGATAAATGGAAACTACCAATTTACTAGTTGAAACATGAATGAATCTTTTATTCAAGTCCTATGGTTTTTATAAATCTTTCTCGGTACATAATGCAAGCTTAAATCTAATTATGTAAATAGAATGATGGGCGTTGCTTTATGTCAGTCATAATCGAAACGGTTCCGATTGGTCATGTCTGAGTAAGTCGGGTAGTTGAGAATGAGAGAGTCTTGGGCTCTATTTGAAAATAATGTTGAGAGTGAGTTACCATGTGCTTGGTGGATGACTAAGCATGTACTTGGACGAAAGGGAAAATAGAAAACTAAATAGCTGCGCTCTTGCATTAGCTGTTTTAGAAATGCACTTGGGCTAGATATGGAAGTGTTGATTGAGGTTTACGACATGGTAAGCAAGAATGAATGTTATGTCAATGAAATATGAAACTGAGTCATGTTACAATGTTCTGGTCTCAGGGTTAGTGTTATGAGATATAATGCACATGTCAAATGTTCGTGGGAATCGGTTGAAACATGGTTTGTTCTGGAAAGTCGTAAGCGTCGCGTATGAGTCGTTCTTAAGTGGGTTAGATTAACTTGTGTATAGCACACTCTTCTGCTTTCTTCAAAGCTTTTTTTGTTCATGTAACGGCATAGCATTCTTAGGAGCGTTATGGCTAATTGGCTAGCCACTATTGCTAGCATGACCCATTGTATGAATTCATGGTTATCTAACCTCTCTGTATGCTTAATTTGGTTGTTAATGATTTTTACGTTAGCGTCACCTTTGCGATTTACTTTAGACTTGGATTCCTATGCACCCATGATTTGTCATTACGTTTTTGTCTTCCTGCAATCGCTAGAACCGCAAAATCTCTAAACTTTACCGATTGGATTTCTTCTTTCGAAGGTATTTTTTTCTTAATATTTGTTAGTGATCTGGAAAAATGTTTCGAGGTTAGCTCTGGTAAAAAAATCCAACCCATCTGATTTACTTGTCTAAAATACAATACAGTCATTCATTACGATATTCGATGTCAATAATTGTGTCTAATACGTAGCTTATTGGGATAACCATGTTCCTTGTTTCGTCTGCGAAAAGATCAGAAACAATCACAAGAAGTAGTGCATCATGGCGTTCAACAGTCTTCGAAAAACTGAGTTGTCATTACGACTTTGTCTTCCTGCAACTGTTCCTACAAAAAGTAGAACTTTTGGATTCGGAACCGAGAAAATATACTGCTGCATCGATGACCAACGAATCGGGAATTTTTACATCTTCGTAGATGGCAATGAGTTGTCTTATTTATCGCGATAAATATTTTACTTCGTTAAGGATTGCCGCTGCCGGGAATTCCTTTGTTACAACTTCAACTATGTTTAGTTGTATTGACGAAAGTTGATCTTCCAATTTATTAAAAACCTGCTCCAGTTTTTGCGCTATTTTGCCGCCGAGTGCTTCATTCATATGTTGCACGCTTGATTCAAAAGTGTCAGCGTTGCAATTGTTACGTACCACCGATGCCACCTTATTTATTGAGGACAACTCACTTTTTATGCTAGTGAGAATAGCTTCCATACCCTCAATAGCTTCCGAAACAACATTTGGTTTTTCTTGGTGGAGAGCAAGTCGGTGCATAACCTCTGTGTTTTCATTAATTTGCTTAGCCAGGTGCATTTGTTGTTCTGCAAGAACGTTAATTCAAAAGTTGCAGTCACCAGAGTTTGACATGATCCACAACATGGTAGCAGAAACGACGACGGGTCAACAGCTTTTTTGTCTTTTTTCACGTTTCGAAGTGAGCCTCGGGGTACTACCACTCCCACACAGGCGGCGTGAAATTTTCGTGTACATCCAATACACGTCCACATAACCGCGTCGACAGACGAGTCTAGCAAGCACACTTCACAATTAATTTGACTCATTATGGCACCGGCAAGTAGCACACAGAACAAAATGAAAAGTAA
The DNA here is from genome assembly GCA_034211315.2 of Aedes japonicus. NCBI lineage: Eukaryota > Metazoa > Arthropoda > Insecta > Diptera > Culicidae > Aedes > Aedes japonicus. Next base: position 10,724 of record JASCZW010002045.1, on the reverse strand, counting down.
GCAAAATAAAATAATGAAAACGCGCGTGGTCGCGAGCGATTTAAAACGCGTCCGAACTGATCGACGATCAATAAGTTTTTGTATTATTTGGGTTTGGTTGGGTTCGGGGTTTCTTTTGGGGTTCCTTTCAGTTCCACACAACACATTGCACATTCGTCCATCTATCACTCAACATTCTTACGCAACACAAATAGTTTGTCCAACATACGTTTTATTTACAATATTTACAGTACTACAAACTACTTTATTGTACAAACATACAACACAGAACATTTCTTTCCATTCTGGCTCTGCTCCCATCCATCCTTCTTGGGAGTCAGAGCAGACACGACTCGCCGCACAGCAGATCATCCACTATCCAACAACCAGAACATCCAAGCGGTGACGTCACCGATAACGATCGCCCGTGATCGCTATCGGTCGAAGTGGTAGGGAGAATACCATCACTATTCGGTGGAACGATCGTTGGAGAGAAAGTCCTCTTATTCCACAGTGGCGTAGCAAGGGTTGGGTGATGTCACTCCCGAACACATTATGTGTTCCTGTGATAGTCAATAGTTTACATTGCCTTGGCCGGAGGCTTGCAAATGATGAAAACCCTATTTTTACATTGACGTACATTTCATTAAAGCGATTAAAAGCTTCTCTCAATGTCATCATTAACAATCTTTTCTGAACAGCTAATCTCTTATTTCCTGTCTTTACTCTAACAAAATCTCTTTGGCCTGGCATTGCACGGCTTATATCATCGTTCTCAAAAAAATTCAAAACCAGTTCTTTTGTTTCATTACTCAAAGCTTTTTCAGAGCGGGAACCTTGGGATGAATCAAATACATTATCTCTTTCCTTTCTTGCATCTGATGCCATATTTCTACTGGTTTTAAATTCGTCTACAATTTTCTGTACTGACCATGATTTTGGTAACAATGATAAAATTGATAGTTTTTCTTGCCTTGTGGCTGAATTTAAAAATTTAATTTTCATATTTTCTATGACTTCATCAAACTCGTTTGCTTTTTCTGTTTTAGCGTCTAATTTGAAAAGATTTCTTCTTACACCTTCGACGATTTCAGCGCACTTTTTTTCAGGATAGTGAACATTTTTAACCTTACGTAAATCTATAGGCGAAACACGAATAGCTGCTATTCCTCGGTTGAATATTTCGACGTCTACAGGCATCGTGAAGTCTTCATTTGATTGAATTGTGCTTAGCGTTGACGCTGATGGTATCGTGACCAAACTTTCATAGCTTTGCGAATCAGGTACATCCGGTATGGTCTGAACAGTTGGCATCCTTGAGCCGCCGGCTACGCTTTGTTCTTCGTTTTGGGTGAGGTGAGCTCTTGAATCAATATGTAGACGGCAAGACGAACAAATACGAAAATCCTTGGTGTTCAGTGTGGTTACCTTGGAAAATCCAATTGATTTTAGTTTTTGGATGATACCATCCGTGAGATATCGCAGCTCTTTCGAACACTGAATGTCTTTGAATGGGCGAATACATCTTATTTTACTCATTTTGTAATCTGTAACATAGAAAATGTTTTCCAATTGTTAGTTTTGTACGAAAATATCACAAAACATATAATTAAAATGTGTATTTAAAACTTACCTTTGCACCAAAACGTGTTACACTTGATCTTGGGAAAATAATTCAAATGACATTCACAATAGGATAATATATTTTGAATCAAAATAGTAAAAAGCTGATTAATAATCAAACTTAGATTGCGAAACAATGGACTTTTCATCAAGTATCACTGCATGTCCGATCATCTCCTCACCATAGCAGTCCCTTGCCGTTGTGTTTCCAACCTTATACCAAAGGGTAGTTCCATAGTCAATCTTCATCGAGGTGGTAATTCTCTTCAGCATTAACAGCTTGTGTTTCCTCAACGACTCGATGACACTCACCACTCCTCCCATTGGTAGAACAGCCATATTGTCCCTTAAGGATAACAGCGCTGTACGACGGTCATCCTCCTTCCATACTGAGACAGCGTTTCCTAGCATTACTGGGCATCTAATGTCTATTGCCGCATCTTGAGCACCGAGGTTGGTTTGAGCAGCAGAAGCAAATTTAGCAACGTGATGAGCACTGAACAGTTGAACTGGGATCACCCTTCCTGTTGTCTTCCTAGCCTTGAACGCACCTCCGTAGTCGCTTCTCTTCAAGAAGTCCTTGCCGAACATGAATCTCAAGACTGCAGTATCTTCGCTCCATAATCCTGTTGCAGCCAAAGTTAGCCATTGTGAATAAATTTCCGTTGGAACCTGGGGGTGTCCAAACATGACAAAGCGGTGCTTCGCAATCAAGTTGTAAAGGTACCAGAATCCTTTTCCGGACCAATCCATATTCAAAATTGCTCCCCTTCCACAAGCCGAGTGCCAATATCCATAATGTGTCTTTCAATCTGATCTTGATTGGCCATTCTGACAACATCACGAATCTTCATGGCATTCATTTTTACCAGAAAGGGAGCATGTTCCTTCAAGATAGGCCACAAAAGCCCCCAAGAGAATGAACCTTTGTGAGCTTGCCGATGGACACCAAACGAGGCAATATCCAAGATGTTCGTTTACTTGTCTAAAATACAATACAGTATAATGTCATTCATGACGATATTCGATGTCAATAATTGTGTCTAATACGAAGCTTATTTGGATAACCATGTTCCTTGTTTTGTCTGCGAAAAGATCAGAAACAATCACAAGAAGTAGTGCATCATGGCGTTCATCAGCCTTCGAAAAACTGAGTTGTCATTACGACTTTGTCTTCCTGCAACTGTTCCTACAAAAAGTAGAACTTTTGGATTCGGAACCGAGCAAATATACTGCTGCATCGGGAAATTGTCATCTTGCTGCATCAATCCTCAGGTCGGCCTTTCCACTTCGAAATGAGCTATAATTGCACTGCCTTTACCAACTGACTACTGCCTCGATTCACCTAACTCTGAGTTTTCCCGGAACTGCCCGATGACATCATATTTTTTTTTTTAATATTCGTTAGTGATCTGGAAAAATGTTTCGAGGTTAGCTCTGGTAAAAAAATCCAACCCATCTTTGTTATCTTCGCGCATTTTTCAGTTTCTAGCATGTTCAATAAATTAAGAATGCTTTTCATTGTAGTGTCCACATATACTGGTACTGGCGCGTTGGCTAGTTGTAGCCTTTTCTAAGTATCCACTAAATGTTATGTTTTTCTTCACAAAACCTTGTCTATGTGAGCTACAGATTTGGCTGCTTTCAGCGCTTGGACCTTCGTGTGGTCTTTGTACAGTCTGAAAATTGTGATGCTCAACTGTATTGCCACTAGCATCCAGATACATTGGGATTTCAAGATCATGTTCTTTGTGCAGCTCTTCGTGCCACTCTAGCTGGTTCAGTACTTGTACTTGGGGATTGTCACTGATTATCGAATTGTTTTGAATTCGATTTTCCCATTGTAATGCACTAACACTTTTCGTATGACGGTTTTAGAAGATTTAAAATGTCGCGGTTTTAACTTCTCGCGCCATGAACTGTCAACGGTTTCGATTGGAGAAGGTCTTTTCGGTGACGTATTGGTATCCGGACTAAGGTGGACCAGAACGGACCTAATGACTCGCAGTAGATTTCTTGCCAAGAAATAGGTTTGAAGAAAGATCTCTTTATTGAAAGATTCTTACTTATATATGATTCCTACAATGCCTATCTAAATTGATAGTAAGATGAATAAAGACGGCTGGAGAACCAGTTACAAGACTAAACCCTTTTGTTCGAGTTCACCCGTGGTCGTGTTCTACGCTTGGAGGGGGTGTTTCAGTTGTTGAGTCAGTGGTTCTCAACCATCTTACACAGAGTAAGGACTCTATTCTGCAAGTCTCATACTGGAATTTTACCGTAAGCAAGAATGCATGACGGTTACTTTTTCTGCTCTCTTAAATACTCGCCTCATATCGTCCGCAATTCCTGCAGTCCAGATCCATAAGACGAGCTCCCCCGAAAGATACATTGATTAGCTTTCGGAGATCTTCGACTCGGACAAGTTCGGCACAATCCTTGTATCGTGCCCCGATGGTACATAATCGAAGTCGTGAACTCAATTGCAGCTATCACTTTGCTGTAGCGCTTGTCTTGCTCCCAATATCCTCTAGTTTCCACAAACTCCATATAGTTGAACTGTTCCTCCTGAAAGAGAGTATCTAGATATTCTGAAATCCTGTTTGTGATATCCCTCCCTATTTTCTCATTTATTTTCTAATTATTTCGTCAATATTTTGTGGGTTGTCTCCCACTGCCGCTCTAGCTTTGCCTTCAAGTTGTGAAAGCACTACTTGTATAGCTGCGACTCTGTTGTTGTCTGTAATCAGCGTGTTGAACGCGGCCATGACGGATAATATCGCCTGACCCATCTTATTTTCTTTTAAAATAACTTTATGTTTTAACTTTATATAGTATACTACTACAAGAGCAATACTTTTAAAATTAATTGCTAGATTTGAGCTGCATCCAAGCCAAGCCAATATGGTAATAAATTAAGACTTTTGGATGAGTACTCAGGAGCTGTTCAGTTGTTGCTAAAGGTAGACCTGTTTATTAATTGATTTACATAAGTCTTGTATAAGTTTCTAAACCAAGAAATACCACCGCACTAGTATTATTCAACAGTTGACTGTTTCTTCTATCACTGGTCGCATCAAGCCATGTTCATCGTTATTGCCTCTGGAAAACGCCGTTTTTCTGGAAGTTCATATACATGAAATCTTTTCTTCTGAACACTTGATGATCATTTAATAACAGTACTAATCTCACCAATTTCTATTAAATATGTTGCAAGGAGCAATTGCGTGAAGCTAATTGGTTATATACTTATGTGCTTTCTTTCATTAAACACTTTTTAAAAAAGCACTTTAATAATCATCACTTATCATTTATTCACTAAGAGTTAGTACAATTCACTTATCGCTCTTAACCACTACGTCCTATCCACTCTGAAGTTAAACTTAGACTGAAGAAACTGATTGTCATCATTGCTTTTTTTAAACACTTTTATTTCACTAATCACTATTTATTCATTACGTTTTACTTAGTGCTTTTTGTCGTCAAACAGCTACACTCCACGGATCTCCAAAACTAACTGAACTGAGCTCCTGACTATTACCATCTTGTAACCTAGTTTCCTAACCTAGATTGCTGAGGTCAGATGGGAACGATTTCTGTCGCCGCGATATCTTTTCTCTTCCTCATGTTCCAGGTGCTGGGTTACGATCGTCGTTGCCATGACGACTGCCGCAGCTGGGAACCACGATGAAGAATCGATGAGCTGGCTAGCTTGATGATTGTAGTGTCGATACAATCTTGATGTTGTTGATGGGAAAGTTGTATGTTTACAATGTTGGAATTATAATTTCTTCTTTCGAATATGGAACACAGACTTGGCAACGAAGTATTCTTGTCCAGGAAGTCGTCAAAAGTCTGCCTTGACCTGAGTTTCGCCATCCATTACGACACAACGCGATTTACTGAGCATTACCTCGTGTAATGTTTTCGGGCGCGGGTTTTTGTAGTGAAGTTGTATCATTAGTAAAGGGTGTTTCGATCAAAATTTGATCGACTTAAACTTGACGCTTTTCCTTTCATCGTGCATTGAAGATTGTCGTGCATTTTGAAGATGTGTGCGTAGAGCATGCCTCTATTTTGATTCTGAGATTAGCACTTCAGTTATCAAAATGTCGTCGAAGGAAGAGAAGCAACGCATCAAAATTTTGGACTGCATGGCAAAAACCCAAACTACTCTCGCGCCAAGTTGGCGAAATTGTTAAATGTGACTGAATCAACTGTTACCAACGTATTAAAAGTGTTCGGTGAACGTTTGTCGACAGCCGGCAAAGCTGGATCGAAAGCCGAAGGCCACAGTGACGACAAAAAGAGTTGCCCGCTGTTTCGAGCGGAACCCCAACCTCTCCGTTCGAGATGTCGCAAACCTTAGATAGAGCTAAAAAACAAGCTGGACTATCGACTTACAAGAAAGTGGTGACTCCAAATCGCAACGATAAACAAAACCCGTTGGATGTGGCAGGCCATCTGTACCTGTGGCTTGAAGAGCAACGTTTACATTGCGACCGAAATCGTCAACCAGGAAATTTATCTGAACGAGTGCCTACAAAAGCATCTACTGCCTTTCCTGAAGCGACACAATTGTTCCGTTATATTTTTGGCCGGATTTGGCATCTTGCCATTACGGAAAAAGACCATGGAGTGGTATGCTGCCAACAACGTTCAAGTGGTGCCCAAGAACAAGAACCCTCCCAACACGCCAGAGCTCCGCCCAATCGAACAATATTGGGCCATCGTCAAGCGGAACCTTAAGCGAGACACAGTTCAAGGCAAACTGGCGTTCTGCGGCGAATAAAGTGGACAAGGAGACTGTACAAAATCTTATGGCAGGTGTTAAACGAAAGACCCGGCAATTCGCATTCGGTAAAAAGGAAGCTTAGCTGAATATTTCTTCTGTATTCTGTATTAACTGTACTTGAAAAAAAAAGAATTTGACTTGTTAATAAAAACTTTGATCGACTCACACACATTACTGTTTGACCAAATTTTGATCGGGAACACCCTTTATATGAGATTCAGTTTTGAATATAAGTACTAAAATCACACCAAATGTTTTTGATTTTCGATGTTATTTTGAATGTTTCGCAGGCAAAATGAATTTTGCTTATGGCTTATATTTTCCGGATTGAAAACAATGAGCACGTGGTGACAAATATGGTAAAGTTGCGTTCGCACCACGTGGTAATTTATGTATGCATAGATATTTGAGGATTTAAGTAATGTGTGGACATCAATATAAATAGAAGGATGTGCTACAGTAGTAAATAAAAACTTTCGGGCGAGCACTCAAGAGCTATTCAGTTACTCTTGCTGATATTGAAGGAATGCATGTTTGTCCATTGAACATGAAACGAATAAGTTTCTAATTTTGACGAATAACATGTGCCTGTTCATGTCACTAGAGAAGGAAGGTAGAGAAAGTAAACTAAAAGAAATTACCATAGGCTGGTCTCTATTATTTCAATTCTAAATAAACTAAACTAAACTGAGTGGTAAGATAGAAATGTGGTAATGATAACCACACTAGTATTATTCGACAGTCGTCGAATCAAGCCATCTTCATCGATATTTACTATAGAAAACGCCGCTTGTCTATAAACTATCATGTTCATGAACGCATAATGTGCATTCAACAACAGTACTAATCTCATCAATTTCTATTAAATATGTTGCAAGGAGCAATTGCGTAAAGAAGATTTATACTTTTTGGAAATTGTGTCGACTGATGACATAGTCGTTAAACAGTTGTTTCGTCCAGTGTTTGACAAGGCCATCGATCAAGTTTGCTGTTTTTTTTGGATATTATAGACTGTTCCAGAAAGTATAAGCACACTTTCAAAATAACAAAAAAGTCATGTTTTTTTTTAGTTTTAATAATTTTATTTGGCAAATCATATTTGTATTTGTGTTTTATATGATATTTTACTCTCGTTTAATCCCTGATCTGTTTATCGATATCCGGACTAACAGGACCGGATTTCCGACCACTCTACTCTGGTCGTACACTGTTCTCATATTTTCAAACGCAGATCGTACCGCTCCGACGATATTCAAAGTGACCGTTAAAATAAGGTGTGCTTATACTTTCTGGAACAGTCGTTAGGATATTTTATTACTAGTTTGATTGATTTTGAGCGCACTACGCATCCTATTAGAAGTCGTCTGTCTGTCACTCAACTGTACCGATTCGATTAATTCTTTTCGATTAATAAATTCAACACATTTGATTTACTTGTCTTCAACACAATGCATTATTATATAACTGTCAGATATTGAGTCTAATTCGTAGCTTATTGAGATTACAACAATTGAAAACAACTCCAAAGTCTGGTTTCTGGCTGCTCAAAACCACTGTAAATCATTATTATTGGGCTTTTGGGGCTACCTGGTTAAAGAAGACAAACTACCCAATTTGATTTACTAGTCTACAATCTGTGTGCATAATAATATGAACTGATTATTTCAAAAAATTGTCACTTTTTTGTCAAGCAATCGCAAGAAGTAGTGCATCATGTTTTTCAAAAAATATAACAGGCAGATTTCAAAGGTTTCTTTTGGGCTGAGAAAACAACTTCAAACGTTTGTTTCTGGCTAAGCGAGCTTGTTCATTCGTAAAAATGAAAATTTTCGTCATTGATTCGTAATTAATTTAATGCAATCGCGACAAAATAAGCGCAAAAATTAACGTTGCTAAACCGCCCGTTAGATATGCAACCAGCATCACAAAACTCTTGTTACTAACGTGTCAGGCATCTTGCGTACACTTTTTAATTTACTGTTTAATATCGTAGAAGATTCAAATTGTAATGCTCTTGATGTTTTAATTATAGGATTGATTTGTTCATCATCTAAAGCTGTTGCAAAACCAATTCCTAGTTCAATTTGCCTAAATAGTTTGTTTAATTGATCCAAGTGTTGGATTAATAGGGTAGGGAACGGCTTAAGCACGCAAAGACCCTATTCCAAGCACGCGGTAAACGTTAACCTACAACGCTCATGTTTTGCAGTATGGTGCTTCACTACATGGAGCATCATACTGCAAAAATTAGCGTTACAACGTTCAAAGGTAGAATTGGATTAGTCATTTTGAATTCTTTGAATTTTCTATCAATTAGTGATTTTATTTCATGAAACGAATTTCTGGCAACTTTTGCAATAAAATTAACTTCCGAACAAGATAAATTGTCTTGATACAGCAGGAGTTTTGTTTCAATATCCTTAAAAATTTCAGTCGCATATATTAGTTTAGCTTTCAGTGTGTCAAGCCTAATTTTTTTATATATCGATTTCTTTAAATTAGATTCTTGGTGCAATAATATTTTTAAATCTTGCTCGATATCATTGTATAATGACATTACATAAAAAAAACTTACTATTGAAAATTTGTGTGTGATTTATCATGATAATTTTAAAAAATATTTTGAAAACTGCTTAATAAGTTGTCGTCTGTACCGTTCGTACAGGTTAATGGATCCTCGAGTGACCTGAAGTCAGCTCTTGTCAGATTCATCCGATGCTCCACGAGATTCCTTATTCTCGACTAGTTTCGTCCAATGTTCCGCCGAGGTTCCGTCCTCTACTGGTGTTATTTAGCCTAACCGTCCGTTTTGTGATATCTCGGCCTTCACTACGGTTTACAACAACGGTCCGTTTTGTGATATCTCGACCCCATCTACGGTTAATTTCGCTCCGGCGCAGTATTTATTGTCTTACTAATTCGAAAGTAGTTTCAAACGAGCTCCATAAACCTTTGACATTCAAGCCTTGTTTGGGCTTGTAATTTATTGTTGGGTTAAATGTTTCTTGAATTTGATGCATTCTACGATATTCTTCTCGTCCATATTTTCCAATAAATTCCAGTGATAGGATTTGAGCGTCTATTTGCGCTTTAATATTGTCCCAACTTTCACTCATTGTTCTTGCACCTATTATTAAATTTAATTACACGCTCTGGATTGCTGCCACCGATTTGGCTGCTTTGAGGGCTTGCGCCTTATTGTACTTTTTATAAATTTGATAAAACGTTATCACTAACTGCACAGTGACTAGCACCAAATTAATAATTAAAAGTTTTTCTTGTTCATCGTGCCTATCTGCATGAACTTCCAACTGATTCAATATTTTCACTTGCGGATCACCAGCGTTCGAAACACTTTTTGAATTGGATTTGCCCATTTTTCTTCTAATTAGTGTTCACTTTTGAAAAAACTTTTCAAAAAATCACTAAGTCTGATCCTCAAACCGGACTTAGACTGTCTACGCTCGCCATGTGAGGTTCTTTCAGACATGAATGTAAGATACCGAACTTGAGACTTCTTGACTCTAACTTTGAAAATCTGATCTTTATTATCGGTTTCTTCTATTTATAAACTAGATACATAATTTGATTCTAATTCGATTTGTGAGAGAGCTGGACTAAACTTACATAGAGTTCTCATGGAAAGAGGTGTGATTGAGGAATTGAATGGTGGTGAATATAGACTGTTTAAAATTGAGTGTAAACAGAGAGTGAGAGAACGACGCCAACCGGCGTCTTAGAATTATTTCTACCGATGCGCGTGTGGCTCGACATCCGGGTTACTGGTGTGGTAATAGGATACTTTTGCCTCACTCTTCGGTTCTGCAGCAGGTTGCTGTTGAACCACTTAGAGTTTATTGCTTTGTATGATGGACGTGGGAATAGTTCGTGGGTATGGTTAATATGTTGTAACGCTTTCAAGTGTTGCATACAGTTCTTGCTTTAGCACTTGATGACAATTCTAGGATGAGAAACATAGACTACATGTTTCGGGGGAAAAAAAGGTTGAGTTATGACGTGTTAGGAAATTTACCATGTGTGTTGACATAAGGGTTTTTTTTTCAGGAATGGTTATTCTTGTGGGAACTAAATGTGTGGAAAGTTATCTTACAGTATGTTAACGTTTAACCCGATGCTTGGAATAGGGTCTTGGGGTGCTTAAGCCGTTCCCTACCCTATGTCTTCTGTTGCGTCCAAGCCGCATGAAAGATCTTGAACAAAATATGTCCCGCCTTATTGATAACGAACATCACTTACAACAGCCGACCGGTGAGTAAGAAGACCACTATGAAGAAGGAAGAACGGCTATAAAACAACAGCGCATCGA